>PVJL010001990.1:22661-223099 GCA_004026885.1 Lyroderma lyra
GGGGGGGAAATTGATATATGTATGTGAGGGTTATAACTAATCTGTCCATTTAAGAGTCAATGTCTTGGTAAAAACTCTGACATGACACTTTAACTCCCTTTATTTTCATGCTTTGTTTGCCAAATCTAATTTGGCTTCCCAGGATGCAAGAGAAAAACATCTTCCAAACAGTGCACCAAAGATTTTGGCTGCTAAAAAATCTATAGCTCCAATCGTAAACAAATAATTTCACAGCTGGTTTTCACAACAATCTTCTGGGAAGTTTATCTCAATTTCCCCTGCATCCAGCACAGAGTAAGATCTCCAAGTCTTTGCTGAGTGAATGCATAAAAGGAAGCCTGAATGAAGACCCTCTGCAGCCATTCACTGCTGGAAGAAATATTGTCAATCCAAATTGCCAATGTGAAGACAGACGCTAAACCATGGTGATACCTCACTTGCAAGGATACCTACAGGGATTTTGTTATTTTTGCCCTATAGAGCCCACTTTTTGAAATATCTTCTCTATCTGGGATACACTGGGGGTGATTTTTCTGAACTATTCTCTGCTTCTCTGTAATAGGATTATCTATTCCCGCCCATTGCCATGTGATATGAGTGTACAAATTGAGGGAGGAATATACACCTCTGTCTCATTGACTTTGAGCTGGGCCATGTGATATATTTTAATCAATGGGATAGGAGGAATATATGACACTTGCCATATCCAATCAGGAGCTTTAAATGTGCTTGTATTGTTTTGCTTGATCCCCCTCACTTCCAACTCCACCATAAAAACATCATATCCCAGATAGTGGTCACTCCTTCAGTCTGGGTTGCAGGATGAGAATATACATGAGTTGACTTGAATTCAGCTAATCCATAGCCCTCATGCAGTGTGAACAAGAAGTACCTATGTATCTTTTTACATGAGCCTCTGAGATAATGGGATTGTTTATTGTTGCAGCAAAACCTGACTAATATACTCCTTAAATAAACTCTACATAGTGCCACAGTTAAATTGCTTCCCATTTTTTATTTCATCAACTGCCAGGTACAACCACTAGCCATCATGGGTTAGGTAAGTGATAACTTGCTAGAGTAGAAAGCTCATGGGCAATGAAGCCCATTATATTGATACATCATGTGGTCCAGATACTTCCTCTCCACAAAACTCTGTTAACTTATAAAAATGAAGATCACATCATTGTGAGGGTGAAAGGAAATTATGTATGTGGGATGCTAGAGAGCACAGCTTATTAGTGAATGATGGTTCAATGAAGGAAGGAAGGAAGAAAAACATGAACCAATGAATAAATTTCACTTTCCATTCATTCAGTTTCTAAATATTTGAACACTTATTATGCACTACCCTGCTGGGAAAACAGTGGTGAATAATTTTTTTAAATCCCTACCCCCCAAAATTCAATGTGCATGGGAGAGACAGAGAAGAACCAATAAAAAATCAAATATATAATGTGAGGTAGAATAAAGAAAGTGCTATGAAGAAAAGTAAGGTAGATTACATAAGATAA
The DNA here is from genome assembly GCA_004026885.1 of Lyroderma lyra. Lineage (NCBI taxonomy): Eukaryota > Metazoa > Chordata > Mammalia > Chiroptera > Megadermatidae > Lyroderma > Lyroderma lyra. Next base: position 24,176 of record PVJL010001990.1, read on the forward strand.
TACCAAATTAAATTATAGGATGGTCAATGAAGCCCTCTCTGACAACAGTTGAGCAAAAGACTTGACTAAAATGAGAGTACCTGCCATGTGAATGAATGAATACCCTAGGGAAGAGCAGCCCAGTAGAGGAACCAGCAAGGTCAAAGGCCCTGACAGAAATGTAGCTGAGATGGTCAAGGACAGGCAAAGAGACTCTTGTGGATGGAAGACAGGAAGAGAGCAGAGGAGGGAAATTAAACGAGGGTGGTGTGGCCTGAGCTAGATGTCATGGCATCTTACAGAACTTCAGATGTTACTGTAGGTGTGAAAGAAAGCCCTGAGGGATTCTGAGCAGAGCAGTGACAGGGTTTGACTCAAACTAGAAAATTATGCGTCATGGAGAGTAAGTAGACTAGAAGGCGGCAGGTAGGGTCACTGCACAGCATGACTCCAGGGGTGTTCTCACATTGACGTCTATGCATATGGTGTCCCGGGAGTTGTGTTGTGCACGATGTACATGGTCAGAGGCATTGGCCTGGAGGCAAGAGTGAAACCAGGGGGTTCAGTCAGGAAGCCAGTGCAATAGGCAAAACAAAAGACTGGTATTAAGGACTAGGAGAGTATGAGAGGGAACCAGTGAGAAGTGGTTGGATTGGGATTATATTCTGAAGGTAAACTGCTGATACTTGCTGATGCATTGGATACAGGATATGAAAGAAAGGCAAATGAATCTAAATGTCAGAGGAGAAGGTGGAACTGAAGAAGTAAATTGGTAGTGTCAGCATATGTTAATAGATGTATTTAAAGCCATAAAATTGAATAATGTCCCTGCCCCAAAACCAGGAATGTGGACTGAGAAGAGATCCAAAGCTTAACCCACTTGTCTTTGTGTTTCTCATAGCGACAATCATAGGATCAGGCATTGAGCGGGTGCTCAATAAATGATTATTAAATTAGATGTAAAAGTTTTGGACCTGAAGGAAGAATATAGTACAGACACAAACATCCATGACCTAAAAATGACATTGACATTTTGGAGTCTAGGCTATAAGATTCATCTTGTTACTCATCATCACCATGTTATGGTCTAGTGTTTGAGGGTTATCTGAGTTGCGATACAAAAAAAAAAAAAAAAAAATTCTGTGCCCAGCTGGCATTCAGTGTGGGTGTCCTCCTTGGGTACCTAGATCTCCTGAACGGTGAGATCGAGATTTTTTTATTTGAAATAATAATATTTATAATAATAATAGGTTCTATTTATTGAGCACTTACTATGTCTCAGGATCTTTATAAATACTGTCACAAGAATCCAGTGAGATAGGTATTATCATCCCTATTTTGCAATAAGGAAAACAAATCCATACTGCTTGTGAGTATCTGATTTGAAATTCTGGACTCTTTCCATACTTTCTAAGCTGCAAGAATTCAGTACTTTACCAAACATGGGTTCAATCAGATAAAACATGCATTTTTATATTTAGGATTATAATAGTATCTCCCACTTGTGCTTGCTATGGGGAATATGTTAAGCAATTTTGATGCATTATCTCATCTACTCCTCATTACAACAGTGTGAGATAGATATTATTATAATCACCATTTACATGGGGCCACTGAAACTTAAAGAGGTTATATGACTTCTCTAAGTTCAAAAAACTAATTTAGCAGCAAATTCAAGATTCAAAATCAAATTTGGCTCCAATACCTTAGCACTAATGGAATGCAATAGCTAAAACTTGAAAATTAATGCTTAGAAAACTATATAAAAGCTAAATGAGAAAAATATTTTAGATTAGAGAGGTTGGTTGAAAGAAGAAAACAACTTATAGTGAATTTTTTAGATATTTTAACCCAGAATAATAAAGTTTATTTTTAAAGTATTTTTCTTTTTTCCCAGAAACCAAGAGACAGTGATAAAGTCCCTTTTTAATGTTATTTGCAATGAATCATTGTTAATAGATTGGGAAAAACTTGCCTTCAAAAATCAACTTTAAATCCTGGTTTTGCAGGTTACTGGTTCTATGACTTTGGATAAACCAATTGTCTTCTCTTGACCTTAATTTTGTCTTTGTAAAATGAAAATAATAGTTGGGGAGAGGATCAAATAATGGGATAAATAAGAAGTACTTAATAAGGTATAAGGTACATATAGAAAAGGTACCTTAAAATGGAGCATTATAAATATACTTACATTATATATTATAATGTAATATATATTACATTACAAATATACATTATAAATATAAATGCATAATTACTATTAGTGTGTGTAAATGTACACAGAGTCCCCAGAGTCCCCAGCCGTAAATAGACAAAGGGGCAACTTACCCAGAGCGACAGTGGTTTTCTTTTATTTCAGGAATACAGTAAGTGTTCAATAAATGCTTACTTAAGTTCAAGGGGTATAGCGTTCGGTCAAGCAAGATGAAAAACTTTCAGAGAGCTGTTGCACAATAATACGCAGATAGTTAACAATACTGTAATGTACACTTTAAACTGTTAAGAGGATAAATTTGTTATGTGATTTTTACCACAGTTAAAAAAAAAAAAACAAACTAGTGACTCAAAGTTGAAGACTACTCTCCATTTCAAAGTGTATTTGTAAAAGCCAAAGTCACTCTTGCACGTCTGGGGCACACCTTCAGAATTCCACACAAAAGCAAACCTTGGTTTCAGAAATGAACTTGGATGTTTGAAAGTGAAAGACAAAAAGCTGTTTCCTGGGGGCAAAGAGGAAGTCTCTCACCGGCTCCAGAGGCTCAAAGCAACCGGAGAGCGGCTCGTCCTTCATCTCTGAGCCCCGCCCCCTCTTCACCCTGCCTTCACCTTGGCCCCCCGCTCGGCTGCTTGCCCCGGCGCCTTTCTAACTCCCTCTGCCGCTTCCTCCTCTCTGGCCTTGAGGGAGCCCTTCATTCCTCCCACCTGCCCTCACCCAACTCCCCTCTCCTGCAGTTAGCCTTTACATGCGATTAAGGTATTGAAATTCTTTTATAGTTGTGGCATTTTTGAAATTTTAAAGACTCTGATATCCTTGTTATTTAGGAAGTTTCAATCATGCCAAGTTAAAAATTCAAGAGCCCTGGACATTTTGTATTTGGTCATTCATTAAGCAAATATTTTCCAGGCCACAGCTTATTCTGGGAATACATTTGTGAACAAGACAGGTTCAGTCCCAGCCCTCACGGAGTTCATGATTTTGTAAGGGAGACAGATTAGAAAAGCAATCAAAATATGGTGTGAACAAATACTTGCAAAGAACTATTTATAGCAGCACTATTCACAATATCCAAAAGGTAGGGACAACACAAATGTCCTTTATGAACGAGTAAACAAAATGAGGTATATACATTCCATAGTATATTACTCAGTCTTAAAAAGGAATGAAGATCTGATACATGCTATCCCATGGATGAACCTTGAAAACATTATGCCAATTGAAAGAACCCAGACACAAAATCACATATGGTACCATTCTATTTTTATATGAAATACCCAGAATAGGTACATCGCTGGTTGAAGTTGCCAGGTACTATGGATAGTGGGGAAGGGGAAGTGACTGCTTAATGGAGACAGGATTTTCTCTTGAGCTGAAGAAAACGTTTTGGAACTAGACAGATGTGGTTGTACAACATTGTGAGTAGCAAATGCCACTGGATTGTACACTTGAAAACGATTCATTTTATGTTAAATACGTTTCACATAAAAGTTTATTTAAATGTTTGGTGTGCAAAGTGCTAGGATGAAATACAAGATGAAACTTGTTTAGGGTGAGTTTCGTGGAGAAGGTGCCCTACTAGGTGGGATTTTCATCCATTCCACAAATACTGATCAAGGCTTCCTACACAGCGGGACTAGTCCTAGGGTGGGTGGACATTGCTGTGATGACAACGGGAAAAGTCCCCATCCTCACGGAGCTTACATTTGGCAGGGGAGTGTGAAAGAGGCAAACAAAAATACAATTAACATGTTTTCTATTATGTTAAAAGGTGATAAGTGGGGAGTTCCCTGGTGGTGTAGTGGCTAAGGCTTCTGTGCTGTCAATGCTGAGGCCTGGGTTCGATTCCCAGCCAGGGAACTACCCACATTAAAAAAAAAAAAGTGACAAGTGCTTGAAAAAATATAGTAGAGTAAGGGGTATAGATAGAGAGCTCCAGAGGATGCTGGAATAAGGCAAAATTATCCAAATTTAAAAAAAAAAAATGTTTGAAGGCCTAGGAGAAAGAGAGTTGACATTTTCATTAAACAGCATAAAATTTCTTTCTACTTGTACAGAGGGTGCCAAAAAAATGTATATACATTTTAAGAAGGAAAAAACTATATTAAAATTGTAATATTCAATATATACCAATAACAAAAAAAGAAGACAAGTCACACTTGACTCCTGCCATTACAGGAGGTGCTCAAAGTGGTTACCATCAGCGTCTGTCTAATACATACACAACATCTTTTAAAATGTGTACGCATTTTTTGGCACCCCCATATACGGACAACATGCGATTCCTATCCTGAGCCAGCTTAATCTTTCTTTCTGATTCCTTACCTCACTTAATGTTACCTGTTAAGCTAAGACTCTAGCTTAACATTATCCTTAACATGTTCCTATTCTGTTAGACTTCAAGCTATTTTACCAAACAGAAATATTTTAGTTGCTTTTCACTGAAGATTTTGTGCTACTCAGGTTTTAATAACTCAATAAAAATCTGTATTTAAAATTTACACACAGGATTTTCTAAGACATGCTGCAGTCTTAAGAATGATTTGGTTATATCCTAGGCCAACTTTTTTTTCACTGAATAGTTCTCCAATTTTATAATTTGAGTTAAGAGAGAAGACTAGGATTTTCTTTCAGAAATTCTAATCACAGCTATATTTTTGAAAAATATTTTTATTCCATAAAATAAACTAATACTGATTTTTATTAACTCTGCAGTAATAAAATAGGAGAGAACTCCTGATTAGTAAAAGAAGGCTATCCCTGACTAAATGCATTCTGGTGCTTTTCTATAAAAACTGTTTCTTTTAAGCATTAGTCAGAGAATCTTAACAGAAGAGTTTCTGCCCTCTGCTATAGTCATCTTCTCTCAGTTGTCCCCTCAACTCCCCCACAACATCTTTTAATTGTTCTTTATCAGGTGCTTTATTTTTTTCTGAGACAGTAATAGAAGGGTAGGAACGAGGGTAAAGAGGGGAAGATATGTCACCCTAATGAGCCAGGCCCTTTGAACCTAAAAGCCTTCAGCCCAGGAGTCTCTGGTTTTCAGCCTGTATTGGATTCTGCCTTCTTTGGTCCCATCCTCCCACCCCCAGCCTGATTCTACCCACTGGTGAGAAAGTTACACAATTTAGAGCTGCAGACTCATAAGAGGCAGCAACTGGGTTAAGGTGGAGCTGCGCCTCATGATCATCATAGCCTCTTCCTCATCCAGAAAAGATACAAGAGCCTGGACTGAAAGGAGTGTGGGGCTTCTCAACTTCAAAAGTCACAAAATTGCATGACAAAGGGGTGATTTGGCGTGACTGTGACTACTCCAGATGGAAACACAGACATAAAAATCTATGGCAAGACTGGACAAGACTTGATATTGGAAGTTAAGTTGGAATCTCTATCTGCCCTTACTTCTCAATGTGACCTCAATCAAGTCACTTTACTTCAAAGCTTTGTGTCCTTGTCTGTGAAATCGAATATCTGCTTTTCAGAGTTGTCTTACAGGTGGAAAAATTGGGCACAGAGTAGGTACTGGAAAAGGATGAATCTCAACAGGTATTTGTTGGAATTTCCAGCTTGTTTCAGATTGCAGATCTAGAATGTTGTGTGTTGGAGAGCTGTTGTTGATAAAACAGCCGGGTAGGTACCAGTATCTTCTTCTCAATTTCTGTCCAGATGTTCTGGCCCCATACAGATCCAGCTAATATCAGCACATTACCCACACAGGTATCATTTATTAGATAAAAACCATGTGCAGAGACTTGAAGCATAGAAATTAAGAGTTAAGGGAAAGGAAGAAAGTATAGTTATAATAGACAGTCAAGCTTAATTTTTATGTCTTTCCCTATAATTCCAAAATAAGGTCCATCTTTCTTATAGCAGTCTATTAGTTATAAAGAAGGCACCGTACAGATTACATAAACTGAACCACAATTGGAAGATGAAAAACCTATGGCCCAGAAAAGTCACATGATTATCTAAAACAGACAGCTACTTAGGAGCAAAGTTTGGACTAAAATCCAATAATCCCAATTCTCAATCGTACACTCATTGATTCTAATCACCAGCCTCCCTTAGCAAGAAGCAATTAGAGACTATTTTTTTGAATTGGAAAGAACTCTGGGGTTTGTCTAAAACATAAAAATTGGCACTATTTATTAAATACAGCATTCCCTGTGAAACGGGATTATCTGCATTTTACAGATGAATGGAAACTAACACTCAGATGGGTTGAGTAATTTATTCTAGATCACAGAGGTAGTAGAGTGAGGAGGTGAGATTGAATCCAGGATGCCCTTAATGACACCTCAGCCACAATCTGAGCAAATTCTATCACCGACTAATAAAGGAGACATGACATATTGGAAAGGACTTAGCATTAGGGTCAGCCAAACCTGATCGCAAGATCCTTGCTCTGCTACACACTGCTACCCATCAGGAGAGCTTTCTTTCCTTTTCTTCTTCTTTTGTGGGAGCAGGGAGGGATACCTAACCTTACCTTAGGTAACACTTCCTCTGGGCTGTGTGGTAGGGGCCTGGTTAATAGCATTTCTCTCCCTCCTAGTGGACGATGACCCACTAAGGACAGAGCAGGGTCTGCATCTCTCAGCTTCACTGAGAAGACAGTGCTTGGCACATGGTAAGCACTCAGTAAATAATCATATTTTTGAGTAAAGGGAGCCTAAATTAGTCATTTTCTCTGCCTTGGGCTCACATTTTCAATTTATAAAATGGAAAAGCTATACTTAATGTGCAAGAGCACATCCTAATAATAATGAGATTTTTAAAATATTTGATTCTAGGATGGCTAGAAAGATAATATGAGATGCATCTTTTTGGAATGTTTGCATATGTGAAACTACTTAAAGACAGCAGCAAACCAGAGTTTCTAGCAAACCAGAGCCAAGGAAATTAGATATTTGTTAGCAGGAGAAGCTACAACTCAAGCAGAATCTGAGAAACTTTGGAGCTGGCTGATCTCAGAAGGGCGCAAAGATTAAAAAGTGTCTCAGTGAATTAGGCACCTTGGATGTACGACCTCAGGCTGCACAGACTTACCATCAACAGGCAATGCCTGTGGGCTCCTATGATCAGCAGCATCCTAATGGGCATGTGGACGAATCAATAATTAGGGTCTGAGCCAGATTAGCATCATAGAACATAACAGATATTCAGTCAATGTTCATTATATATCATTCTTGCTTCTGAACTCCAAATGCATTTACTGAACTACTCACTGGACATTTCCACATGAATATCACACTAACATCTCTAACTCAATACATCACAGCTGATGTCACCATTTTTTCACTCTCAGTTTTATCATTTCTCCAGTACACTCTATGTCAAAGTTCATAGACCAAATGAGAATCCTGGAGGCACCCTAGACCTCCTTCAGTCTCCTTCCATGAAAACACAGGTTTCCTGATTCTGGGACTGCTACCTTTTTTACCTCATTACGTGGTGAATACACACAAAGATTGGGGGAAAGGGTTAGTGCACGAGATCAAAGTAAGAACAAGGGATGGATGAGGTTAAAATACTGTGTTTTTTGTTTTGTTTTGTTTTATTGTATGTTCCACATTGGCCAAATTCCTGGTAATTATTAATATTCAGTAAATTCTTCTTTAAATAAACTAAATATAAATGAAACCAACCAATGCCATCTGGGATCACACTTGGAATTTTGACAAGGAATCTGTGTTAAGTAAAAAGCATCATTGTGTCCTTCCCTTTCTAATAATATGTGCTCCACTAAAAGGAAAAAAAAAGACTAACTGTTTACTGAGCAGTTACCAAATGTCACTCAATATGTTAAGTGCTTTACACTTATTATCACATTTAATTTGCTAACGATTTTTAACCATCATAGGAGTTAAGCATGCTAGTATGTTGTCCCCATTATGAGGAGGAAACTAAGGACTGAAGAGGTTAGAAGTCAAGATCAGAAGCTATGATAGAGCTAGCTGGGGTTTAAATCCATGTAGCCTGTCTTCAGAATTCCAGAGTTTAATCACAATGGAATACTTCCTGCCAACCTCACTTCAGTGGAACTAAGAAAGCTTGCCTTCTCTTCACCCAGGATAGAGAGGAGGGTCCTTTGGTCCCATGAACCAGGGTGTCAATTTGGAAAATTAGAGAAAGGGAACTGCATCTAGGATGGACCAAAGCGGAGGCAACTTGAGTAGGGGTGGTCTGGGGAGAGTCCTGTGTGTCCCCATCCCAGTGCTCTCCCTTGCCTCCAGGGTCTGCCTCACAAAGGGTCAGAGAGAGTCAGACATCAATTCCCTCTTGGCAAACCTCAAAGGGTCCCAGGGCAGATGGATCCCACCAGTTGAGAATGCATTTCCACTCAACGTGTCCCATCCCTAGGCACACACTTTCCTAGCACACTTATGATCTCTTATGAGAAATGGTTCTAGAACCCCATGTCATCATGCCAGCTGCTTATTCCTGCAACCACAATATTTAAGGCTGACAGAGCCTTTACTGTTCTCTTGTCCTCAGACTTCCAAAACCTTATCTCACAGATCCCAGGGGCCAGGGTAACATGTCTGGAGAGAAAACAAGATGGGGAGGGGAGGGTTAGGGTCCCTGACTTGGACTTCAACCAGGTCACCTGCTCTGTTGCCCTTCAGGAGAGGAAGTATCCTAAAAGGCTTACAAGCTAGAGCACTCAAATCAGATGGCCTGGGTCTGAACCCAGCTCTGTCATTTACTGTCTGCGGGACTGGGGCAAGTTACTTAAACCACCCTTTACCGTGGCTCCCTTGTCTTTAATATTTAGATGATAATATTACTTATCTCATAGGATTTGTTGTATGTAAAGCACTTAGACTAATTCCTGGCATGGTATAAGCACTCAATAAATCTTACCACTGTTATCTTGCTAATTTTTCACATTAGCTTGTGTGTCATTTTAAAATTATATAACTACAGATTGGTTTTGAGAAACCCAAAGGTTGCATTGAAAAAGTGAGTTGTGCAATGTTCCCACAATGAGTTAATATGGAGCTGAATTCAGAATCGAGGCTCTCAGATTCCTTTTGCAGTGCTCATTCTCTTAGATCATGTCATGTTATTAATATTTCTGCTACCCCCATCCCTGGTGAGGATGGGAAAGGTCCCTGAACAGTCTTCTCTTTCATCATCTTCTCTATAAATTGAAATTGGGTCAGCAAGAATCCTTGCACTTTTTCCTCTGTGACTACTGGGAGAGTTCAGTGAATCTTAATTCGGTGAGTTGGTACTGTAAGTGGGCGGAATATTGCCTAACAATTCCTATTCTTCCTGCCTAGAAGACCATTTCCCCTGGATCTTGAAAGAACTTGCAGTTCAAATGTTCTTTAACCCAAAAGGCCTTCCCTGACCACACAACCTAAAGCATCACCCTGCAATCACTCTGTACCTCACCATTTAATTTTCTTCATTGTAATTACCACTCGCTGAAATATTTATTTGTTTTCTTACTTACATTCATTCTGTCTGCCCTACTAGAATATTTGTAAGAATAGGAAACTTGTAAGTCTTGATCTCTGCTCTATTCTTAGTGCTGAGAAAAGTGTCTGATACATAGGCTATTTTCAGTATATACGTTAAGTAGATGAATGGCTAGATCATTGAAAGGGAGGAAAGAAGGAAAGATGAAAGGGAGGGAGGGAGGAAAGGAGAGAAGAAATGAGGAAGGGAGAGAAAATACAGTATATTCTCAGTTAACCGGCAGCCATGGAGATTGGTGGATACCAGATAAATGTATGTAGACCCTTCATTAACTGGAACTCAATTCCTATAGTGAGGGGCTCTTTGGTTTGGCCCAAATCACTGTAGTGCACACAGTTCTTTCTCATGCTCATCTCAACTATCCATCCATCTACAGTAGACTCTTCGTTAACTGGAACTCAAGCAACCAGCACTCTCAAGCAACTGGCAAAATCTCAAGCAACTGGCAAAATCTCAAGCAAGTGGAAAAAAGTTTTGACAGTTGCTTGAGTTCCAGTTAATGAAGAGTCTACTGTAGATGGATGGATAGTTGAGATGAGAATGAGACAGAACTTTTGTACTATAGCGATATGGGCCAAACCAAAGAGCCCCTCACTATAGGAATTTCTTGCTCCTTTTCCCTAGCTCCCTAGTTTCCCAGTTTTACCTTTTTCCCTAGTCCCTAAGTTTAATAATTTTTAAATCAGTTTTCTGTGGTCCCTAACTTTAAGCAATAGATTGTTCCTAGGCTGAATCATAGAATGTCTTCTACATCCCGCCTTAGATAATTACCCTGAAACTTGTGATTCATGTCCCCCTGCTTGATGATTGTAATCACTGTGGCCCGGCATTCTCTGCAGGCTTTTCTGGGCCCAGCTCCTAAGTAGATAATGCCACCTGAATGACTGATTAAGCCAGAGGAAAAGACCTCAGGCTCCACGAACCAGAACGGACTTTCCATCACATAGCCACCCTGCGTCAGTGGCTTTGAGGCCTGCTTCTTGGGCCAAGGTTTTTAAATCAACTAACTAAATTGATCTTTTCTTCTCTAGAGACCATCAAGTTACCAGTGATTGCCCAGCAAGGCTTCCAGCTCATCCCAATCAAAGAAGTCAACATGGTCTCCCAGGCGGATCGCGGGATTCCTGTCTCCCTTTTAGATCAGAAAGGGCGAGAGTTCCGTGAATCCTCGATAGGTAGGGACAACGACCATATTCAGCAAGAGGTCAATACAGATGATGAAACCTTTCATCCCTCAAGTCCCCATATTATATGGGGATCACATCTCTCAGGGGAAACTGAGGTAGGCAGATAGTACAGGGGGTCTCGGACTCTTTCTATACAGACTGGGACCTGCATTGCTGGAGCAGTTGCCACCCTGATACTGCCCTTTTACCAGTAATCCCTTCCCTAAATCAGGCAACCAGAGGAGGAACTTACAGTTAAAATGTAAGTAAGACCAGAAAGTTACCAAGTACAAAACGCCCACCAGTTTGAACTGGCCATCAGCACTTGTGCAGTCAGGGTTATAATCACCTTCATTTCACCTAAGCCTCATTATACCATCATTATAATATCATACATATGCCCGGAAGTTCATTAATATCATTATAACAGACTGAATTCTGGGAAGGAACATGCACAGTTAAAAGAAGGTGAAGGAATGGCTCCCTGTCCATCAAAGACACCACTCAAAAGGTGCCACGCCCACATAGGTGTAACTGCTTACAACTGAAGAGAATAAAAACTACCAAAGACTCCACAGTCAGAGCCCTTGACTGTGCTCGGGCCCACTCCTACTTCTCTGGGGTGCATTTCTGCTTCTAATAAATGACTCTCTCACCACTGTATTTCTGTGTCCCGCTCAATTCTTTGTCCAGGACACCAAGAACCTGGACACCAAGCCAAGGGGGGCCCGTTCTCCGGTATCAATAGGACCTGATCTAGTTCCTCAGGCTTACCCTTTAAAATGAATCAGAATGGTTTCCACGGGGTCATTCAAGTCACACAAAATCTAAAGAGAAAAGAGGGCCACATGAGGAATCACAGATCTGAAGAGTGTGCATACAGACAGCCTGATTTAGAGTGAGGAAGAACAAGATGTCAGCTTGTAGCTACAAAGAAGACCATGGAGAAAGTTTCAGCAGAGACAAAAGGAAGAGTCAGGTTTTGCAGACAGAAAGCTAGGAGGAAGGAGAGGGAGTCCGTGCTATGCTGTGGGAAGAGCAGTGGGCAGAGCTGTGTGGCCTCATACAGGTCACGCAACCTCTGTGAGACTGTTTATGCGTTTTCCCATACAGTCTTCTATGGGGGAAGGGAGGGACAGAAATTCTGTGCTTCTAGGGTGTGCTGGTGTGCTAAGATAATGAATATGAAATGCTTTGTGAACTACCAAGCACTGCGTCTATTATTAAGGACAGGAGAATAGAAACATTGCTGTTGAACCTCTGTCCTTTCTTTTAGGACTTTGGTGAGGGCACAGAATGAGCCATTCACCTTTGGTGCAAGTCTCCAGTGCTTGTCACTCTACTTGGCATAGAGTGGACAGAAAAATGTTTGCTTAATAATAAAATGGCATAAAAAACAGAAGAAGGGACCCTTTTCAAGAAGGAGGCTTTGGAATGAGACCAACTTGAGTTTGGATCCTACTGTGCCACTTCCTAGTGGTGTCACCTCAGGCAAGTTATTTAACTTCTCCGGACCCCGTTTTCCCACCTGGTGACACAATGCTGCTGGCCTCATGAGACTGCCATGAGGATTAAAGTAATTGATGTTACAGAAGGGAGTTCCTGAGCACACAGTAGGTGATTTAAAGAAGCACATAAAGGTGAGCTCCTGTGATAAAGATTAAGGAGGATCATTAAGCATCGGTGATAAAAGGGATGAAAGATAACATTGGTGTCCCAACAGGGGGGAAAATGGGATGGGATTCTTGACCATCACTTCATCTCAAACTGTTCCAAGAGCATAACTGCTGGAAGTCAGTGTCCTGTCTGCTGGGACTGTGCTGTGAGCTTCAGATGAGAGGAGAACTCATACTGACAACTGAGAATGAGAGGCCAAACAGAGAGAACACAGACGTGAGCTGTCTCTTCCTCTACTTCCCTCCTCAGTCTTCTCTTCCACAAAATGGGAAAGGGGGACCAGATAACCCAGAAAGCCCCTTCTGGATATTACACCTCATTTCTCTAAAGGACAAATGATGGCTGGCTGGGGTGAGTGGACCAAAGAAAAACATTTTATTAGCAAATGAAACTGTGTGTTGGTTTAAATCATGTTGAGAGGTTAATTAACATCACTGAGCCTGTATTCTCACCTGTAAAAGGCTATATTAACACCTGTCTTGCAGGATGGTTGCAAGAGTTAACCATCTAGTGTTGAGTACAAGGTAGGCTCTCACTAAATACCCAGAATATTCCAATTCTCTACCACCCTCTCACTATCCTTCCCCCATCGAGCTACTACTGTGAGTGGCTTCTAAGGGCCTCCCTGCCTGGTATCCAGTAGATGCATTTGCTTATCAGTGAAGTGAAAGGGGGAAAAGCCCCATAGAGCCCCCTCAGCCCACCTTCTACTGGGCTGTTAGAATTATCCTCAGAAGCATCGTTCTGATCTTGTTCCTCCCCTGCTCAGAAGATGTTCATGGCTCTCCATCGCCCTGAAACAAGGACCACATGGCTTAGCCTATCTCAGTGGTTTCATTTCACCACTGCTTGGAACAACCCATTTCCCAGCTGAACCCAACTCAACCACAAGCTCTTGTTTTTCCCACTACCCCCATGATCCCTACAACATCCTGCAAATGAAAATAATTATATCTGCTTCTGGATACTGACAGCCACAGGGGCGTATTTCACCCCATTGCCGTCAGAATTTGTTGCATCAAAGTGGAAGCACTGCTGCATTATTTGTTTTTCTCAGGAAAACAGTGCTCCCTCAATAATGAATTCAGCAGGGGCACCTCCTTCCCCCAGTCCCGGGGGTTCCCCTAACAGAACAATGCTTAATTTCCTCCATTTCTCCTCCTCTAATGGGGGCTGTCAAGTGCCCTCCGCAGGCATCTTGGCAAAGGATGCATAAATCCAATGGGAAGCTTTGCATGACTGTCACATTTTCATTCTAATCAGCAGCCCCTCCCCCCACCTCCTTTTCACCCAAGGGACCAGAGATAGTCCAATCACCCTCCCAAGTTCCCCCCACACTTAAGAGGTCCTCTGGCCTCTCCTCCTCACCCCTCCCCCATCCCAGCAGTCTGCAGCCCCTCATTATCCAAGGAGGCTCCCGCTCAGTGGTTCATTTCATCTATCAGTTCTGAGCTTCACCTCTGACCTTAGCCTTCCTTGGTGTCACAATCTGCCCTCCCTCCCTTCCTCCCTAGGCTCAATTCCATAGATTTTTTGCTGCTTCCAAGAGCAGCTTCTAGGGAGCTGAGGAGGCTGGGGTGGGGGCAGGAGAAATTGCTTGTCTCAGCTCTGAGTGAGACACTGAGGAGAAATGGGACTTTTAACAACTGCAGCTCAGCGATGAGAAAGCAACACGGCCCCAGTGCCATCACTCAGGGCCTCCTCCGAGCCCTTTGCACTTACCAGGTGAAATGGAAAACATTTTGATTAGACCTAACTGGATGATAAATATGGGAGTCCAGCCCACATAGATGCTAAATCCATTTCCTGCCGCAGATGAATGGGCAGCCGGCCTGCAGCCTGATCAAAATTTTCCTTGCCTAGAAGCGGAAATGAAGGCCCCTGTGCCATCACCCACTGAACTCAAAGTAGCTTTTTATTCAGCTTTAATGAGGGGATCCTGTCCTCTGTTTAGGACCCCTATATCGTAGTTACAAAGGCAGTGGGTGTTGGTGTTTGTTAATTCAGGGTGTTTTAGAAGCAGAGTTTTAAAAGAGAACTTTGAAGATCATTTAGTCAATAGAGTCAACTTGCTTTTGTTTTAAAGTATTGTGACAATTGTTTTCGCAAATATCTCACATTGTAGCTCAATATAGAAAATAGATGAAAATGGAGCTTCTCTGAATAAATAATCTTCTTCAGAAACTTGGAGTTCCAGAGAGAGAGCCCTTTGAAATGCAAGGATTCATTCCAATCACCACGCACACACAGGCCCATTCTACCACATCCAGACACAGGACCACTAGCTTGATTAGCTCTAATGATGAGAAGATCACTGGGTTACAAAAAATATCATCCCCTTCCTAGAACTTCCTACTAATGACTTATGTGACAATGGGCAGTCTTTTAACCTCACTGGATCTAGTATTCTCATGTAGAAATCAGGGACAATAATAGCAACTGTCAGTTAGAAGGAAAAGATGAAATATTACGTGAAAACGTTAAAGCCCAAGAATTCAGTGGGCACACAGGTAGAGCAGACAACAGTCTTTAGGTGAAAAGACGAAACTTAGAGTCAGGCTGCAATTCGAACTTGAGTCTGCCACCTACTAACTCTGGGCAACTTACCTAACAATTCTGTGCCTTGAGTTCATCACCTATTTCATCATATGATTCATCGGGTTGTTTTGAAGATTAAATATGTGGCAGGTACTTTATAAAGCACAGGGGAGTATGATGATGATGGTGGTGGTGGTGGTGTGGTAAGGATGATTGCTAGAATAGGAAGCCAACTCCCCACCATAACCTTGCAGGGGGTTGTCAGTTACCACATCCAGACCAAACAATTTCTGAGCCAGCTGGTAGGTATAATCCTCTGATGCTCAATGAGATGTCCTGGAGTAAAGTAATTATATTACAAGGCAGAGGGGAACCACCCTTAGTGCACAACACCAGGTGATTTATATGCAGGAAACCTTTGACTCCTGTTTGCTCCCAGATGTATCTGCCCTTCCCTATTCCACTCCCTGCCACAGGGAGGCTAACCCCAGCCAACTACACGTCCAGAGCTCCCTTGACACAAGGCAAGGTTTAGCCAATTGAAATCAATGGAGAGAGACTGGAGGGAGGCAGGAAAAGAGGCCAAAGCATTTCTCACCTCACCCGCTTTGCTCTGGGCAGAGTCTCAGGCTGTGGCTGCATCTCCTCCAGGCTCCAGCACCCAACCATCAGCCCTACAAACCATGATCTGAGTTTCTTCCAGGCAGCCTCCCCATGCAACTCCAGGTCTGAACTGAGTACCCCTGGAAGCAGCCATCCTCCAAGGTCTGACTCCAGGACCCTGATAACATGGCTTCTAGTCCATGGTTTGCTATACTCTCCAATCCTGGGAGTGCCTTACTTTCCCCAGGTTGCTGTGTTGGTCCTTCTAACACTTTGTGACCAATTCATATTCAATTCCATTTATTGAACCACCCAATGTGAGTTCGGCTTCCTACTAAACCCCAACAAGTACACCCCGTAACAACTCTATGAAGTTGTTATTTTCCCTGTTTACCTTTGAATAAACTCAGTCTCAGAGAAGTTAAGTCACCTACTCAAGATTACAAAATTGAGTGATGGAACTAAATCCAAACTCAGTCTATGAGACTTCCAAGGAAGTCTATGTTCTTTCCACTGAACCACAAGACTTCCCTTGAGATTAGTTAAATCATTAAGGTTAGAAGACGTCTTTAAATACTGAAGAAATCCATGTGTAGAGTTAGCTACTCCCAACACACACACACAACCATGCCGATTTTGTTTTAGGTTTTTTTTTTCTTGGTATTGATAGCAAATACTTTCTCATTTGAGGCTCAAATTTGCTTTTTAAAAACAGACAGTGATATAATAAAAAGAAAACTGGAGATTAAGTGGGTTCTTACTTGGGTGATAACCAACTTATTTTTAAGACCTCTGATAACACTCTTGTTCTCTTGGGGTCCCAGTTTCCCTACTTTTAAAATGAGGTCTTTAGACTCAATAATCCATCATTTTCATTCTGTGATTCCAATGGTGTGGTTTTATAGTGATTTTTGCCTCACCCTACAAGGAGACAAATGTTGGAAGGTTTTGCTTGGCACATGAAACCCTAAATTAAAGTAAATAAATTAAGTCTTTGGCATGCCACTCCTGAAAGGGTTTCAGAGCCTTTAGAATTAGAATGAACAAAGGAAGACTTGGCAGGATACTGCAGAAAGGTGCCAGACCTTGATTTAGATTGTCAAGATGTTGCTCAGGAGATGGACGTGCTCAGCTTGCTGCAGGTCATCTGGGAAAGTTTCCTGGGAAAGGTGAGAGCAGCACAGGGCTCTGAGTGAGAAAGAGCATCTTTCTCCCACCCCACAGGTTCCTCATCTCAGAGGGGACAGTTTCTACCCCGCTTGCCCTCCTAACCCCACCTAAGTCTTTAAAAAGTTAGTGTTCCTTCTCAGGAGAAATCTGTGGGCCCACGAGTGCAATGGAACATGACATTAGGGTGACAATCATGCTAGGATCTTGGCCTTGGTTTGAATATCTGAGCTCCTGGGATACTCCTTAGCCTGAGCCCTGCTTTCCCCTTAGTTCCACGAGGTGGCTCGCAGTCTGGGTTCTTCAGTACCTGAGTTACTCTGGTGCCTGAATCATGTTCCCACATCCCAGGATGTAGGACAGTGGGCTTGAGCCAGTGCCCACTGGGGAAAGTGTTGTCAGTAGCAGTTGTTTGCGGTAGTGACCTGAGTCCTATCCAAAGAGAAGTTCTCTAGCCCAGTATTTGGACTTCACTGCTTCAAGGGAGCAGGTATCCTTTGAAAGAAATTGACTAACACCTTAGGTTTAGGCAGGGTTTTTACACAAGCCTGCACATAATGATGGCCTCTGCCTTCAAAGAGTCACATAGAGGAAACAACCCGGACAGATCAAGGGCAGGCGGCTGGTAGGCTGAAATAGTTCCTGGCCCTCTCACTCTCATCTGCAACAACTCTGAGTTCAGAGGCCACACTAGACAACAGGGTCCCTGCTACAAGCAAGAGAATGTTAAATTGGCCAGAATTGTAAAATGGAGCACGGTACAAGACAGGAAGGTCAATTTGGATCCTCTTGAGAAGAAATGGGGGCTGTTAAGACTTTTAAAGGGACAGCTAGAGTCTTAATGGATGAACACTCTTTTACAAAGAGTGAGTCTGGGTAACTGCCGGGACGTTCCTTGTGATGGAGAAGTGAGTAAGGAAGCCAGTAGGGTGGGCATGCCCGTTAAGGGCCAGAGGGGAACAACTGAATTGCTCAAGGCCAACGAGGAGCCACTGACCACTCCTGACATTGGTTCTCCTCCTCCACTCCTCCCCCTCGTAGCACCAGCCTCTCCTTTAAACCCATCAATTTGAAGGGATGCCACATGTTGGCCTGCCCAAGGAACCCACATATTGCAGATACATCTCAGTCTGGCCTGACTGACATGATTACTGTGATGGCACAGACAACATGTCCTCCAGCGGATGCACACAGGAAGTACCGGTTTCCTCTCCACAAACCCCCATTTTTCCTCTTGTGTCCAGATACCTCCCCTGCCTCCTCTAAATTCACCTGTCCTGGGGGCATGATGTAGGGAAACGGCGATTTGAGTGTCCGAGCTGATGTCTTCTTCAAAGCACTGCACGTGAAATTAAGTCTGCAACCCAGACTTCCTACTAGCAATAATAATGTCTTTATTGATGAAAAATGCTGACAAAAAAGTAGAATTAAGTCACCCATCGGTGTGCTCAGACTCTGAGAACAAAGATCAGGTATGCTTCAAACACATATAGAGAAAGGAACCGCCACATACCATAAGTAAACTTAGACTCAAGAGTTTAGAGACTGGATCAAGGGCACCAGCTAGCTAACTCTCCAAAATGTACTCCTTCTACCTAATCCCAGCAGAATAACAAGAGACTATCAGAAAAGGAAAAAAAAAATGAGTTTAAGAAGACCAAAGCACTGCACAATGCCAGGAGGCACCAGTCACCTCGTTGTCTCTATAAACACCTTTCTCTACAGTTGGGCAAGTTTGCAGAACTGGATCTATACAAGGAAACACCAACACCTCCTTTTCCAAAGGCTCCTTTCTTTGTTTATACTCACTTCATGAATTCTGTGGTTTGAAATATTTACTTTATCAAATAAACTTCATTTTTACTATGCAAGTATATTATATTCCCATTGTTTTAATGATTCAAAATACACTAAAACCCCTACTGAGGTTTTGATGACCAGGAGATAACCAAGGTTACAGTTTGAAGTTGATCTCACTCCAGCCAAACACACATGGGTTTGACATATGAGTTAGCATGTGAAACCTTTAAACAGGTCAATGTTTCGTTTCCCTTAGGTCTTCTCACATACTAAAAACAGCTAGAGAACCCCAATGCCACCTTGACATTAGCAGCCTGTTCAGGACTTGCTTTTCCCAGCTCCACTATACCAAAATAACCATTGAGTTTGAAATTGGTCAAGGGGAGGGAAAGAAAAATGGAAGTCAAAACCTTTGTAGAAAATACCACCAAACACATACACAAAAAGATCTTTCACATTCTAATTATATTTGTTCACATGGATAGACTAGAATGGCAAGAAAATACCACCAATTCTACTTCCCTTTTTGTTAGTCAAAAAGGAGGAAGCAAAGGGAATTGGAATTATGATGTATTTTATCTACAATGTGCCAGGAACTATAAAAGGATAATCATCACAAGCATTTTCCTTGTTTAATAAAAAAAAAAAAAAAAGGAAACTGAATTTCCTTTAATTAAATAAATGGCCACATATCTAGTAAGTGGTAAAAACCAGGATTTGAATTCAAGATTCCTGACTTAAAGTTTCTTAATATTTTCCCTTCATTATGCTATTTTATCTTCTTAAGAGAGAAACAATTCAACAGTTATCAAGCTCTTGCTTCCTATCATTCATTTTCATTCATTTGACAAATATTTATGTAGTACGTGCCAGACACCACACCTGTTAGTAGTAGTTCATGAGCAAAGAGATAAGCAAGCAGCTCATGGAGGGATGGATACCAATGCCATGGGGACAAACTGATGTAGAGGTACAGACAAGAAAGCCTTTTTTGTTTTGTTTTGTTTTCTCTTCTCCCTCTGGTTATCTCAGTGCTCCCAGGTTTATAAGAAAGCATGGTCAAGGCATCAGGCCTATTCAAGTTCAGCCAAAGGCTAACACTTGACACACATCAGCACAGGCAAAGATCCCTCTCCTTGTAACATATGATAAAACATGGAGCATGGAAACTTGCCCCATCAAGGGAACCAGTGTAATTGGTGTGCCTTCTCTTGTAGCATTTAAGGTGTTATCTCTATAAATACAGTGCATTTTGCTTTAATAAAAAGTGAATTTTCCAGAACAGTGACGATATTGACCTTACATATTATCCAAATAGAAATTGTAATGAAACAAGTCGAACAGTGAGTAGTTATAATAGATATGCAAATATTGGTCTTTTCTTAAAGGTCTTGCGGCCTACTCACACATGTCTCCTATGTATCTGAAAGGGTGGATTCAGGCTGCATTTATAATCTAGGAGGACATAGGGAGAGGGTCGGGAATGCTTGTCAAACAATCGTGGAAGGTAGAGACCAGGAAGATTGAGCTTGAGTGTACAGCTTCAGAAACACATTTTGGGGTAACTGCTGTGTGCTGGATGTGTTCATAGGGGCTACTTCATTTGTTCCACACAACAACCTGTGACACAGGTATGGTCCCTGCTGTTTTATGGGTGAGAAGACCAAGGCTCAGAAAAATATGTGGAATTCATACAGCTGGCAATAACATCATTAGAATCTGAGCCCTAATCTCTCCCTCCACCCAAATTAATTAATTAAAAAAAACTCACCTGGTCGAGCTGTAACAATCAAACTGATTTACTTCCTGATTAACTCAATAGACAGTTATGGAGTACCTCCTGTCCACCAGGTTTTGTCCAAGGTGTTAGGAGAAATGACAAAGTAACTAAGTGGTTTCTGGTCTGAAGTGTTCATAGAGGGTTGTTGGGGAAATGTCACGCACACTTCAAAAGGACTAAAAAATAAACCTGTGAGAAGGGAATGCACAACTAAGCTCTCCTTAGCCAAATTCACCACCCAGTCTCCATCTGTTAATTGAAACTGGTCTATTTCAGAGCTTCTATATGGTAGCAAAGGTGCACAAGAAGGCTATATTGTTGAATTTTTAATAATCTCTAGCTAGACTGTACATATTGTGGTCTATCAGTGAAAATTTGTAACTGGTTTATTGACCAGGTTGAAGTTGATGGGACACAACCATGAAAGAGTTTTATTTTTCTCTCATCACGCTATTCTCTCAAGTGCTGATGAATATATCCCTTAGTACATGTCTGACAGGCCTCTGAGCTTTCTGGTGACTTCCATGAATTAAAATGTCCAGTCCAGATTAGATCAGTTATCTCATCCCAGTTGGATGCTTACTTCTTTCTCTCATGCCCAAGGCAGGCCTACTTGTGAGGAACTTGTGGATAAAGACAGGCTTGTGTGCTCCCTGGACATCTCCCTTCCCCCTCATTCCCTTCCTCCTCTGGGATGGTGGGGTACAGGGAAAGATGCTATAGTCTAAGCATCTCTTATCTGCTGCTATTTCCCTCTATTCCTGAATAACTCTAGTTTGCCATTAATACCTCCTGAGTGGTAAGAAACCAAGTGATGCCTCTATCACAGGCAAATGCAAAGTCTTAGGTAAGGATGGGTCAGATCAGCCATTCTATTGTAATAATAAACAGCACACCCAAAAATGAGATCCTGGTCTCTCTTTCTTGAAAGCACCCCAGTCTCTGCAAGTAATTCCCTTCGAAATCCCTCACTTAGCTGGAAGGAACATCTATTAGGAAGGGAAAAAACAAAACAAAACATCATCTTCCTCCCAAGCCAATAACGTGTGACCCTGGCCCTCAGTCTTCTGCTTTTGCAAGCTTTGTATGCATAGATGGGGATGGGAGAGCTGGGATAGCGGCTGAGGTTCCCAGAGTCCCCAACATAATGTCTGCTCTCATTTCTTTGGCACTTGATTGCCCTTTGACCTCAGCTTTGGGTTCTAGCTGCCAATCCCAGGTAACTGGAAAGGTTCTACTCACTGATCTGTGTGTAAAACGATGGGTTTGGCCTATATGTTGTCCAAAATTGGCAGGAAACCTTGCCTATTTTTGCACCACCACACTATGGGTGGTATAAGGCAGGCAAGGTCTGTTCAAAAAAAGCTTACATTCTAGAGGAGAAAAAATATATATGCATGCATATATAATGATGAACAATGCACAAATCAGTGACAAGTACTATGTAGCTTGTCATAGAAAGCAATTCAGGAACATTTAGATCACATGATCAGGATAGGTTGTTCTAAGGAGGTGATATTTGGGCTGAGATTTGAGTTACAAGGAAAAACCAGGATTTAAGATCAAGAAAGAACATGGAAGGCAATGAGAATAGCTTGTGCAAAATCTCTCACGTGAAGGCCTGTGTAAGTGGAACAGAGCAGAAAAGGGAGAAAGTGTGGTACCAGTTTGGGTCAGAGAGGTAAGCAGGCAATAGGTCTTGTGGGATTTTCCCAGTAAAGTGAAGCTGCTTTTACTATTATTATATTCTAGATGAAATGGAAAGTCTTCGAAAGATTTTAAGCAGGGAAGTGACAAGATGCAAGGGGTTCTTTTTCTTTTTATTGTTAGGTTCATTGGGGTGACACTGATGAATAAAAATCACATGGGTTCCAGGTGTACAATTCTACATTACATCATCTATGTGCTGTAGTATGTGTTCATCACCCAGAGTCAGTTCCCCTTCCATCACCATGTATTTGACACCTTCTCTCTCCTTTCCCACCCCCTCCCCCATATTCTGAGATAACCACTAACCACTAAGCTATTGATTGTGTCCATGAGTTTTTGTTTCTTTGTTGCTTTCAGCTTTGTGTTCCACCAATGAGTAAAATCATATGGTTCTTGGTTTTTTCTGTCTGGCTTATTTCACTTTGCATGATGGTATCAAGGTCCATTCATGTTGTCATAAATGGCCCAATTTCATCTTTTACAAGATGCATGTTTTTAAAAGCAACATCCAGCAGCTTTTTGGCAAATGGATTGCATGGGGTAAAAGTAGAAGTGAATAGTAATTCAAACCAAAAATGATAGGTGGCTTGGGCTAGGTATATAACAGAGAAAATAGAAGTGAGAGAATTGAGTATATACTTAGAAAAAGAATACACAGGCCTAGCAGATTGAATGCTGAGGGTGAGGAAAAGGGAGAAATAAAAAATATTATGTACATTTTGGAGTGGTAGTGCCATTTCTACGAAAGAGGAAAAATAGAAGAATAGTGTGGAGGGTTAAGAGTTGTCTCTTAGTCATATAAAGTTTGAGATGACTTCCTGTCAACTTTCAAGTAAGAAAGTCCAGTAGGCAGTGAGCATTTAAACACATGAATCTGAAGTTCCTGAAAGTATCAGGGCTAAAAAAGGCATATATAGGAGTCATTAGCAAATGCATTTGAAGCTATGTGTGTTAATGGGCATTAAAATCTTGTTAAAAAGCAAGATTTAGTGGGTCTGGGGTAGGGCCTACATAACAAGTTCCTAGGTGATGCAGGTGATGTGGGTCTGGAGACCTCATTTTGGGTAGTAGGAGTCTAGAGTGATTGTGTAGATAAAGAAGGTAGCCCAAGACAGAGACCTATGAAATCCAACATCGATAACAGGTGAAGAAGGAGCCAGTAAAGAAGATAATCCTTCCTCCCCTCCTTCAGTTCTTTCCTTCCTCTCCCTCTACCTCCTTCCCTTCTAGTCATAAACATTTATGAGACCAATTAGGTGTCAGAAGCTGTACTGAACAGTTTCTTATATTCCTGTATTGACTAAAAGTTGCCAAACCTTATTAATTCAGTCTTTTATTCTGCAGGTAAATTTCCCACTCCCTGCTGCTAAGACCTTTCGGCTGCACTCAAAGACTTCGTTTACTTGTTTCCAGAAATATCCAGATTAGAAATTTTAAAATGTAAACACCTGTTTGAAAGGATCCCCTCAGGAGACTTAACTACCTCTGTGCAGATGAGGCAGGGGAGTGGGAAAAAGTGAGAATGGGAAGCTTTGGCTAAGCTTGACCTTGGGAATGAGAACAGCTGGGAATTTAGAAGTTCACCCATCCTCCAGATGCAACCAAGTGTGGAGTACCCCTTTCTAATTTTAGGAAAGAGGAAAAAGACTATCTCCTTCGAAGCCAGGCCCATGGTCCAACAGAACTAATACTGATTATTCCTGACAAGGACAAAGCAAGAAAGACAAGAAAAAAGCACCACCACCGATATCTAGTTAAGGGAAAACAACCCAGGCTGGACATGATTCATCCAAAAGTAAACAAGTCAATGAAACCAATGATGTCTCTGAAGCAACCCAGTCCCCCTCTAGCCCAGCTACTAAATTGCATCTTGCTTACTTCTGAGCTCAAAGACAGAAAGAAAACAGAAGGTGAGGACACAGCCTAGATTTATGCATGAAGAAAACGATGGCGATAAAAGCCAGGGCTTTGAAAAGCAATCAGAGCTGCCAGCCTCCCGACTGAGAACTGTTTAAAATAGCACCATCAAATAAGAGTTGCATATATACAAGCCAAATCCTAAGATCCCCTTTGGACACGCTTTCCAGAATTCCAGAATAATATGGTTATGTCTCCTTGTCTCACCCCCACCTCCCTCTCTCTCTCTCTCTCTCTAACACACACACACACACACACACACACACACACACACACACACAGTCAAAAGATTCTGGGATCTAGGATGGCTCTAAAAAGAGCAAAGTGAGCTTGAGATCTATGATTTCACAAAATATTGGGTTGAGTGCAGACAGGATAGATTCTTTCATTAACCCATGACTCTATTCTCTCTGCTTTTAATAACATAAATGTCTTGCCCATGTGGAAGACTACCCAGAGTGAAAAGTAATTTCACAAACGTGATCCTATGTAAGTTTTCATACCACAACTATGAAGGAAGTCAGAAATATTATCTCTCCTGTTTTCATATGTGAAGAAATTAAAAGATTCATGAATATACAGTAGGCGCTCAGGCATCCATGGGGATTGGTAGATGCCAGATAAATGTACTATAGATTCTCAGTTGACTGGAACTCAAGCAGCCAGCACTTTTAAGCAACTGGCAACATTTGTCTGCCTGTTGCTTGAGTTCCAGTTAACAGAGAAACTACTGTAATAGGATTTGTCCAAAATTACTTTGCAAGTCAATGAAAAAGGATTAAACCAAGGGCTTTGACTCTCAAGTTTCACACTAACTTTAAACTTTTGGTTTGAGATATGAAGAGTGACAGCTTTAGCCTCAGGATATGGCCAAGCTGTGCTCCTACTACCGCCAAGTGTGCTGAGTTCTCAGATGGGGGACATTTCATCATTCTAGAATGTGATGGTCAACAAGTTAAGTCAATAAATCTATTGTTATGTGTTGATATATTAGAATTGTGCTAGCTACTACAGAAGATACAAAGGAACTTACGATGTACTGGCATGCTTCAGTAGTCAACACGTTTTTGTGGCAGGAGGTATGAAAGAGAAATTATTATATGTTAGGTAGGAAGAGGGGGAGAGTGATATAATAATGATGACAGTAGTACATTTATTCATTCAACTAGTATATGTTTTTGGCCCAATGCTATCACTGGGAAGATGATGATGTAGCAGATAGTGATGACAGTGATGATGATGGTGATGATAATGGAGATGACTGTCAATCATGGTGCTGAAAGAGCACACATTTTGGAGTCAAACTAACCAAGGTTCAAAACCCAATTTTATCATTTCCCAGCTGTGGGATTTTTGTCATGGTGACTCATCCATTTCTGAGCTTCATTTACTCCTCTCTCAAATGGAGGTGATATTAACCATCTCACTTCCCTTTAAGTCATGTCAACCAAATTGACCACTACTCTGTACCAGGCATAATGCTGAATGCTGAGTGCACAGAGATAAAAAGAAGACTCTATTCCTGCCCTCAAAGAGGTCATGTTTTAATGGGGAAAACAGAGCTATATTCCAATACCTACTATAAACTACCTATGAAAATGGCAGGTACATAAAATGTGCTCTGGGAGCACAGAGGAAAGTGTGACTAATTCTACCTGGGTTCAAGGGAAGGCTTCAAGGAGGAGGCACTTCAGATGGACCACGTAGAATTTTTACAGGTGGAGGAGAGAAAACAGTAAGTGCAAAGGCAGAGGAACTTGAAATAGCAGCTCACTGCGGGAAGAGCAATCTATTGTTGTAACTATAAAACATGTTTGTGGATGTGAAGGCATTCGGCAAGCCATAAAGCACCATCTCTGCACACTCAGGGGCTCATTCCATTTATATGGATCCATGAGCAGCATGCAGCATGGAGGCTATGTCTCGTCATGCAGCCTTTCCATCTTCATCTGCCTTTACCCTGCTTTCCACCAGTTTCTGGAAAAACACAGCCTCCCTTCCACAGCCATGGGGCTGCACTCCTTCAAGCATAGAAGACAGAATGTAAGCGTTTGTACAAAGATGCAGAGGAGTCACTCAGAGACACATTGCAAGGAGGTGGGCTGCTCAAGTCGCCAATAGGAGCAATTAAGTCCATTGGCAGAAAGTAAAATACTGTCCTGAGAGGACTTCAGGCATAGGAGCAATCAAGTTAGGAACTATAAAAACTTACTTTCTAATTATGAAAAGCATACATATTCTTTATAGAATATTTTAAAATACAGCAAAATAAAAAAAAAACTCAAAATTTTATCACTTAGGTAAGTACGTAACTTTGATATTTTTTACTTTGCTTTCAAAATTGAAATAATTCTAAATAAATTGCTTTTTAACCAGTCTTATTTCAATTAAAACTATTTTGTGAATATTTTACCATGTCATGACATTTCCTGGAAAGGTGATTTTTTTAAAATTTTGAAATATTTCAGATACAAAAAATGGTTTAGACATCATAATGAATGCCCATGTGGCTCTCTCCCAGCCTAAAAACGTGAAATGCTGCAGGTACTATCGAGGCCCTGGTGTTTGTCATGATTGCTGTAGATGCCGACCTGCCAGGAGGCAGGGCATCGTGGGCAAGACAGAGACCTATGATAGACCACAACCGCAGCCCTCCTGCCTGCTTCTTTGACAGCAGGCTGGTACCGTCAAGGTAGGTGGTTAGAAAGAAATAACTCCTGGTGCCTACTAAGTGCTTATAAAAAAAAAAAAGAGTGGCAGGCACTCTCTGGCTCTGGGACATGATAATCTAGAGGTCAAGAATATAAGCACTGAAATCAGCCCCTCTGGGTTTCAGTCTCAGCTCTATCATTCACTCGATTTAACTTTAAGGCTTAGTTGCCTCATTAATAACATCAAGAGAATCACAGTTCCTACCTGCCCCTCTGCTGTCCTCAACTTTTGGGGCTAACAGCTCTACTCTCGTGGCCCCATCACTGTGGCCTAAAATCTCACCATTTAAAATCCATCCCTGCGTGATAGTCACATTCCTTTGGAATGCTGAACTGGCACTATATGTTTGTTCCCTTACCCTCAGAAATGCCACTACCCCAAGCTCCATGGATACTAAGTGAAACTTGGTTTTAAATTCCTCTGACACCTAGTCACAGCTGATGGGTCCAGAGGTGGCACCTGAGCCAACCTAGGCTAAGAACTCTGTTTTCTGGGATTTTTGAAAATATAAACTCAGAGCATCAAGGTTGGCCCCTCCTGGTGGCGGACTGTAAGATGCAAAACTCAAAACGTTTCTCATTGTATTTCTCATCCTGTTGGGGGTGTGGTGTGGGTGTGGGGGGTAGGGGAAGTGAGAGCAAATGCAGTTAACTTATTAAACAGAGCAGAAATGAGGGCTCAGTCTTACTGGCTGTTGAGCCCATGTTGCAGAGTTCCTGAGAACCTGTCCTTCCTGGATCTTGGTAGCTGGAGAAGTCCTTAGATTCCCTGACCAATAAATTCCTCTCTTGGCTTACATTAAAATTTGCTTCCTATCACTTGTAGGAGAGAGAGAGAGAGAAAGAGAGAGAGAGAGAGAGAGAGAGAGAGAGAGATGTGGGAGGGGAGAGGAGGGAAGGGAAGGAAAGGGAAGGAAAGAGAAGGGAAAAGAAGGAGGAGGTGAAGGAGGAGGAAGAGGAAGAAAAAGGGGGTAATAGAAGACTATTACTTTAATTATTTGATTGAAAATATCCCTATAAGGAGCAATGCATTCCATCAGTGACATTAAGAGTAAATTAGAATCAGAGAACTTCACATGTAGAAAAGACCTTAAAGCTAATCTAATCTAATCTAATCCAACCTCCTTATGTACCAGTGAGAAAATTGCATTGCAGCAGATAGAGCTTATCCAGATCACTAAGGGGGAAAGGGCAGAACCACAGTGTCTTAGTTAGGCTGTCATAACTGAACACCATAGAATGGGTGGCTTAAATAACAAATTCATTTTCTCACAGTTCTGGAGGTGGGAAGTCCAAGATCAAAGTCCAGTGGGGTTTAGTTTCATATACGGGCTCTCTTCCTGGCTTGTAGATAGCTACCTTTTTGACAGAGTAAGAAAAAAAGCTTTGTAGTGTCTCTTCTTATAAGGGCATTAATCCTATCAGACCAGAGCCTTACCTTCATGATTTCTTCTAACCCTAATTACCTCCCAAAGACCCCATCTCCAAATATCCCATGTCCAAAAATAGAGGAGTAAGGCTTCAACATTTGAATTGTGAGGAGATGCAACTTAGTAACATAAAATAGTGGAACTGATAGGGCTGGAAATATCTTTAAAGATCATCTAGTCCAAATTCTTTATATTCGAGTAGGGAAACTGAGGTCCAAAAAATTATATAGAGATTTCTCTGAAGGCCTATTATGACCTAAGGGCAGATTTTACCCACCAGATTATTCTCTATAGGCTAAGAAAATCTGGGAGCTTCCAGAAATACATGAAGGTTCAAGGAGGCTGCTGGCGTGGCCTAGCAATGGGCTGAGAATAATGGTTAAAAAACATAAAGGCTTTTGAACTTAGCCAATTCTGCAAACCCCACAGCTTTGTCTGGAGGAGGTCGATTAACACAAATTAGTGCACAGGCTAGAGGACTTTGCAGGTCTTGTCCTTTTTTCATGCTTCTGCAGCCCACCATTAGGTAGTACTTATTCATGCACTCCAGAGTTCTGAATATTTGGATATGCAAATCAACTGTGTCCATGTATAATTAAGACAGACACTGTGGAAAGTTTGATTTTCCAGGGGAAGCCTGCCAGACAGCTGGAAAGAAAGGTCAGCATGAACTGCTGCCTCATTTTCTTGTCTCAGACTATGGTTTGAGTGTAGTGGCATCCAGCCTTCTTCTGCCCTTTTGTTCGCTTCTCTTGCTGCACTGGGGAGCCTCATAGGTAGCACTGTCTCCCTCCTAGGCCTGAAAAGACCCTAGGGCTTTCCACAGAACCATGCTGAGACAGGGTATCATCTGCCTCCCGTAAGAGCAGGGGTAGGTAGCTATATGCCCAGAGGCAGAATTTCACCCTCTTTTTCAAGTTAGCAGGCTCACTCTATGGCCCAACAAGAAGTTCTTTCTGAAGGACACATACTTGGGGAATGGTTTCAGAAGTAGAATACACAGGTCATTAAGCCATTACCTCCCAAGTGCAAACACATCTACCTTTAATACATTGCTCTGTGATGCTGGAACTGAATTTCAAACATCTGAGGAAGGGAGCATAGACCTTCTGGAGCTGGCACCTCTGACGAGGAGTAAAGAGGTTGGCTCTGGGAGTATAGAAAGAGGTTAGAAACTGAAACCAACTACTGCTTCCAGGGTAATGCACTATCGCTGGGCTCCCAGTGACAGGAATAGCAAATAAACTGGGAGCAAGAAGTCTTTCTCCCTCTTTTAGTCTTCCAGGCTAGCAGAAGTTAGCAGAAAGCCAGCGAACAACAGAAAAATGCATTTTCATAGTTTCAGTCCTATCATTGCAAAACAGAGCAATAAACGGCAGGTCTGGAGCTGAGAAACAAAGATAGCTTAATAATCAGCACAGTCCACCCCTTCAGCTACTCGGCATCCATACCCAGCCCTTTACGTCCATTTGTACTTCTCAGACTTGGTCACAGCTACTCCTGAATATTCTGTAATTTAAATACTACATTGTAAAGTTAATCACAAAAATCATACCTTATATGAAATAGGGGAAAGGAGGAGAGAGAGGGAAAAACATAGTGTGCGCGTATTTATATGCATGGGTGTCTACCTGCATGTGTATGTATGTATCCATAACAAACAAGAAAGAAAATCCTGGTAACTGCTATCATCCTTATTCCTTTAACTGGTCAAAGGCCATAGTTGATCATTTATAACCACTTTCTTCTCTATTATTCCTTGTTTCCTTTGCCCTCAGCCAGGACCTCAACTGATTGGATTCTTTATCTGACAGTGACCAAAATCTTCATTCTTGAAAGGTTTGAATCATTTGTCCTGTCTTACTATGGTTGGTGTCATTTTCCATTGACTTTTACTATTGGATATGCCATTACCAAGAGAATTCCTAGCTTCTAGACATAGTTTTCCCTACCTTCATTGTATAGTAGCCTCTCACTTTTCCCTTGGAGATCAATCACTCCAATCAGGACATTAATCCCCGTCTTTTCTTTGTTCAATGGCATGAGGAAACTGAAATAACTAAGTGGTAGTCTCACCTTCCAAGTCAATGAGATGTTTGTTTTGCCCCGCTAGTGGAAGCATTCTATAATAGGAACTAAGACATCTAAACTATTAATAACAAAACTCAATCACAAGATAAAGAGCAAAAAGCCTACAAGGGAGTCATAGTAGACCTGGGGATATGTCACCCATATCCCCAGTCAAGGAAGGCTACTGCTCAGCTGGGAGAAGTGTAGTATGAGAGAGTCTGGAGCTGTCAGGTCTCTTAGGATCTACTTCACCAAAGTCACACCCTTCCTCAGGCTGCTTTTATCTGGTGACTGAGTGAGGTGGGGCTATAAAGACCAGGGCATTTCTGCCAAATGCAGAATTCCAACAAGTAGTATTTGCTTCTGAATTCTCTGGCTGACTGGTTGAGGGTTATGTAAGCCCACATTGCAATTTGAATTCTCCCTCTGCCCAATCCTGCTTCCTCCTTCTCCTTTTCACAGGTGTTGATCTTGCAACCCAAACTTGATCTCATCATCAGCTTCTAGAAAATGCAACTTGCCACGACCTAGTCCTAGGAGGAGACAAAGGAAGCACCTAGGGAACAAAATGTAAACACCTGCACTTACACTAACCTGAGACCAAAAACCTCCTCAAATATTGTGCCCTAGTCCACTCGCTTGCCTCACCCTAGTTGGGGCCCTGAAAGTGTGACAGTAGTATTGAGAGTGGTCCATAAGAACAAGAGACAAGATGGGATTTTGGAGCCAGAGCACTCACTATCTGGTTGGCCATAAGCATCTCGTCACCAGTGGTAGATACAGCAGACAGCCGCTGTATTAGCTATTGTCACATCATTTCCAGTGACACACTTGGGGAACTTGGGCAAAATATTTGCTCTCTTGATAATTTAAACACTTCATGCCTGTAGATAAGCAGATTGTAAAAAGGAGTCATTATGCTGTCAGGAGTGATTAACTATGGTTATCATAAGAAGACAGGGTTGGTGCTACATAACAGGAGCATGCAGGAGTGTATCTGAAACTTACAGGGACATCTCTTAGTGTTTCTATTCCCACCGGTAACAATGAATTAGTACTTGCAGCAATGACAGCCTGAGAAAAGCATGGTAACCAAGAGTCCTGATACCTCAGATGAGAAGCTTACCCCATTGGGCAAGCAATGTAATCTAGCAGAAATGCTATTGAAAGGTATGTGAAACTTCGAATGAATAGAGAAAAGAAATGATTATTCATATGACTTTAATGACAACTGCAGAGGCAGAGACTCCATATATCATTGACCCTTATGTTGTAGATTTTTTGTTTATTGTTTGTTCGTTCATTTATTTGCTTTTAGAATTATGACAGGCCACACTCATGAAGAATCAGTGAGAAGATACAGCAAATTTGGTCAGACATGGCCCTGGGTAGTCCAAGGGGTTGACTGTAGCATACAGGGCTGGTGTTCTGCTCCTATTGCCATAACTTTACTATTTGCAGCTCAATGTCTAACTGCCAGCATCTACAACTTCACCTGATGGGCTCTTTGGCCACTGGAGAGTTGTCTGTACACACATAGACAGGAAAATTAGAAGCTCCAAAAGTAGCCCCCAAGCAAGAAGTAATAGAAGTTGGTGCATAAATATCCTAGCTCCCTTGTACCTGGGGTGAAATAACTCTGAGGTGGATGTTCAATACTGGCTCCTAGAATTTCCCAATGGGATTAAGCTTCATTTTCCCACAAAAGTAATATATTTGATAAATCACCCTTTACTGGATCTCTTTCCTTGCCTGTTTTACAGCCCCTTTCCCCTGCCAGTGTGTACTCTATTACCTCCCAAATAAAGTATTAGCATCCGAATCTTTGTCTCAGGATTTACTTCTGGGAGAACCAAAGCAAAGATAATACCATAGCTAATTAATTTTAATACCCAGATTTTTAAAATTCTGCTGATACTACTATATCTCCTAGAATCTTTCCCAACTCATAGTGAGCTCAAAATAGCGAACCTAAAATGGGTATTTAATATATTGCAGACCCCGTATGAATCATCGTACAAGAATTATACCCTTTCCTGGCTTGCATACTTTTGATGATGTGTTTCCTCTTTGAATGTTCTCTGCCAATACCATTTTCTTCATCTAAAATAAGTGATGAAAATAATATAATACCTATCATATAGTAATGCTGAAGGCATTACTCAAGTTCCATACATGCATTTTTTAGCACTGCACCTGACATACGATAATAATATTGTTATTATTATTAACAACTACTACCTGTTCATTTTTTAACCTCAGCTCAAATATCTCTGTCTTTTCCAAGCCTTCTTCCCTAACCCCATATTCACGTATACTTCCAGGTAAAAAATTAACCTTCCCCTTTTTGGTGCTTTCATAACAACTGGTTTACAGCATGGGCTTAATGTCTTACCTTACAGTTACTCTTACATATATATGCCTCCTCACTAGGCTCTTTTTTTAATTGTTAAATTTATTGGGGTAACACTGGTTAGTTAAATTTACATAGGTTCCAGGTGTGCAATTCTATAGCACATCATCCCTGTGTTGCATTATGTGTTCACCGCCCAGAGTCAGTTCTCTTTTCATCACCATGTTCTTGACTTCCCCTCCCTCCTCTCTTACCCCTTCTCCCCTTACCCTCAGGTAACCACTAAACTATTGACTGTGTCCATGAGTTTTTGTATTTGTTGCTTTCAGTTTTATATTCCATATATGAGTGAAGTCACATGGTTCTTGGTTTTTCCTGTCTGACTTATTTCACTTAGCATGATGATCCCAATGTCCATTTATGTTGTCACTAATGGCAGTATTTCATCTTTTCTTACAGCTGAGTAGTATTCCATTGTGTATATGTACCACAGCTTCTTTATCCAGTCATCTGTCACAGGGCACTTTGGGTGTTCCCATGATCCACTAGACTGTATTGGTTGAGCATGTTGCAATCACATTTTCTTTCATTTCCTTCTGCCAATCCCTCACCCTCACTACACTGTTAAGACCTCCTAAAGAGTTTATGCTCCATCCAAACCCAAGACTATTCCTTCCAGCAACAGGAAGATCTTATCAAACATGTGGTAATACTAACAATTTCTATCTATAGCACTTGACAATTTGAAAGGTGTTTTCACTTCCATTATCCATTTGATCATTCCTTTGCTCCCCACCCCCCACCCCCAAGTATTGTTCCCATGTGCCTGGGAAGCAAAGATGGAAAACAGCCATCCCTGCTGTTGAGTATTGTTCTGAGATGACAACCAGGCCCTCTGCTATTCTGGCCTGAACCAATAGATTAAAAAACAAGGGAGCTGAATAGAGATCAAGGCACCAATATTATTGCTTGCAGAGCTGTGTGGTGAACATTGCTTAAATCAGTCAGAATCAGGCTGTCTCCTGCCCGTGCTACCAAGTACAGCCCTTGAGATATGGCGGAGGAAAGAGTCTATGGAACAGACTGAGCCATGGGAATTAGCACCTGCCTTGTACTCCAAGGTGCCATTGTAACACATTAACTGTATCTAATTAAGGAGACTATTTTCCATATATTGAATGCAAGCAAAGAGGAAGGAAGGAAGGAAGAGAGGGAGAGAGGGAGGGAAAAGAAAAGTTCTTTTATAGGATAGAATGAGTAAGGTGTAAAGATTTAGGACAGAAGTGTGACTCAGGTATTCTTTCATCTTAAGAAATGAAGTAGAAGTCCCTTAGTTAAACATGAGCCCTAAGAAATAGGTTCCTCCAAAACATGCCCTCAGGGACCTCTCAGTTTAATAGGGATTATGTAATCCTTTGTGCATGGGGAAAATGTGTAAATTGTTTTTGTTTTATACTCAAAGTTAAGAAGGAATGGTTAGTTGGAGAAAAAAAATGCTAACTTGGTTTGGAAATGACCAGAAAAATGTATTAGAGTCCATAAATTTTTCATTGTTATTTTTACTGAACACTTAAGATATGTAGGCACTGGAGACCATTGCATCCTCACAATAATCTCATGAACTTGGTAGGATTATTATTGTTATTCAAAGGGTGAATGATATGCAGAGAAAATAAGTGATTTATCCAAAGTTACAGTGAATCCCAGGATATTGCATTCCACGTTTTATCACTTACTAGTTCTATGACTTTGAGCAAGTCACTTAACCCCTTTGAGCCTCAGTTTCCTCTTTTGCAAAATGGGAAATACAGTGTCAGACCTACATGACTCCTGGTAATCCATATCTTCCTACTTTAAAAGGTTTTCATAGAAGGAGATTAAAAGGGATCATGCACATGAAAGTGTTTTTGAAAAATTAAAAGCCTGGATCAATGTAAGGGATTATTGAGGTCATTACTGCACAGCTGCGTGCAAATTGGTGGCAAACACTGCTTATTCTTGACAATATTCTCTCTCCTTTCTTTATTATCATAACAGAACTTCAATTCTGTTTCAGAAGGCCATGTACCTACTTAAAAATATTCACACCCCATATTCCCTTATAGCCACAGGTAGCCATGTGACCATTTCCAGGGCCACTAGATGTAAGCAAAAATCTACTGAGGGGAGTTTCCAGAAAGGCTACTGTTTCTCTGTTAGAAAGAAACAGACTCTACTATCATGTGGTTTTTATCCTTTATCTTTCTTTCTGCCTGGAGTGCAATGATGCTTAGAGGCAAGACACCCATCTTTCAATCATAAAGATAAAAGCCACATACAGAGTGTCAGAGCAGAAAGCTGGAAGGAGCCTGGGCCTGCGAGTGTCTGCTCAAGCACTCGCACTAGGTCGGATCACTCACTGACTCCCGTTCACTGAGAAAAATAAGCCTCTATGTGGTTAAGCCACTGTGATCAGGTTTCTATTACACACAGTCAAGTACAATCCTAGTGACAATAAGCATACATCACAGCAATAGAGAAGGGTTCAAGTGCATTCTCAGGCTCTTTGCTTTAATTTTCCCCTCAATCACACTGAATCATGTGATGCACTATGACATAGTAGAAAGAGCCAGATACTATTTCAGTAAGTTTTAGACCTAGAGAAGACCAAATGTGGACTCGGCAACTGCCATTAACTAGCTGCATAATCTTAAATAGGATGTTAACTGTAAAATAATATCCACTTCACAATGAGTTTTACATGAAAAAGCATGGTACATATTCAGCACTCAGCAAATGTTTATGGTGCTGTTGGTGGGGGCATTTCAAGGTTCTGATCTGGGCTGCAGGTCATGAGTCCTTGATGAAGACATGTGCTTTCTGGCTGTTTGGGCAAACCTGTTTCAATTCAGTACTATAAGGTAGTAAGAACCGTCTACTAAGTCAACAGGTCAGAACTTTAGCACCTAAATCAGTGTCAGTCACTTCAGAGGCAATGTGACATAAGATTAAGAGTTCTGGCTTTGGATCCCACTGGGTTGGGATCCTGCCTTTACCTCTTTCTACTCACGTAATAGAGCACCACCACTCAGAGGCTCCAGTTCTTTCTTGTCTGGTACATTTACCTCAACAGAGGTTGTCAAAGAGGCTCAAATGGCATAACAGATGTGAGCATGCTCAACTTGCACAGGCTCATTATTACTGTTATTTGTATTCTCCTCTCTGTCTGGTAGAGCAGTAAGTCCAGTGCTGGCAGGGAGAAAGTGGGGGAGAGTTAGTTATGGATATAAATTGAATTCCAAAGAAACAGAATTATTGGCTTGTGAAGAACTATGGAAGAGGTTCTTGAGGTCAATGCCAGCCTTGAAGCAAACCTGACCACTAAGCCGGTGAGGTGGTAGCTGCCTGCTGGGCAGCAGCACTTGGGAAGATGGGGGACAGGTGCTAGAAGAGGGGTTCAAAGTCCTACATCATTCCCTGGCTCTTCTCCATGGTAGCCATTTCCCTGAGGGCCCCAGCAGGGCTGAAAATATACTTTGTCTCCAACATAGCTCAATATATTTTAGGCTGAGGAGGGGCTGGGAGAGGGGAATGCAGAGCTGAGCTCTGCCCGTCAGTAATAAAAAGCCCCCAGAATGTACACAGCTCCTCTTGAGGCAGACGAGGCGGAAATCTGCTCAGGTGGGGACACTGCCACCCCCAGCCAGTGGCTGCCCTCCTCTGTGAACCACTAGCTACCCTTCTGCCAGCCAAGTCCTCTCAGGGGACTTATTATCAGGATCAAGTCCATTCTGTTCTTATGCCCTGCATTGCTTTCTTTCACTTGGGTTTAAATATAGAAGCTATAAAAGGCTGGGGGAGGGGGAGCAAAGCAGCAGAGAGCTGCTCCATGCAGCAGTCCCTGCGGCTGTGGCCCTGCATCTGCACGGCTGGGTGTGACCAACACTGGCGAGGGGGAAGAGGACAGAGCACAGTCTGGAGTCAGGGAGACCCGAGATCACGTCTTATAACCTACTGCCTCTGAGACTCTGGGCAAGTCATATAACTTCAATGATTGTATCTCCTCAAGCTCTTCGTGAAATAATAATTTAAAAAGCAATAATAACAGCTAAACTTTAATAATTGTAGCCGACATTTACGGAGTAGTTAATATGTTCCAGACGCTGCTCTAAGCCTTTTACATGTACTCTCTCATCCTGCTTTCCCACTATCCCTGTGAGGTAGACATTCTATTCTCCCATGTTATAGATGAGAACACTGAGGCACATAGAGGCGAAGTAAGTCACCCAAGGTCACACCAAATAGTAAGAATAATGCATAAGAAATGAAAAATGCCCAGCATGCAGCAGGATTCACTTGGTGGTGGCTGTCCGAGGGAGGTATGCCCACATTAACAGAGCAGCTCTTCCTTCCCTTCCCATATGCCATAACAATGCATCCATTGTCTCACAATAACACTGGGCGGCAGGCACTGTCCGTGCCATTGTACAGATGAGTATAACAGTCACAAAAACAAAACTCACTCTACTATTTCAAACAGAGAACTTAACGTGGGACATCATTACACGGGTGTGATGGAAGAGCTGAAGTGGCAACCCAGGGTCGTAATAGACAGGAAATTGCTACCATCGCTACCTTTTTGGCTGGAGAAAGGTCCAGCCAGACAGAAGCTAGGACCCTTGAGGAAGAGGCTATTGAGAGTGAGAGTGATGGAGAAGGTCAGTGAGACTGCAGGTGGCAGGGAGCTGGCCTCCTCCCTTCTACCCATCTAGCCTTCTACTAGGAGCATCCATTGGCCACACTTAATTGGAAATTGGCCTGAGAGCTTGGGGAATGTAGTTTCCTGAAATATGGAGCAGAGCAGAGGAGCAAATGACATTCACAGAGAGGAAAATATGTGACTCAGCCTAGGCCACAGAGCTAATGAGAGTAGATGCAGGATTTGAATTCAGGCCTCCTAACTTTTACACTCCTACCAGCTAACTCCAACCCCTTAGCGTGTCCAAAAAATGATTCTCTCAAACTCTTTATTCTACTTATTATACTATATTTTTTAGAGCATTTCCAATCTTTTCAAGCCTCAAACTTTACTCTATCCCCACTCTCTTTCTTCAGTGAACTTGGTTCCTGTATCTCCATATGGCCCCAAGACCATGTGACTTAATTCCTTTTGACATTCGCCCACGTGCTACTTTTCTGTACCCACTCTTATCCTAATCTGAATGGGAGTGCCCCGTCCACCCCATATCAGTCTGGGTCCAAGCAGGGAAACGGAAACTCTGTGAGTATTATGGACTCAAAGGTTTAATGGAAGAATATCACATCCTGTAACTGGGAGAGTAAGGGCCCAAAAGGGAAGAGCTGGAGGCTCAAACAAAAGTCATTAATCAGCCCTCCTAAAATACAGGAATGGGCAGGCAGGTTGGAGCTCGTAAAGGACTGTGGGCAGCCAGGCACATCCAATGGCTGGAGTGGGTGGGTCTGCAAAGGAGAGCTGGTGGAAAAGTCTTTGAAAGACCCTTGTCACTGCGTCTGGTTGTGGGTCGGGGGTTGATGCTGGAATATCAGGCATGCAGGCAGGAAGAAGAGCCAAATACGGAGTTGGGGACAGCAAAGACAAGCTGGCATTTTCCGACATTTCTGCATTTAAGTCTCATCACAAAAGACTGAAGACAAGCGCAAGTCCACCTGCATGTACCCCTCACCATGTTTCTCCTTCATGACTTTCAGAGGGTAAAGGCCACTGCTTCACTAGCTACTCCCAAACCACATGCTAGCCTGGAACACTAGGAGGCACCACTGTCCCAGCTCAGCCACTTCACGCGGGTCTGTTCTCTCCAGGCTCTCCTCTCAGGCCACCAGTGCCATTACCCTCCTGGAGTCTTTCTTCTTTTGCCCATCCCTCAGGTATGGGGGCTGTCGGGATTGCTAACTTGCTTTATACGCGTAGACTTACTCAGTGAGCCCACAAACCCCAGGACTTCAAACGATATCAACTGTTAAGGACTTCCAAATCTTGTGAGGGGAGTGAAGTCAGGAATAACCTACGTCACCCTCTTGGTAACGTCACTCCCCCAAATCTTTACCTCCAGTCCAGACCACTGTCCTGTGCTCCAGACAGTTACTTCCAGCTACCAGTTGCAGATAATACTGTGAGGTGATATCCAAAGAGGACTATTCTCTGACTGTCTAGCTGAACCCTAAAGAATAAGTAGGCATGAGCCAGGCAGAAAAATTCTGCAAAACTGAGTGTCTCTGTTTGCCTCTGCTGGCCGAGGGCCAACCGGCGCCCCAACATTAGACTGCATTTAGGAGAGTGAGGTCGGTTTCAGGCTGGAATGGAGAATGGGGTTCGTCGGGGCTGGTATTTCCCAATGCAGAAGAGCACCCAGACATAAAAGCAATAGCAATATGTGAGGACTGTGGAGATGCTGCCGAACACTTACTCTTCGGCCCTCTCTCACGTGGACATGTTACTTTTGAAAAGTCACCCCTTTTCTGGGGGCACAGTGTGACCATCTGTAAAATGGGAGGGGAAGGAGACTTGATGCTCTCTAAGGTCTCGTCCTTCTTTAACTTTCCAGTTGAAGTCCAGACTGCTGCTGCACGTGTACTGTTCTGCTGGCTCTGTTACGTCCAAGAGGCCAGGGTTCCAGATTCCTGCCTGAGTGTCGCATCACACCCCAGGGTCACAAGCAGGGAGGAGGTCAACAAAGAGAGGGAGACTCTGGCCAGGAAGGAGGAAGGTCTAGAGCCCGGCCTGGAGCCCCCATCTGAGGAAGTGAGAGCTGGAGGACAGGAGAAGCCAGCCAGGTCCAGAGCAGGCAGATGCCTTCATCTGAGAACACAGATGGAGTGTCTCCTGTGTGCAACCCCACATGTGCAACCCCACATATGCTTACCTCGCCACCCCCGTGTGCTGGGGGCTAGGGTTCAGCAGTGAGAAAGACAGATGAGACCCATGCTGTGGGCGTTTCAGTGAGGGAGGCACGGAGCCCGTGTGTTATGCAAAAACAAACAAACAACAACAAAACCACAAAACTGGCAGCCTTACCAAGAACGAATCGCAGGTCTAGTCTCCCTGATTTACACAGGAGGAAATTTGGGCCTAGAACAATTAAGATCCTTGCTCCAGCTAAAGACTGATCGTAAGCCAACCTGTGCTGGCGACAACCTCTG
This sequence comes from Lyroderma lyra, assembly GCA_004026885.1. Classification (NCBI taxonomy): domain Eukaryota; kingdom Metazoa; phylum Chordata; class Mammalia; order Chiroptera; family Megadermatidae; genus Lyroderma; species Lyroderma lyra. The sequence goes on from PVJL010001990.1 coordinate 63,941, forward strand.
TCCTGTCCATTGTGCTATCTCTTCCGATTCATGGTATTCCCGAAGTAGTACCAAGGGGAGAAGGGGAGGGAGGAGAGCTGATGGAAATGAGGTGCCCCTGGCTCAGGAGGTGCTGGGCTCACACTTCAAGTGGCTCCGCTGTGATACGCTCTGTTTGAGCCTGGTCCAGGGGCCAGTCATCCCCAGGGGCTCTGGTCAGAGGGAACTGACTTGCTGCTGCCCAGCAAAGATGTCTTGTTGCATCTTGTTCCTATCGATTACCCACCAAAGTGTCTCTCATTGTTAGGCATTCCCCCAGGGCAAGGAGAAAAAAAGGAGTCCTTTCTCTTTTCTTCGCTTTTAATGACACACAATCCTACCCAGTGATCTCTGCCCTCTTCTTGGAGGCAGGAGAGGGGGCGGGAGGAGGGAAAGGAGAGAAGGAAAACCCGGAGGTAGTGAGGAGGAGGCAGGCAGAGACCCACAGACAAGAGATTGAGAGAGATGAAGGGAGGCACACAGAAATACAGAGAGAGATGGAGAGAGAGAGAGAGAGAGATGGAGAGAGAGAGAGAGAGAGAGGCTCAAAGACTGAGTGAGAAACAGAGAGGCAAACAGAGACTAAGAGTCCCAGGCAGAGAGATACAGAGGCATGCTCAGAGGGAGGGAAGTGGAGAGGCAGAACAACAGAAAGACAGAGACAGGCAGAAACAAAGCAGCAGGGAAATGAAGAGGACAGAGAGAAGCAGGTAAAGAAACAAGAAAGGGAGGAAGCGGGTGACAGGAAGCTGGTAGCATTCAAGGTCCAGGGACCTGTGTCAAGCCCCAGACACAGCCCAGGCATAAGATCCCATCCCCCAAATGTATGGGGATTTGTCACTCTGCCATGTCACCTGTGAACCACATTAATGCCCTCACAAGTGGAAAACTGAGCTCTTGAGAGGCATGTAGCCTGCAGGCAGCCATACCTTTCCCTGCACTTTGGGTCCAGGCACTAGGAACGAAACAGGCTTGGGATGTCCACTACGCAACTTGTAAAAAATAATAATAATAAAAATACGGAGGAGGGAAAATCCCTGACATATGGATAGCTTGCTATTTTTTATAAGTTGCATAGTCTTAGGAGGGGTGCTCCATAAATATTTGCTGAGTTGACTTATTTATGCAAGTTTCAGGGAAGAAAAGAAAAGAAATATTCTGCCCACAGCTGGAAATATTTATACAGATAGCCACTCCTCACTTAACAACCTGCCCAGTTAACGACCTCTCCCACTTATGGCCAGTTCTCCTGCAAGGAGAATCTTCTTTCTCAGTCTGTGCGAGCCTCAAGAATCCCCTTTCTCAGTCTTTGTCTTGTTTCTACAGTCAGTTAGTATTCACTGCACAAAGCATTCACAATCGTGCAAGACTACATACAGGGTGGCCCAAAGTAGGTATACAGCATAGTTTACTTTGTGTGTGCCAGTGTGTCTGCATACCCATATGATCTGTGGTGATAAATTTCATTGATTCTACTGCATACCTACTCTGGGGCCAACCTGTATTTTGTTTATAAGTCCAGTGTTGCAAGATACCTATTAAAAAATACATGCTCTATGGCACCACGACACACCACAAGACATCTGCCTTTCATCTCCTAGTTTACCAACCAATTCACTTTACGACCTAGTTATAGGAATGAACCTCGGTCATCAAGTGAGGAGTGCCTATAACGACAGTCTTGCTTGCACTGAGGAATCCATACACTGAGAAAGGGTGGAGATGAGTGCATACTCTGACATCAGGCATGAGGAGGGGGCCCTCTATTCATATGCTCCTGGAGTGGACACCTGTCTGACTCCCTTAGAACTACTGCTCTCTGCTCCAGTCACATTCTAGCAGAGCTGCCAATCCTCGGACCAGCCCTGCCCCCTGCCCTCCACTATGGCACCCAGACCAGCCAAATACAGTTGTTCTTTTTCCCCTATGGCCCAGTGATTGGTCCTCTGGTGGCCTAATCAAAGTCCTCTTTCCCCACCAAAAATACATTTAACTAGCAGAGTAAGGTTCTTGCTTTTTTAAAAGTGAAGATGGAAGGATTTGTATCAGTGGCCATAGATAGCCATCTTTTCTGCTACATGCAGAAAACCCAAGTGCAATGGCAGAGAAAGAATCACAGAGAAGAAGAGACAAGAGATACAGCCAGAGCTAGAGGTAGAGATAAACAGATAATACAAATGTGAACGAAACAAAATCTGCTATATCCCAATACTTGGAACTGTTGCTCATACATAGTATACACTCAATAAATATCTGTTAAATGAATTGTTAAAAAGAAGAGAGAAAGAACTGGTGACTTCATTTGTGCCCAGATTTAAACACTGATTATCTTCTGCATTTATTTATGGAGTTAGCGCCATATGCTAGGCACCATGATAGTCAGCGGTAGTAAGAGTGAACAGACTGACATGCCCTCTGCCCTAGAGGAGCTTACACTCTAGTGGTGAAAGCAAGCAACGAACAAAACAATTAAGGTTTGCTATAAGGCAAATACCTCCAGGGGGAATGCCTTAGAAGGCCATGAGACCAAGCACTTTCTGAACCGCTCCTAAACATACTACCCAGATCACAGTAACTTCCCAGCTCTACAACCTGCCTTCAGTTCTCAGCTGTCCCCAGTGGTGATGTCTAGTCCATATGACGCCACACCTGGCCAGTCTCTCTCTCTCTAGCAGGAGCTGGGAATTTCTACCTGAAACATAGAGCCTGGGATTAAGTTGTGTTACAGTCAAACTTTTAGAACAAATGTTTAGAACTCCTATGGCTGAAGTCCAAAGATTGCCCCTGGTCCTTATCCACCCTCAGGCTTGGCTGGTTGATTCTTTTAGGTTCTGTAAGCTTCTCCTGGGCCCTGAAGTAGAAGTAGATTTCCTTTTTTATTTTTTTGGCTTCAGCTAACCAAAACTGGGATTTATTTTTGCAACACAAAAACATTTCCTTAACTCTCTGAAGAATGAAAATAAGCAGAAAGAAGATAAAATAAGTAAAATTTACAGTGTCTTGGGATTTTCCTAAGAGGTTTCCCCTGCACCACTTCCTTTGAATGTGCCAGGATCTGGGAAGAAGTCGTCATTACTGACTCTCATCTACGGAAGCAGAATCCTACCTGCAGCAATGTTAGCTGTTTATTTTCAAGTTCTGAGATCAGAGAGACTTTGTTTTAAACTCAAGCACTGCCACTGGCTGTGTGATTTGAGAGTTGTTTAATGGCTCTGAGTTCAAGTTTCCTCAGATGTAAAATGGGGAGAGGCAGTTGCATCACTCAGAGGGTGTGAGGATACAATTAGATCCTGGGTGTGAAGTTCTGAGCACAGACTTGGCCCTCAATAGCTGCCCAGGTGCTCAGGATCTCCTGCTACTACCCTCTAGCCCCCAATATATGCTTGCACATATGCATTTACACACACACACACACACACACACACACACACACACACACACATGCTTGAATGACTTGAACCGGTATAACTGACTAAACATGGTTGAACCTTGGTTCAAACCAGACTCCAGAAGTGTCACTCCTTCTACTACCCCCAAGCTGCAAATGGGATGGTAGGGAGATTCAAGTCTGCCTTATGGGAACACTTAGACTGATGTGTATTTGATCTGGAGAAGATTCCAAAGAACATTTGAAGGATTATCCCAAGGAATAGAGACCGGACTTGCTCTGTAGATTCTTAGAAGCAGAACTAGAGCCAACAGGCAGCATAATAGTTACCAGGTCTGTGCTTAGTGTAAAAAACATTCTCAGAGCCAACAAGTGCAGCCTTCCAAGGAGGTAGTGAGACCCCCATCACCATCACTGAGCAAGCTGACAAAGTGACCTGCTTGGAAGGCATGGCAACAGAATGCAGGCATGAGATGTAAGTTCCTCCAGGCCCCGAGATTCTAAGAGGCTCTTTGGGCACAAGATGTATATTTGAGATTGTCTGACAAGACATCATGTTTTGCGGTCAGATTGCTGAAAGGACAAGGCCTCAGTGGAAAGGTTGGGCCTTTTGTCCTCTTTGATGTGAGTCCTGGATCCCTCATGTCTCATCTCTCTGAAAACCGGGACCAGTCATGTGATCACTACACAGCCCCCACGGCAGCTGAGGACTAGGAGGTCCAAGGTACCTCGTCATCCCTGAGGACCCTCTGGATTAAGTTTGTGTCCTTCACACACTTCCTAGAAGACTGCCTGGCCTGAGCAGACTGCAACAGTCATGGCTTCGCGGCAGGAAGCAGTATGTTGCAGAAGCTCCAAGCCCACTCTCAAGGACCCTAAGAATCTAGGCTCAAATTGAACTTTGTCTAGGACCCAAGCAAGTCACTAAACCTCTCTGCCTTTAAGTTTCTCATCTGTGACACGCGGAGTGGCTGGGAAAGTGAGATGAGAAGAAACACTCTTCAGCACAATGCTTAGGGAACAATGGAAATCCAGGAACTAGCAGCCCTGCCACCTCACTCCCACACCATCTCTCCTCATCTCTTGCATCACTCGCTTCTCCTTCATCCACAGTTGCCAAGACCCTTCAGCCCATATTAATATTTCCACTGGGCTGGTGGTCCTAGCCTGGGTCCCAACCATCCCAGGTCCCAGTTGCTTTACAGTTTACGAAGCGGCACTCACACACGTCATCACATTTAATTCCACAGGACCACTTCCCCCTGCTGCTCGGCCCACTCACTCCCCTCCCTATAACCGTGCACCACCATGCATTCCTCAGATGCGCCCAGCCCTGCAGTCATGGCGGCCTTTGCACTTGCTCTTCCCTCTGGAATGCCACCTGCTATAACCCTGTTCTTCTCATAGCTGGCTCCTGCTCATCATGGGGGCTCACTCAGATGTCACACCTCAGAGCAGTCTTCTTTGACCACCTGGTTTAAAGAAGATTCCTCCCAGGCACTCTGTCACATCGGCCTATTTTCATTCCCTCAGAGCACTGACCATAATCTAGGAGTCTATTCTGTGATACTTGTAAGGCTGCCTGTTCACAGTGTAAACTCCCCAAACGAAGGGCTGTCATCTCTCTTGTTCACTGTTGTATCCCAAAGCCCAGCGGAGGAGGAGGGCTCAGAGCATGGTGAATAAATGAGTGCAGGAATGAACAAATGAGTATTAGCATTATCACCCTATTTCATGGACAAGGAGCCTGAGGCTCAGAGGACACTCGCCCTGCCTCTCACAGGACTGTGTGGCTCTCTTCTAACAGCTCCCACGTGCACTTTGCTTCGCTCTAGGGGGCTGGTGACTGACCATGTCTCGGGGAAAGAACCGACCGGAGCTCAGGAGAGCAACCGAGCCCGGAGCCTCAGAGATACAGTATTGTTAGTGCTACCAGGTGCCAGGCACTAGGCTACATGCTGGATGTGTGTGACCTCACTTAGTCCCCCATGGTAACCCTCTATGCATCTCAGAAAAGAACACTGTGGCACAGAGAGGTCGAGTGCCTGTGTAAAGTTGTGGAGAGCAACACTGTAAACCAGCGACCATCGGGGCCCCAAGCTGGTGAACCACAGTGGGGTGCTGCCTCCTCTCTCCAACACCTGCTCCCTTCTGGGTCCTCCCTCAGCTCCTGCTCCTGTGGCCTGCCGGCTTGTGACAGACCATTTGAGACAGAGGATTGCCTTTGAGTTTAAGGAAGACGGATATCTTAGAATCTCTGAAAGCAAAGAGAACAACGTTTTTTGAGAGGCAGCCACCTGTAATTGGCACGGCCTGGTCACATCTCCCTCAATTTGTAACGAAGCAGAAATCCTCTTGAAGTCCCTGGAAGGCCGTCCCTGCATAACGAGGACAAGATCCAGCCCTGGGCGGTTCCGGCCCCTTTCAAAGCCACAGCCCACAGCTAGTTTTAATGATCACGGAAGGAGCTTCTGAGAGAGTTGTAAGGAAAGGCTGGGATCATTGCACTAGAAATACATGCCACCGACCACAATGGCCCGCTGGCCGGGGGCTCTTCGGGAGACATGACCTTTGAGGTCAGCTCCTCTAGCACCTGTTCTGAGTCTGACTCTCTGCTCCAAGATAATTATGAAAGAAAGATAGTACAATTCCCACCACCACCGTCTCACACATCACTACCTCCCCCCGACCCTGCCCCCGATGAAGCTGCAGAGAGAATGATTCTTAGTGGCTGAGTTTAATGAACATGCCATGGGTTTGGAAGTGGAAAGCTTGGCCATGCTCCTCACCAGCTGTGTGACCTTAAACAAGTTACTCAGCCTCTCTGTACATTTTCTCACCTGGAGAAAAACATCAGGTGATACCAACCTGATGGTCCATCCAGAGTGTCCAGGAAAGTGCCTGACACAGGGTGGCATGGGGAAAGAGAGCTTTGACATTTTGACCCAGTGTTACTACACTGCTCTGATGGCCAGAAATTCATTCATACTTCTATGATAAAATTATTCATATACAAGTGTCCCCACCTCCTCTCTCCTCTCCTCTCCCACCTACCCCGCAGCCTCTACCTGCTAAAAAGAACGTTGTCTTCGTACATTCGATTTCTCCCCACCCACCGGCTCCAAGGCAGCGTCTGTCTTTCAGACTTCCGCCGGCAGATGCGGAGAAGGGTTAGTGCTTCCACACCGCCGGCCCGAGGCCTGCAGCCACCTTCCACCCCTTTTCTGTCCACTGGGAATACAAACTCCCTGCTGATAGCACTAAGTCTCTTTTTTCACAGCCACATCCCAATACCTACTACACTCCCAGCATAAGACACTTATGATTAAATGAAATAAAGATGAAAGAATCCCCAATACCAGTGGCTCTCAAGCCAGGGTGATCCTGTCCCTTCCTCCAGGGGATATCTGGCAATTTCTGAAAATTTTTGGAGGTCACATCTGGGAGGGGCTGCTCCCGGCATCTAACAGGTAGAGGCTGGGGATACTGCTACTCGTAAATATCCTACGTTGCACAGGACTGTCCCCAAACAAAGAATTTTCCAGCCCCAAAGGTCAATGTGCTGATTGGGAAGGCCTGGCCCACTTCAGGTCCAGTCAGCAACCCCTCCAACAACTTGTCCTGTGACCATGCCAGGCCACGATACTGTTGATGTTCGCTTGTTTCCCTGCAGCAGCCTCCTATCAGGTCTCTCTGCTTCCACCCTTGTCCACTGAAATACACTCTCCATGGAGCAGCCAAAGTAATGTTTTAAAAATCAGGTCCGTTTCCTACTGAAAACCTTTCCAAACACTTTAGGCTTCCCTTGGAAGAAACTCCACACCTGTTAGGACGCTTTACAAAGCTCGACGTGATCCAGCCTCCACTTGCTTCTTGACCCTTGATGCCTACTACATGCCTCCTCACGCGCCAGCCGCCTCCGCATGGACATTCTGTTTCTCTGACTTGGTGGTTTTCAAAGTGTGCTTTTGGTCCAGGAGCAGCAGCATCTGGACATTGGGGAGACATGCAAACGATCCAGCCCCACCCCAGACCTCCTGAGCACAAAGCCCAGGGAGGCACTAGCCCTCCAGGTGATTCCTAACTGTGTTCTGGCCTGAGGCCCATGCACCTAAGAGAGAGGCTCATCCCTACCTCAGGACCTTTGCACTTGCTCTTGCTCTTCTCTTTGCCTAGAACATTCTTCCCCCACATCTTCATGTTATTAAATATTTGTAATTCAAGTCTTACCTCAGCTGATACTTCCTCTCACGTAAGCCTTTGCTGAACACCCAATCTACAGTTGTCCTCTGACCCAAGTCAATACACATTACTTCATTATAGGCATTATTTTATTAAATTATAGTAGTCGTTTATTTGTATTTATCTTCTCTCCTCTCCACTTCAGTGTAAGCTCCATTAGAGAGAAGAGATTTTATCTTCTTGTTCATCATCCCTAGTGTTCGGAGAAGTTCCTGTCAAAATATTATGAATAAGTAAGTGGAAAATCTAGTTAATGGGAAGCACAAGAGAAACTAAAAGAGAAACAAAAGAGGGTATCAATTAGATAGATAGATAGATAGATAGATAGATAGAAGCTGGGGCAAGGAAAGAAAGAAAAAAAGCTACTCTAAGTGTGGGATTTAACACTTTGTGCTTTGGAAAGAGGAAGAGAATGGAGACTTGAGGAGGAAAAGGAGTTTTGAGAAGTGTTGCTATGGGTGCTTCAAGACACACAGTACGCACTCAATCTCCCCAGAGCCTCTGACCTGCACTGTGCTGAGTGTGACCTCATACAGAGGTGATGGGAGGCCCTGGGACAGAAGAGATTTACACAGGAAACTTCCTGCATTCATGCTACACACATAGAAGTCCCTCTAAAAGCCAAGTCCTAGGAAGAACACGGAGAAGAATTAGACCAACTCCTGTCTTTAAGAAGCTTCAAGTGTAATACGGGAGCTAGGACATGCACAGAGGCAATCCTGTGAAAAGGTGGTCAGTGCTGAGACAGGAAACATCAGTTCCCTCCCCTGTGAAGCATCTCCTTGGTGCTTTACATAAAGTATCTCATGTGATACCCACAGAAACACTAAGTAAGTGTCTCCATTTTACAGATGATAATAAAAATAGTAGCATTTGTGGAGCTAAATGCTTTCTTAAAATTCTCACTGAATTCTCACAACACTCCTAGGAGGTATTTATATCAGAGTACCCTTTGCACAGGTGAGAAAACTAAGCCTCAGAGAGTGAAGTGACTTGCATAGGTGCTAGAGCACCTCTGCTCAAAAGAAAGATAGAAGAAAAAACTAGGGAGCCCTGTTCCTACTGGATGTCATGCAGAGACCATTGTCAGCTTTTTACAAGGAAGAACTTTCCAACCAGCATGGCTGTCTGACAATGTAATGGGTTATCTCACAAGATGGAGAGCTCTCTGTTGCTGTATGCATCCAAACAAAAACCAGACAATCATTTGTCTGGAATAACATAGTGATTTCTGTGAAGAGGGGGATATTTAACTGATGACTTCTAAGTTTCTGCAATGAGATCCCATGATTCTATTCCTAGATACACGGCTTTGGGACAGTCCTTCTCTGTAGGTCTCATTTCCATGTCATGGGATTATAGGACCATGAAGGTTCCTTTCAGACCTTGCATTCAAAGGTTCTCAGTTTAAAAGGACAGACCTGGAGGCCAGGGTCACTGAGCTCTGGCCAGGCTTTTGGCCACCCTCAGTGAGGGTCCTGTTCAGCCTAGAGACCTGGGAGATTTGCAATTTTACTTCCTTCTCAATTTTGCCTCCAGCTGCCCACAGGCAAACCAATATTGTGGAAAATTCCAGGTAGCAAAATGCTGGTCTGATGACAAAGTCTTTTGGATCCATTCCCACAGCTAACTTGGGGACCTGTACTTCCCCCCACACCACCTCCATCCCCACCCCACCACCCCAAAACCTTGTTTGATGGGAATTCCATTATGCTCTGGCGCTCCCAGTCCCCCAGAGCTCCTTTCTCCCAGGACAGGAGTGATGGGACTTTTCCTGTTCTAAGCCTCAGCCACCCCTGCACTCCATCAGCATGCCGGGGCCTGGGCCCACCCGGCCCTTGAGGAAACAGAGAAGATGCCACGCAGCTTCATGAAATCGTATGTAAGAGCTTTAAGGGTGCTTTCTGCCATGGAGGGGGAGCTTTTATTTTTCCGTAAATCACTTCCAGTCTTCAGATAACAATTTTATAGTCTGTTAAGGTCCTGAGGTAGAATTTATGAATCTGAAGAATCGCTCCTTCTTTTTAATGGGACCCTTTCCTTTGCCTGCCCTCACCCCACCTTGTTCTTAGAGGATGCAGGGGTGGGGTGGGGGCGCGGGATCTGAACCGTCATCTCCACCACCCTACGCACACAGCCCCTCCGCACGCACTGCACTTTGCATCTTCAAAGCACTTTAACATCCATCGTGTTCCTTTATCTTCATGCAGAGGCTGGAAAATAGGCTGAGCAGGGACCGGGGGTCCCATTTTTCAGATGAGGACACTGAGGCTCCTAACAGGCAGGATCCGAACTCACTTCTGATTCCAAGCCAAAAGCCCTTCCCAACACAGCACGATGCCTCCCTAGTTACTGTGCGACCTCACTTCTACTCCCGAGTTCAGGAAGGGAGCCCAGGATGGAAGGGCCGAACTTCTCAGATGACAGGCCAAGAATTAAAAGGTAATCGTCTTGTGATACTGGGGGAGAACTATCCTCCTTCCTAATCCCACCGCCACCAGTAGATTGAGGTGTAAACCTATTAGCCAAACATCTGCAATCTCTAATCCACCTTACATGCTTCTGCCAGAGGCATTTCCTCCAAGCCTGAGCCACTTGATTGTTCAGGGTCTCTTTTGCCTAAAGAGAAAAATTACAAGGTCGAAAGGACACTGGGAGACCATTTAATCCTAAACTCCAAAATATGCAATCGTGTGCTCTCCCACACGGATATCCCTCAGGCCTCTGGGATTACTGATAACTCCAGTAATGGGGACCCCGTTACACTTCCTTATTCCATTCGTTCTTTCATTTACTTGCCTTCATTTATGTAAACAGCAGACAGTTATTAGACATGCATGGTGTTAAGCCTGTTGATACAATCCTGAATGTCACAAACTCAAAGCAGACAGTTAGGAAAAAGTTCTAAACCGGACTGCCTGGGTTCACATTCCAGCTCCTTCACTTTGTTGCTGTAAAAACCTTGGGCAATTACTCTCTTTGGCTCCATTTCCCTGTATGTAAAACGAAGATAAAGAATATCATCAACCTGGCACACTGACCACATGGGAGCCAGTGACACGATACATAAACTGGCATCTACAGTGAACAGAAAACTGTGGGAGCATCTGCCCCACTGGGGTGGTGGCCAGGAAAGGCATCTGGGAAACCGTGACCTCTAAGTGAGACATTACAGCCAAGCAGAAGTTGTCCGAGAAAAGAAGGAAAGAGCTACTTCAGGAGGAGACAAGGGGGCTGTAGACACTGTCCTACGGTAAACGGAAAGCAGAGGGGGTCCAAAGAACTGGTGAGAGTTCAGCGTTCCCGAAGCAGGGAGGGCAAGGCAGGAGTGTGACAGCCAGGCACCTTCCAGGGCGCTCATCATGGGAAAACCCTGCCCATTCTGGGGTGGCACCTGAAGACTTTTGCTGGTGGGCCCCAATGCACTTTTGCATTTCATCTCACACTTCTGTGTCATTGACATGTCTGTAAGAGTCATACCTTTCCACACCTAGGCCTTTGCTTTGCTGTTCCTGCCCCAGGAATGTTCCCTACAGTAGATTGAGGTGGTAAACCTATTAGCCAAACACCTGCAATCTCTAATCCACCGTAGGATTACTATAGAACTGTAACAACTAATTCTTCCACAATCATCTCAGCCCAAAGCCATGCCCACCTTTCCCTGCATCCTGCACATTTTATTTACTCACAAAACACTCACATTTGGAGTAGCTAACTGGCATTTACTACATCCTACCCTCGGCATTAGAATCAACACACAAGCATATCCCATTTAACATCTGAGAGGAAAATTCCTCATCTGCAGGCAGCCTTCTGGCCCCACGGCATGTATCACAGTATTCGTCGCAGAGCAGATGCTCAATAAATGTTGGTGGAGAAAAAGACAAAGGATCTGAAGAAAGAGCATTGGATGTGGGAACTCAAAGTCCAGGTCTAATATGTCCTAAATGGGGATGCTTGGAAAACCTACCTACGAGTTATTTCCCTTAGATTCAGTTTCTGCACTTCTTTACTTCATATATAAAACAGGAATAATATTTATTGGCATCATTTAAAGATGGACTAAAAGAATGCATGTTACGTATTCATAATTGCCCAAACTTGGAAGCAACCAAGATGTTCTTCAGTAGGTGAATGGAGAAATAAACTGTGGTACATCCAGACAAGGGAATATTGTTCAGTGTCAAAAATAAATGAGTTATCCAGCCATAAAAAGACACAGATGACACTTAAATGCTTATTAGTCAGTGAAAAAAGCAATCTGAAAATGCTATATACTGTGTGATTCCAACTATATGAAATTCTGGAAGAGGTGAAAGGATGGAGACAGTAAAAAGGTCAGTGGTTCTGACAAGAAGGGGTGGGGAGGGGAGAGAGAAGTCGGGGGGACACGGAGGATTTCAGAGCAGTGAAAACACTATGCATGGTGTTATACTGGTGGGTACCTATCACCATACATTTGTGCAAACTCATCCGTCTAAAACACCAAGACTATGGGCTCTGAGTGATTATGACGTGTCAATGCAAGTTCATCCTTGGTTTAAAAAAAAAAAGGTACCGTTTTGGTGAGTGACGTGGACGATCAGAGAGGAGGGGGACACGTGCGTGGGAGGGGGTGTACGGGAAATCTCTGCACCTGCCTCTCAATTTTGCTGTAAACCTAAGATGGCTCTAAAACAAATAAAGTCTTAAGAAATTAAAAACTAAAATGTTAAATGCTATTCATATGCATTAAAATAATGCATGTTACATGCTTTGTGAAATGTACAGTCACTTAAGTAAGTGAAAGCTTTAGTCCCTAATCCTGGTTAAGGAGTACAGAGCCCTGGATTCTGAGTTCAAGACATCTCTGAGACTGGTGATGTATGTGACAAGTCGGGTAACCTCTCTGTCCCGAGTTTACTCACTTATAAAATGAAGGCAGGGAGGACAGGATTAGGTGAGTTCTAGGAACTATCTATGATTCTGCGATGTGATTCCTGATAGGTTAGCACTTGGCATATTGAAATCCTCCCCGTGTCAATGCAGACAAGGTGTTAGCCCAAGAGTCTAATGATGAGCAGGGTCCCCTCTTGTCATCCCTTCCCAACAGTATAATCTTTTCTTGAGGGCTTAAATTTGACAGGCACCACACGAGGTAATTATCACCCATTAGCTCATTGATTCTTAAAAATAACTGTGAGGTAGAATCTATTCTCTCCTCTCTAAAACAGAGAAATTGAGGCACAGAAACATTAAGTAACTTGCCTGGGCACCACAGCTAATCAGCAGTCATGTTGTCATTTGAACCTCTGCATCCAAAGCTCAGTGCGCTGCCTCCCTGTGAGTCTTACCGTGTCACCTGACAAAGGCAGAGAAACAGAGGCCTCTGCAATCCCAACCACGCTCACAGTCCAGGGTGCTGAGGGCCTGCACTGAGTGGGAATGCCATGCTGCTAATGGAAGAAAATGTAATTATGGAGCATAATTACAGTGTATCATATTCTGTAATTACACTGGCAGGATTTAATATAGAACATATTCTGAAGCTAAATGGAATGAAAACACCCCGAACAGAGTAGAGTCAGAGCTGCTAAGGACCTGTCTCTCGATATTATGGACCTTTAAACCACATTCCCCATCTGAGGGGGAAATGCCACCGTCCAGCCACCGGCCCATGCCCAAACCTGACGCCCTCCAGCCCTCATCCCCGAGTCCCACAGACATTACTTCTCAAATCGGCCCCATCCCTTCCAACTCCTCTGCTTCTTTCCTAATCCAGAAACTGTCACCTCTTCCCTACTCTATTTTTACAAATTTCCAGCTCATGTTTTGGATTCCCAAGATGCCCTGGGGGTCACCCTCCACTTTGTAGGCAAGGGAATCGTCCCAGGCTACAAATCTGACCACGAGCACTTTCTAGCTTAAAACTTTTCCGTGGCTGCTCATTCCTGAGCCTGAGCAACTTCGTGCCTCACACTGAGCCTTGGTGACCTGACCTTTGCTCCCCACCCTGACTTCACCCCTGGATGCTTGCCCCACACCCCTGTATTCCAGCCATTCTGAACTATTCACGCAGATTCTAGAATCTCTCACTTCTCCCCACATGTGTGCATGTTGTCCTCTGCCTGAAGCAGTTTCCTTTCCCACCTTCCCTACTCACACGCGTCCTTCAGGAGCAGCTCACACATCTTCATCCCCTCAAGGAGTTCCTGACCCCTAAACTGGGTTGAGTACCATGGATATGTGCTCCTACAGCATCTTCTAGCAGAAAACTCACCCCCACTGCACTGTAATTGTCTTCTCAGTCTCCCATCCAGCCTAGGAGTGCTTGAAGGCAAGAACTGTGCTTTATTTTTATTTTTATATCCTTGATGCCTGGCATGAAGGAAATATTCCATGTTTCATGAATGAATGAATGAATGAATAACATATATACTAAAGAATCGTATGTAAGCAGAAATGTTTCATTTCTGTGACTAGCTATAATTCTACAGAATTAGAAAGGGTTAAAAATTTAGAAAATGCTTAGATCTTCCTTTCATTTTAAAGATGAAAAAAAAGAGCACCAAACAAGTGAAAAAACTTAACCAAGGTCACACAGCAAGTATGACAAGTCTAGGAAAAAAGAAGTCTTCCAAGTTCAAGTTTAGTGCTGTTCCATAGTATGGCAAGACCTGTACCTACTTACAGCCAAAGATCTAGGCTCTGGGACAGGGGTGTCTGAAAAAATTTAAAATGTCAATGGGAAATACTTGAGTAAAAAATATGTCTCAAGGTTATGTGGGCTGTAATACTTGGCATCACAACCTTAATGATTTTCCTCATCTAGGTTTCAGTAAAGAAAAGAAATCCATTTCCCACTTAGATGCAGGCTCTGCTGGGCTTTCTGTCAGTCACTAGCCACCCTCAGGGCACATGCCTGTGGTAGGGATCTCGAGACAAAACGAATGAAGCAGGTGCAGAAAACATATTTCCACTTCATCTGAAAAGATGAATGCATTCAGGAATGCATTTATTTAGAATTCCAAATAACTAGTTGTACTTGTTAAATACCCAAGAGACCAAAAAATTCAATAACTAAATTTGCACGACATCAGGCTCTCTCATCTTTTCCCTGTCTATTCAGTAATTTATTCATTTGGCCAACTGTACCAACCGAGTACCAACTGTATGCCAGGCACTAGCATCACAGCAGTGAACAAAACAGAAATCCAAGTCCTTGTTGAGCCCCGATCTCAGAGGCTGTGCTACCTGCAGATAAAGCACCTGTCACTGCGGCCAGATAGCCTGGGTCCTAATCTCAGCTTTGCCACCAACTGACTGTTCAATTTGGGCAAGTCAATAGGCTTCTTAATCTATTAAATGGAGGCATAATTAGACCCCTCTTCACAGGTTTATTGTGAGGAACAAATGACGCCATACAAAAAGTGCTCAGGACACTTCAGCCTCTGCATTCTGTTTCCCACCGCTGTGCGCACAGAGAGAGGTAGAATGCTGAAGGATGCAGCCCTGCACTCCTGTTTCACAGACAGAGAAATGGCATCTCCGAGAAGACAAGCAGTCGTCCCAGGGCCCGCAGCATGTTGGCAGAGCCTCAGTTGCACTCTAATCCAAGGCCATCTCTATGTGGATGAACTGAGAGTCACTGGACTGCCACCACTAGCCACATAGACCTGGATTCAAGCTCTGAACCTGCTCTTCCAAGCTCTATTACCCCGGGCAGTTTATTGAATCACGCTGCTGAAGATGATGATGATTAGCATATCAGTAATAGTGATAATTCTTCCCTCACAGTTGAGAGGCTTCAAAAAGACATCTGATGTGGTACGGGTGTAGTAACTGCAAAGGGATAGACTGTCCAATATATTCGTCACTCACTGCAGGTGGCTGTGAGCACTTAATATGTGGCTAGTGTGACCGAGGAACTCAATTTTTTTAGTGAAATTGCATTTAAAATTAAACATGAATACTCAAGTCAGTGATTGGAAACCTTCCAAATAGTCACAACTTGGGTGTGTGAATCTACTTTTTCAACTATTTCATGAAATCTTAATACAGATTAAGTGTTTCTGATGAAAATTTAGCATCCAAACTGAAATGTGAAAGTATAAAATACATGCAGTATTTCAAGGATTTAGTATTAAAAAAAAGAATGTAAAGTATGTCCATTTTTATATTGGTTACATATTGAAATGACAATCTTGTGGATATATTAAGTTAAATAAAATTTATTGATTTAATTTCTCTGTACGTATGTAATGTAAATTTCCTATTAGCTCATGTGATGAAACTATTAGATAGCATTAGTAAAGAGCCAAGCACATGGGAGGGGTCACCTCTTTCCTCTCCTTGCCTTCTGGCTGTTCTGGCTGGGGAACTGAACCATTGAGGATCCTTTGGACACAAATAAGTAAAAAATCAGGTCTGGTTATCTTAACCAAATAAAGAAAAACAGAACACTCACAGGCTCTAAGGAAAAGCCGAAGCAGAAGGCCTAGGAAAGGACCCAGGGAGCAGGATGCCCAGGTGGTCCCTGCCTCCTGGATGCAGATCTCTCGTTGTTTTCGATCCCCATGTCACAAACCCCAAATTCCAGGGGATGAGACTCTAATTGCATAAATCTGACTCACTTGCCAGCCCCTTGGCTGGAGGTGGTTAGAAGATGGGAGGGCACTTGGATTGACAGACTCGCTGAAAGGGTACCTAGTGCAGAAGGCTCCGTTCACTAGAGGAGAGTCAGGGTGCTGCTGCTAGAGAAAAGAAGAGGGATCCTGGGCAGGCACAAGCCATAGGTGACACTTAGCACAGGTCCTGGGTGCAGGTGTAACAAGAAGTGGGGAGTCCGTTCTGACACTGAATCACTGTGGCCTTGGGTGAATTACTTTGGCTCTTTGGGCCTGCATCTCCTCCACTGAAAGAGGAAAGAATGTATGTGCTGGATTCCCTCCCACTGTGAAATTGTCACAACTACTTCAACACCTGCTCATCCCAGGGCTCACTCTGTGCCCCTTTAAAAGGGGATGACTCAGTTCTGGCCATAGCCCGCCCTCCAATCCCACCCCTCTCCCATCCCACTCCTACCCGCTGTGTAGCACTGCAATTCTGCCACTCTCTTGTGTGTGCTTGAAACCCTCTGCCACTTCCTTGCTCTCTTAACCTCCTTAATCGCTTTGCTGCAAAATAAAATTTAAAAAAATTAAGATCTGGCATGTTTCAGAGAAAGCCCTTTACTCTATTTGATCAGGAATTGCTAATTCAAACTCAAGTCTTAGGAAGAGAACTTAACTCCTTGCAAGATCTCTTCTGTTAAAAGGGAAGCGAACGATAGCTTAGAACCTTATACTAATCCGTTATATCAGCTCCAATTTTGCTCCTTGGTCAAAGCTTCCTCCTCTGCTTGCAAGAGTACTGCTTTGGTACAGAGACCAGTAACAAGAAGGACCCAGAAATGGGTGTGAGTCTCAGTTATGCATGCATGCATGCATTAATTTATTTAGCACAAGGCAGGGAGTCAGAAATGATTAGGACCCAGTCTCTGTCATCCAGGAGCTTGCAACCTACTAGTACTAGAGATTGATAAGTGAGCAAATAACCACACAGCAATACAACCAAGGCAATAATCATTACAGGAGCTAGAGGAGGAACCAACTGACTCAACCTAGGAAAGTTATTTGAGGAAGGAGGCTGTTCTAGGCAGAGAAAATTGCAAATGCAAAGTCATGACTTGGGTTATCTTTGGAAATAAGTCCAGCTGAAGCCTAAGCTGCATAAGGCAATGGTAAAGTGAAGTTAAGTCACTTCATCTTTCTGTGACTCTGTTTTACCATTTGTCCCCAACCTCACTACATGTAGGGGTAGTTGGGAAAATGAAATGTAATTATTTATAAACATTCTTTGAAAACTGCAGTGCCTTATGCAGAAGGGGGTTAGGGTGAGTTCTTAAGAGTTCCCCTGTGGCCCCCTGTAAAGAGAGGAGCACTCAGCCACGGAGGGAGCTTCCTTTGCAGAACAGCAGTTTGCAGTGCAAGTTGGTCGTTCCTAGCTCTGGTGCAGCCCCCTATGTTTATGCAAATCCGGGGGCACCTGGGTTTCAGCATCTCCTCCATCCTTTCCATGAGCTCCTAGAGTTTGGAGTAAGATATATCTGGGGTCAAATTCTAATCTGCTACTTACCAGGTGTGAATCTGTAAGACTCAGCCTACCTTAACGTCTATTTCCTTATCTAAAAAGTAAGGTTAATATTGTCTGTCTCACAAGATTTATAAAAATTAGATGTATTATTTTATGAGAAAGCTCTTGGCAAATTTGCAAAATACACAAACATTTCTAAGGTCATCTTCATCGCCATCATTATTTCCCTCTTATGTCTTAATAAGAGTCTCTCATGATTAGTAAACCACACTATAGTAGAAGTCAGGAAACCTGGATCCTATCCCCAGTTCTGCTCTTTTCCTCTTACATCTCCTCCCTGATCCTTTCTCAGCTTCTTTCCGTACGTCAGGAGCTACATTTTCAGGCTCCTTTAACCCAGTAGGTGTAGCCATTGAGCTGTTCATTGCAGATAATGCTCACAGAAGACAGAGGGTGGGAGAAGAAGAAAAGCCAGGTATCTCTTCTCTTGCTTGCTGTACCTCAGGTGCTGTGTCTTGCAGCTGCTGTGTATCCACCATACCTTGGAACCTTGCTAGGTTCCAAGCTTTTAAGGTTTTAAGAGTCCCACAGTCCTAAGATTCTAGCTCCCAGGATATGGGCCTGGCTTCTGACCTCTGATAGCCCTACCTCCTCCTGTTGGTCCCCTAGCCCTTAGGAAAGTAGCAGCTATATGATTTTGACAGTCTCTGGGTTGCCTCTCCATCCCCCTTGGCTTCTGGGTCCTTGCCCATGTAAGCATTCCCAGTACTAAAAGACATACCTAAAGTGGCTTTACTATCTGGACACTGACTAAGACCCCAGGTGAGATATTTCACTAGTAAAATGAAAACAGTGGACGATCTCTAAGACATCTTCTACTTTTAACATTCAAGTAATCTTTCATCAAAACATTTCACAATTGGTCACACCTGCCTGCGGGAGATTTGTATCTGGCCTCACCTTCAGCTCCACCCTTGTTTCTACGTTGGGGCTTGGCTCCTCTCCTCTGCTGTGATTTGGAACAATGAACTCCCTGCCCCTGTATAGCAAACAACTTCCTGGTGGCTCCTGGCCCACACCCCTTTCCTACTGAATTTACCCTCAGCCCTGAAAGGAAACCAGAAACCTGTCTCTTTCAAGAGCTACAAACTAGGATGCCAAGATGTTAACTCTTTTCAATGATACACAATCCCCAGGCCACATCTAACACATCCAGTCAGGCCAATCATTCAGATTCCAAAGACACTGACATTTCCATCCACAATTTGAAGCAAAGCAATAATGCTCTAATTATGTATCTATCATCATCATCATCATCATCATAATGCATCCACATGGATGGTGGCAACAAGGCTGGGTTAATATATTCATTAGGTACAAGCACAAGCAACATGACATTAATACTGCTAATAATACTTAATTGAGCTAATTACAATGTGATGCTTAATATATTGTGATGAATTTATTTTCAAAGTATTTACATATTTGTGGTTAAGTAATTAGCATTCTGCCCATAAATAACTCTTCAAAAGTCCACTCTAGCTATAGAGCAGAATGGAGACTGAATACCCCCACTGCTTGGAATGAGCTGGCAAAAAATGCTCTTAATTTGTGCAGAAATATATGCCACATCTTCCTTAAAGGTAAAGTGAACAGGAAGGCATTTGTGGGAAGATGGTGGCAGGAGAGAGATTTATTCTTCTCAATTTCAAAAGTCTAACTGAGATGAACAGCTTTCATGCTGGGATCTTTGCTGTGCTTGTCAGACCACACAGAGAGATCTGTGATCTGGGTGACAGACTTACAGAGGGACATTCACTAACTGGGGGAGGGTGATTGGGTAAGGAGAGAGCTCATGGAGGTACAGCTAAAAGTACTCAGCTTGTTTAACTTGTAGAGAAGAGTCACTGAGGTATGAGAGCTGTCTTCTCAGATTTGAAGGGCTGTCATGTGGTGGCAGGAAGAGACTGAGAAGGAGACAGTAACATAGACTTTGAAGTTAAGGAGAATCTCAGCTTAGCCACTCACTATCTGCAGGACCTTGGGCCCAATACACCTGTCTCTAGGCTTCTGTTTCCTCTTTGGGTTGTATTAATTTTATCAAAAAAGAACCTGATGCTTGAGATCTGGAATCCCAGAATCCTCAGCCTGCATGTTCATGGAGCAAAGATTCAAGTGCCCAGACACTAGAACCAGACTGCATTGTATACCTATTCTCACCACCTAAAATGTGGTGGGGCCAGTTAGCTATTGGATCTCTGCAGGCCTCAGATTTCTCACCTATAAAATGAGATTGCTATCACATCTAACATAAAATTGTCATGAGAATTGAGTGAATAAAATATTTCATGTGAAGTGCTTAGAGTACTCAGCGTATAGTAAGCACTTCATTACTATATTATTATCATTACTATGGCTACCTCTTTTGTTCCAGCTTCTGCTTCAGAGAAAAATATCTGCCCTAAGTGGTCAAGGGAGAAATGGAAATGATTACAGTGATTAAATGTCCAAGAGGGTTACTGAGTGCTGAGGACAAGCTCCAAGTTGAATTTTTAGGAACAAGCTCCCAAAGGTATGCCACAGGCCCCAAGAGAACTGCTGCCTCTTCTACCATCCAGAAGCCACCATCTTCAAGTCCAAGTTCATGGACATAGTCAGGAAGCCACTGTGATCAGGAAACTGCCAGGAGGAGGAAGCTACTACTGCTACTGCTGCTGGCTACACAGCCACGTGGTGCTTATTGTAATCTGCACCAGCTGCATTTTTTTTTTTTTTTTTTGCATGTGGGTAGCTCCCTGGCTGGGAATTGAACCCAGGCTGCAGCGTTGACAGCACCAGCGCCGAAGCCTTAAGCTACTACACCACCTGGGAACTCACCAGCTGCATTTTGCTGGACTCTCTACATCTGAACACTCATGAAGCTGGTTTGTGGAAAATGGAACCTGTGCTAAAGCTGCATCAGAAAAAAAATAATCAAGGCTCCACAACCATTGTTTTCAGCAGAGAGCAGCAGAAGCAAGGCCACACCCCTCACTTCTATGATATTGTTCTGTTTTTTATGTGGGTAGTTCCCTGGCTGGGATTCGAACCCAGGCCGCAGCGTTGACAGCGCCGAAGCCTTAAGCCACTTTACCACCAAGGAACTTCCCCCTCTTACTTCTAAATCTCAGTTTCATTGGCTGAACTCCAAAGACATCCAGAACTCCAGTGGCAGGGAAGTCTGGAAAAGGAATCTTGAAGGGCATCTTTCAAAAGTCTGCAGTACAGAAAAGCACGGTAGAAGGAGGGCAGAATGAATGCTGAGTTCTAATTCACCTCCGTCATGCCACCTCTGTCCTGTTCCAAAGTGGACAACTTCTGGGAGAACACACTGCCTCCTACTGGCCAGACTTCAGCTCCGGAGCCCTCTCTGGGTATGCATTATAAAGCCTGGAAAACTTATTTGCCCTTTCAGCTTAAGAACCGGATAGGAGTTTGGGCAAATGACTGCTCTTTTAGCCTTCTCCTTGACGACGTCCCAATCTTAGACTCCCTAGGTCTTACTTAACATGTCCACAGCAGGAAGAACCTTGCCAATTCCAACCACCCCAAAAAAGAGAAAAGTTTTCTTCCTAGAGCAAAGAGCTGGTCACCTAGGCAGATTGGCATGTCAGTGCCCCCTTCCTTGGTCTGGTTTGTGCTCCGAGGGAGGGTAGGAGCAAAGGGGATCTCCCGGCTGGAGGCACATTTAGGCTTGTGTCACGGCCCAGCTCCATGCTGGCTATTCCGCATGGGCAAATGGCACTCACGCAGATTCACTGCCTGCCTTTCTCCTGCCAGGAGGCTGGCCTGCAAGGATGGCATCGCCAAGGCTCTCCGTCCTTAAGCTTCCAGTTGAGTTTGGTCAATAGAAGACACTGGCAGAAGAGCCAAGGCGAGAGAGGAGAGAGGAGGAAATTTCCTTCCCACCTCTGTCAGATTTCAGCACTGAAGGTCTGGCAGCATCCCTCTGGGGCTACAGCTCTTGTCAGGTGACCCTGCAGTCTGGGATCCAGTAACAACTTCCTGCTCTTTACCTTAAGGCCTAGGGTAAGTAATGGCTTCCTATTACTGCGTGCCCCGGAGTCCATCATCATACTTGCTGGTTCATTTTAACTATGCCCATAGTTTTAGTCAATTCTATTATTAAATTCTCTTTAGTGGAATACTATTTCCTGAAGGGCTCCTAACTATTACAGGCCTCAGGGAAGAGCTATCTAAGATAGAGCGTGTCCCCTTTTCTTGGGACTTATTTATATTCCCTTCACTCCTCCTACTAAAGTCTCCATTCCTTCCTAAAGGAGCTCTGCCATGTTCTTGAGCCGTATCAGAGATCTTCCCTCTCAGCAAAGAAGTACTAGGTCACGGGGAGAGTACCTTGGCTTCCCTTGGAAGTTAGAGTGTGTGACATGTGGTTAGGAGAATAATGTGAGATGACATATGTGGTATCCTTTGCAGAGTGCCAGCACCCAGTAAGTACCTAGTGAATGACAGTTCCCTGTCCCCTCTCGTTCTCTCACTTGTCCCCCGATCCAGAAATCAGGCAATGACAGGCAGAACGGCATGATGATTAAACGTTGAACTCTATAAACAAATTACCTGAGTCCAAATCTGAGCTGTATAATCTGTGATGTTGGGCAAATAACCACTCTGTGCCTCCATTTCCCCATCTGAAAATAATGCTGATACTAGTAATGCCTATGTCTTATGACTATTGTAAGGATTAAATGAGTAAATGAACACAAAGAATTTAGAACAGTGATTGGCATATAGTAAGCAATAGATATAATTGTTGCCATTTTAATTTGGACATATTGCATGATAAGACAGAAGACATTTTAAAGGCACTTTCTCAGGAAGGAAAGTGTGCTGATCAGGTTTTGATGCTCTAGATACAGTCTTGTTTTTAATAGAAGGGTAGGATCCAATGAGTCCAGGAATTTATTATACAGAAATTCCTAGAGGGTTTTCTGATCCAGAACTTTCAAAATACACTAAAAGGACGAATTGAGAAAGAAATAAATTCCCAGTCTGAAAAGAGAATTGTGTACATGCGTGTATAAGAAAATGCAGGGGGCACCAGCATGGGTGTCCACACCTTCTCACTAAGGAAATAGTCCTGGATGACTTGGACCAAAACCTTACTCTGCCATTTGGTAGCCACTGACCCTAGGCAAGTTATATAACTACCTGAAATCCTCAGTTTTCTCATCTTAAAAAAAAAGACAGAAGTGGATGCTACAATACTGTCTTCACAGCGGTTGTGAAGATCAAGCAAGAGAACCATTGTAAAATCCAGGAAGACTGCTTAACCCACTGTTTCCCCCAACACACACTCCTCCTCGTGACTTGGCTTTGTTTATGGACTCACTCCAAGTACAGTCCCAAGATACCAGATTTCTTACCCATTGAGCTCTCTGGGGATTGGCCGCTGTCCTCAGGCTGAAGAAGGTAGCTAGCTACGCTCTGTCTCTATGACTTCGGGTTCTGGGTCTTCATTTTCTACTCACATTGCGTTCTGCCTACAATATCAGCATCATCAGTCTCAATGAAGGGGGCTTTCACACATAAATCTCCCTTTGGGGGGAAATAGATCTTACGTGACACGATGCAGAATCTATGCAGCCCAATGGCACTCCACTTGTGCAACATTATTGAACAAATCCTGTAAGTTTGATGAACACTGCTGCCAGACTGTAACAGTCGTGGAGGCTTCACCAGGCCCCATGGAAGGATGTTAAAAGGAGTCTGAGCCCTCAGAAGTGGAAGGACCACCTACTAGTGGGATTCTTTGTGTTCTGCTGTACCTGTGCCCTATCTAGCTCCGGCCCCACACAAGGAGAAAAATTGGGAAAAGGATGCTCTAAGGCAAATGCACAATCTTTACCACTGGATTTCATCTCTGAATCACATTTCCTCTGTTTAAATAACCTAGAGAAAAACCTAGAGTGGTTTCTGTTCACTAGTGGGACCCTGACCAATACAGGGAACAAGACTGGAGACAAAAAGGTCAGCTAGGGCGGCAGCAATTGTCTTGAGATGGAAGGATCGGGGCTCAAAACTAAGACAGTGGCAGTGGGGATGCAGGAGAGAGAATGGAAATCAAGAAGTATTCTAGAAATAGAATATACTGAGACTTGGTGACCAGTCTAATATTACATATGAGGGAGAAAGGGTCATCTACGATGAGGCCCAAACCTCTGGTTTGAGGAGCAATGTGAAGATGATGGCGCCATTCAGGGAGGCAGCAGGTGGGTCATGAATACAGTTTTAGAGGTGTTTTTAGTCGCCTATCTAGTAGGTAATGAAGTACATGGCTCTGCAATAGGCATTGATAATTTTGTCTCCCGGCCTCTCTCCCTGATGGGAACAGCAGCCCCCCAACATTCATTTTTAGATACTGTTCTAAGTCATCAATCTGAATGAAAGCTGATATGTTTGCCTGAGATTCTGCTTAACCTGACAGAAGTAATTCATGAGGAGATAGGTCCCTTGAACCTGGGCAAGCCAATCCAAATTCTTTACTGGGACTTTCTAACCAGGGCAAGGGAGCCTCCCTTCTCCCTTTTTATAAAGATTGTGAGCCTGGAGCTATGTCCAAGAGAATGGATCCAACGTGAAAGGCAGAACATAACTAAGCACAGTAATAATGTCCATCCTGTAGGTGACTGTGAGCGTAAAACGAGGTGAGCTACTAGAGTCCAGCACTGTGCGCGGCCCCTAGTAGTTACTCAATACAATAAGCTGTCTTAACTGAATGTACAAACTATGGGCTTTGAGTGGGCAAAGAAAGCACCATATGATTTCAACCATCTTTCAAACCCAGTCTAAACACCATCAACCAGAGGAGATGGCATTTAGATGGGGTTTGAAGGATGGATTGGATTCAAACTGGGAAGGCTGATG
This sequence comes from Lyroderma lyra, assembly GCA_004026885.1. Lineage (NCBI taxonomy): Eukaryota > Metazoa > Chordata > Mammalia > Chiroptera > Megadermatidae > Lyroderma > Lyroderma lyra. The sequence goes on from PVJL010001990.1 coordinate 88,626, forward strand.
TTTAGGAACTCTCAGGTTCCAGAAATGCCCTGAGGAAAAGGCAACTTAGGAGTCAGAAAGCCTGGGGAGAACCAGCAGGCAATGGCCCCTCTCCACAAGTCTCTTCTCCAGAGGAGAGGTTTGAAGAAGACGCCTGCCCGCCACATGCAGGCTGCAGCCGTGACCTTGCTGGGCCCCGAGAGTGACAAGAATGAAGCCCATAATTATTAACCTTGCCACTTGTTTCTGTAGTTTATTGTGACAAGACAATGCAATAAGAAGGGAGGTAATCAAAAAGCAATTTTGTAGCAGTAAGCTTAAAGTGACAAACCTTGCTTTTCCTAAATAAATCACCATTATTCCCATATGGCTCAGGACTGACAAGTTGGGTTTCCTTAGTAACCGAGTCCTTAGCTAAACCTGTGGCCCAGTGTGAGCAAGAGTGAGCAGCATCTGGAGAGAAGAACTAGTTGCCAAGTCTTTCCCAGAGGCCCACGCATACCTTCCAGGTGAGTGTGGTCGCCATTAGCATTCCGGCTTTAACATTCTTCATTTGCACTATTCTCGGGGGATCCCTGAGGTCTATGACACAGAGTCATTTGTCATTTTGCAGCATCATTAATTTTGTTTTTGAGAGCCATTTGCTTTGCTAGTTGGTGGGTTTGAGAACCCCAGCATTCATAGCTCAGCATGGCTTTTGAGGTTTACAAGGTAATGCTCATGAACTGAATTCTAAAAACGTACAAAAAATGGTTTGTTCTAAAAACGAAAGCCAAGAGCTAGTGCTGGTGATGCAAGGGAAGAAAAAGTAATGGAGACTAGGAAAGCAATGGCTCTTAGAAAGGAATGTTTTGTGGCAGGAATAATTCTAAACTGACTTTTGCAAATATCTGAATTTATAAGTGTTTCTGAATATATCCTTTGTGGGGATTAGATATCTATACTATTTCTTAGGTTTGCTCCGTTATCCCTTCCTTCCTTCCCTCTTCCCTTCCTGCTTTCCTCCCTTCTCTGCACACATCATTTGAGCACCTCTCTGGTCTAAGCCATGGGCTCTGCATACAGAGGTTATACACACAGCTTCAGTTCTCAAGGCCTAACAGCCTGGCTGGGGAGACAGACACATGGACTGGTGACACCTCCAGGTTGGGAACTCAGAGGTGAGTGTAACCATCCTAGCCTGCAGGCTTTAGGGAGAGTCATAAAGGGGCGACATCTGAGCAGAGCCCCCAAGGAGAAGTGGGATTTGATGTGGTAGACGACGCACCAGTGGCCTGTGGAGCTGTGAAGTTGGACAGGGCTTGAGTGTAGAGTCGTGTCATGGGGCTAACGTCCGGCTGTTCGCCGCTCGTCCAATAATGGAGAGACAAGGCCGGTGGGGGAAAACTCAGGTTAATTCCAAAATGCCAACATTCGAGGAAGGCAATGGAGTCTTGTCTCAAAGACTACCTTCCCCTCTCTTAACACTGCCAAAAGGTTTTATAGGCATGTCAGAAGAGGCAGAACAAAGTTTAAAAGGGGGTGGGGGGGTGGGGGGGACAGTCCCTGGTGGTGCAGTGGCTAGGCTTCGGCACTCTCATCACCATGGCCCAGGTTCAATACCTGCTCAGGGAACCAACCAATCCCCCCCCCCTCAAAAAAAAAACACCTTGAAAGAGGCAGAAAGGTGGTCTTGGGTGAAGAAGTTTGAAGAGGGAAACCTTGGGAGACAGGTGTAGGAAGGTGGTAACTTTTAAGTCGATGTAAACGGATTGACAAGGTAGCCTGCAATCTTGAGGAAACAAGTCCTGAAGGCTGGCTGTCCTGTAAACCAGTGAAGCGGAGACGTTGAGACTGGTCTGAGGGTCCTTAAAGCTAGCAGGAGGGGCAGGGGAAAAAACTTCAAAAAGTCCTAAGCTACATTACTAAAGTGAAATGCAGTGTCGCAGTATCAGCCTTACACTTAGAGGCTGTGGCTGTGTGGATTTGGGACACTCAGAACCCTGCCATGCCACACTGCCCCGCACTTACGCTGACGCCCAGGCTCCTGCTGCCCCAGCCCGTTTCTGCAGCGGGACTTCACCGCACGCTGGGGCTCTTGCTTTAACACTCGCTTTGGCAATGGGAGAGGCCCCCATAAACACGCCATCTAAAGTTCCTACAATTTTTCTTCGTGGCCTTTAACCAAAAACATTTCTTTTCTAAATGTACATTTATTTCTTAGTTTTCTTATATCTAGCTCTCACCCGGACTCTAATAAGTTTTATCTTTAAATCAGGGGAAACATTTTTTGATTCGTGACTGTTGCCCCAGCACCTAACAAAGTGGCTCTTTGCATATGATTGATCCTCAACAAGTACTGGTTGAATGAATGAATGAATGAATGAATGAACAAACGCATGCGTTCAGACTCCGCTGAGAGGTCCCTCCCCTCCAAGTCTGGATCGTGCATTTCCTAGCGCTCACTTACAGCCAATGGCAAGGGCTGGCCGGCCTGCTGGCCTCCCCCCGCCGCCCCAAAACAGGGCTCCCGGAAGGCAGGGGACCCGCCCGGTGCCGCCCCCCTTCGCCGAGCACACCTGTTCGCCCCCCAAACAGGAGCACCTTCCTGGATAGCGGGAGGAAGCTGGGGACTTGGTGTGAGCTCTGAATGGCCACATACCCCATTGCATGGGAGAAGTGGCTTCAGCGCGGTGCCACCCGCTTCCTGTCGATGACATCGGGAAAACAGGGCTGGCGCCGCCTCTGGCTGCCAGCTCTGCCTCAGCACCCTGTGGGCCTCACGGGCTCTCCTCGTTGCAAACTGACTCATACACCCCAACACCTGTGCCCCAGCGTGCGGACACGGAGGCTGTGGGCTGTGTGAGGAAGCAGAGCTAAGCAGTGCAGAGGGGGCCCCCACCCCCTGCCTTTTTCATTCCCACCCAGGGCACCAGCCAGACTGGAGGGCTTCTCTCAAGAAGGTACAGGAGTACACATTTGGGGGTGCTTCCTATGGTTGGTCCCAACTACTCCTTATAGCAAACAGCCATCAAATACGAAGGAGGGAAGGCCAGGCGCGTCAGGAGCATGGGGAAAGGGAAGCCCCCACAGGCTGTGATTTTACATAGCGGGGCAGGGTACTCATGGAGAAGGTGACATGTGAGAAGAGATTTCAAGGAAGCAAGAATGTTAACCACATGAATAGCTGGTGGAAGAACATTCTAGGTAGACGGAAAAGCCAAGCAAAAGCCCCAAGGTGGGAGCGTCCCAGAGTTCCTGAAGAACAGCACAGAGGTCAGTGAGGCCAGAGTGGAGAGAGTGCTGGGCAGGGTATTAGAAGGTGATGTCAGAAGAAAGGTTGTGGGCACAGGTCATGCAGGCCACTGGGGTTCACGGCTGGGTTTTGAGCAGAGAAGCGACATAATCTGACTTGGATTTCTCAAGGACTGTTCTTGCTGCTGTGTTGAGAATAGACTGTGAGGGGCATGGAATGGCAGAGCTAGTGTCAGGAGCTACTGAACTAACGCAGGCAAGGACAGCAAGGCTGAGGGCCTGGATGAGGGTGACAGACGTGGAGACAGTGAGAAGTAGTAGCAAGACAAAGGGAGAATAGCCCCACTTATCTACCCTACCCGTAAGCCCTGCTTCCCAGAACCATGCTATCACATTATGTAGCTTTGCTTCTTTCAAATAAATCACAAGAGAGGGAAAGTGGGGAGACACTTCCACCCACAGGAATAAAGACCCTCAAACAATGTAAGGAGATGCCAATCCCCTCCCTCGCGTCAGCCTGCTCCACTCTTTGGAGTGTCCTTTCTTCACTAATAAACTCTCAACTATCCTATTCTTTCACGAACTCTGTCTCCTGACTGAATTCTTTCCTAAAGGAGACAGGAGCCAAGGAAAATCACCATTTCACGGTAACACTTTTTTAAGATGTTTATCAAAATATAGCCAACATACAATATTGTCTTGGTTTCAGGTGTACACTATAGTAAGTCAACACTTACATACCTAAAGCCATGATCACCATGACAAGTCCAACAACCACGCTATCACAATATTATTGACTGTATTCCCTGTACTGTCTGCACATTATTACAGCCCGTGGCTTCTTTGTTCTATGCCTAGAAATAGGAACCTCTTATTCCTCTTACCCTTTTGCCCCTTTAGAAATTTTTTCAATTACAGTTGACATTCAATATTATTTTATATTAATTTCAGGTGTATGGCATGGTGGTTTGACGTTTATGTAATTTAAGAAGTGATCCCCCGGTCTAGTCTAGCACCCACCCGGCATCACACAAAGCCATTACCGTGTTGTTGACTATCTTCCCTACGCTTTACTTTATCTCCCCTTGACTGCTTTGTAACTACCAATTTGTACTTCTGAATCCTTTTCCCTTTTTCATCGACTTCCAACCCTCTCCCATCTGGCAACCATCAAAATGTTCTCTATATTTATGAGTTTGGTTCTGTTTTTTTGTTTGCTTTTTTGTCTGTCTGGTTCTTTAGATCCCACATATAAGAAAATCACATGGCATCTGTCTTTCTGCGTCTCACATACTCCACGCAGCACAGAACCCTCCAGGTCCATCCAAGCTGCAGCAGATGGCAAGAAGCCCTTCCCTCCCATGGCCGAGCAGTAGTCCACGGTATACATGGACCGCCCCCTCTTTATCCACCCTTCCATCAGTGGAAGGCCAGGCTGCTTCCACATCTTGGCCCTGTAACAATGCTGCCATGAACGTATGAAGGCTCCTGTCACATCAAAGTAGCATTTTGGGTTTCTTCAGTTACATACCCAGAAGTGGGATTTATGGGTCCTTCTTTGTCTCTTGTAACAGCCTTTCTTTTAAAGTCTATTTTGTCTGGTAAATAAGTATCAGTATCCCAGTTCTTTTTTTTTTAATTTTCATTTTCATGAAATATCTTTCTTTATCTCCTTACTCTGATTCACTGTGTGCGTGGCTTTCACTCTGTGTTGAGTCTCTAGTAAGCAGCATATATAAGGGTTTTGTTTTCTTATCCATTCAGCCACCCTATCTTTTGACGGGAGCATTTAATCCATTTATATTTAAAGTAATTACTGACAGTTGTGTAGTTATAGCAGATACACATTTATTTATTTATTTATTTATTATTCTTATTTTTTAATCTTAAAGAAGTCCCTTTAACATTCCTTGTAACAGTACTGGTATGACGGTAATGAACTCTTAGTTTCTTCTTGTCTGGGAAGCTCTTTATCTGTTCTTTGATTCTAAACGATAGCTTACTCTGTCTGGGTAGAGTAATCGTGGTTGTAGGTCCTTGTTTTTCATCACTTTGAATATTTCCTGCCAATGGCTTCTGGCCTGCAAAGTTTCCATTGAGAAACCAGCTGACAGTCTTATGGGAACTCCCTCATAGGTAACTAATTCCTTTTCTTGTTGCTTTTAAGATTCTCTCTTTGTCTTTAATCTTTGGCATTTTAATTATAATGTGTCTTGTTGTGGGCCTGTTTGAGTTCAACTTGTTTGGGACTCTGGGCTTCCTGGGCTTGTATGTCTCTTTCCTTTGCCAGGTTAGGAAAACCTTCAGTCATTATTTCTTAAGGTCAGTTTTCAATCCCTGCTCTCTCTCTTCTCCTTCTGGTACCCTTATGATACAAATGTTGGTATCCTTGATGCCATCTGAAGCTGGCTCCTTCTTAATGGCCTCCCCTTGGCAAATGCATTATACCAGAAACAGAATTTAGAAAGACAAGCAGTTATATCAACCCCTTTCAATAAAAGGTCCAGCTTTCCCCCTCCTGCTATAGGCTTGAGTGGCTGCTGTTGAAACAGGTAAGTTTATGAAAACTGGGAAAGTGGCACTGGTCTTAGCTGGATGCTATTCCAGATGCAAAGGAGTCTTCGTGAAGAATGTTGATGATGGCTCCTCAGACCACCCCATAACCATGCTCTGATGGCTGGAATTGACTGCTATCTCAGCAAAGTGACAGCTGCCATGGGCAAGAAGAAAATTGTCAAGAGGTTAAAGATTAAGTCTCTTGTGAAACTTTATAATTACCTGGTGTCCAATAAGAGTACCTTATGGACATCTACTTGGACAAAACTGTTGTTAACAAGGATGTCTTAAGAGACCCTGATCTGAAATGCAAGGCCTGGGAGTCCCAGGTCAAGTCTGAAGAGAGGTACAAGACTGCCAAGTACAGATGGTTCTTACAGAAACTGCGGTTTTAGATCTTTTTTGTTTCATGCCTTAAAAGTCCAAAAAACGATAAAATAAATGCATGAAAATTCCAGAAACTCAAAAAAGAATAAATACTAGGAAGAGGAGGAGGAAGAGAAACAATCAAGGACTTATTATTCATCTGCTGCATAGTCAAATGACACCATTGTAATACAGTAGATTTCCCATTAACTGGAACTCAAGCAATGGACAAAAGATCAAAGAAATACTGCATTTATCCAGCATCTACCAATCTCCATGGGTGCCGGTTAACTGAGAAGCTATTGTATGTGACTCTAAAATCACTCCTTGGCTATCGAGTATTTAAAGAAAAAATTGCAACGTCAGTGATATCCACAGTTTATTGTTCCTGGGCCCCCTAACTCAGAGCACAGTCTCTGAACAGCTCCTCCTCCTTCATCCCTACACCCTACCAAGCACCAGTTTCTACTGACCTACCACCTAAACTTTCCCTTCCATTCCACCACCTCCAGCTACAGGTTCTCTCTCTGTCTCTGAGCCTCCAGCCCTCCCTCCACGTAGCCTCCAGAGCTATCTTTCTAAAATACAAATGAGATCAACTATCTTTCATGTTCAGAGTCTCTCTAATCTCTCTACTGCCTCATACAGTAGTTTTCAAACTTGAATGTGCACAAGAATCACCTGGAGAGCTTGTTAAAGACACAGTCTTAGGCTTCACCCCAGAGACTCCAAATCTGTGGGTTTTGAAAGAGGCCTGGGAACCTGCATTTTTAACAAATACTGTGCCCCACTGGGAATTCTGATATATAGTCTAAAGAACACAATTAAGAAAAGAAGGGAAGGAAGGAAGGAAGGAAGGAAGGAAGGAAGGAAGGAAGGCAGGCAAGCAGGCCTGGCCTGAGGACTTAGTTCACATTCCTCAGAATGGTGCAGGAGATTTGTCATTATCTGCCATCTGCCAGCACTGTTTTCCAAGTTGCTGTCTCTGACCATCCTGTAGAATATAGTGTCCCTTTAGCATGTTCTATGTTCTGTACCCTCCTATTTTCTCCAGAACATATTTCACTACCTTACACATTTATGATTATTAAAATGCTTATTGTCTATCTTCCCCATTGCAACAGAAGCGCTGGTGTCAGCTGGAACTTAATATATTTGTTTACTTTCTTATCTCTTATTACTTAGAACAATGGCTAACACAGAGTAGGTAATAGCTACAAATATTTGTGGGACATACCATAAAACAAGAAAGAAATGTTGTCTCCCACACATCCTTTGAGGAGTAGCGCCACCACTTTAAGTCATGTGACCTAGGTGACCCCTCAGTGGCAGTGCCAGGCTTTCTACTGAGCTAGATGACCAAAGCCTGGTCAATCACAGTAGCCCATGTCCCCCTGGTGATAGTTCTAGGGGTGGGCATGTGACTCACACTGATCAGCTGGTGTTTTTTCCAAGAGTTACGAGGACGTGAACTTGGAGATGTCAGCGGCTGCACTTCCTCCACGTCAGCAGCGGCAGAAACGGAGGCCAAGCAGAACCAGGCAGAATTCAGAAACGAGCAAAGAGCCTGACTACACGGATGCTTTGGGCCCAAGCCCTGAGGCCCTGGTGGCTGTCATCAGTTTGTCTTTCCATTCTTGAGTCACACCCCACACCCTTTCCAGCTGCAGAAGCCATTGCCTTTTTTTGGCTTCAGCTAGTTTGAGTTGTTTTTCCATCATTTGCAAATGACAAGGCTCTGCCTAACACAGCTGTTCTCAACCTGTGGGTTGTGATCCCTTTGGGGGTCAAACGACCCTTTCACAGGGGTCGCCTAAGACCATCGGAAAACACATATCATATATTTACATTACAATTCATAACAGTAGCAACATTACAGTTATGAAGTAGCAACGAAAATAATGTTATGGGGATCAGCACAACATGAGGGACTGTATTAAAGGGTCACGGCATGAGGAAGGTTGAGAACCGCTGGAACACATAGGGGCTAATTACATACGTGATTAATGACAATTTGTTATGAAGTGCTAGGAAGGAAAATGTAGGGTGCGTTGAGAACAAGCAATGGGTGGGCCTCGCCTATCTTGAGGGTCACACTGCTTTTCCTGCGAATGGCATTAGGTTGTGATCTAAAGGATGAGAGGAGTTAGCCAGATGACGTAGCGGGGAGAGTGTTCCGGGCAGCAGTTACGAAGGACCTTGGGTGGAAAGGAGAGGCTGGAAGCTGGAATTGGAGGTCCGTGTGATGGACACTGTGGTCCCAGTCCTACCCATGTGGGATCCTTCTGTTTCTGTGCCAAGTGTTGTCAACAGCTTACCTCACACCTGTGACCTTGAGAAACTAGAGACACCTCACCTGTATGGAGAGCTAGAAGCACCTATGTCCTCCTCAGGTGCCCAGCACCTATAACTGACCATATGGAAGAATCAAAGCTGGACAAACTCTGAGGTATAATGCCCTCCAGAGCTTCCTGCAGGATCTGGAACTGCTCATGAAATCTTAGCTTCTTCCTGTTTGCTAACCCTGCTTCTCCCACTTCCTTGCAGGTTCCTCCTGGGAACACCTGGAGAAGAAACCACCTGAATCTGAATCTTTGGCTCAGCACCTGCTTTGAGGAGAACCCAAGCAAACCAGCCAGTGTGGCTAAAGCAGGGTGAGGTAGGGGAGGGTGGTAGGAGATGGGATTAAGGAGGGGGCAAGGGCCAGGAGTCATGGGACTTTAATGGGTTCTGTACAGGATCTTGATATAGCCCAAGAGCAATGAGACACCACTGAGGGATTTTAAGTAGCAGAGATACCCTTCATCACTCACCCGCTCAATGCTATAGGCCCGAACTTTTCATTTAACATTTCCCAAACAGCCCTTTCATAGACCATTTGTTGGCGTTGGCCAGGGTGTTCCTTCTGCCTGGAAAGCCCTCTCTTACCATCTCTACTCAGTTAATTCTGATGTGTCTCATAAGATTCACTTCAAGTATTGCCTCCCCCAGGAAGCCTTCCCTGACCTCCACCAGCCACCACCCTGACCCGGGGCTGGACTAGATGCTGCTCCTCTGCATTGCCCTAGCAGCTTCTTACTGCTTTTAACATTGAGCTCCCTTCACTGGGGAAATCTGCTCAAACATTTTAGTATTACAAATGGGGCAAGTAGTCAAAAAAGTTTAGCAACCTCAACCCTAGATTCTGAGCTTCTTGCAAGCAAAAATAACCCACGCTTTAGTCCTTAAAGTTTTACTCAGTGCCTAGCAACAACTGGTAATTGTCTACTTGCTTAGTCTGTGGTAGGCCACTGTCCCAAGCACTTCACATGCTATTTCACTCAGGACAGTCCTGTGAGAAAGGTATGGATTATCCTCGTTCTACAAATAAAACAACGGAGGCATAGAGAGACTAAACAATTCACCCAAGGTCACACTGTAAGCAAGTGACAGCAGGATTCAAACTCTGGCAATCCTGACTCCAGAACCTCTATTCTTAATGTTGAGGCCAACATAGCACAGGCAACTCGAAAGAGGTAAGTGTGATTGTCTTTATCACCATCATTTCTAGCCTTGCTTTTTCTCCTCCTTCTCGGGGGGACATCATGACAGTCCTGCTGAACCATTTTAATCTCCTGCCTGCTTTTGCTCAGACTCTTGCCTCACAATCCTTGAAAGCTTTTGTTGCTCCAACACGACCTCACAAGGGAACGATTTCTGGGATGAGAGTCTTGCTTATCTGTCTGTGCTAACAGGTAAGATCCTTGTCTTCCTGACAAGATTTTAGGGAGGCCTAGACACCTTGATGAAATGTTGAAACCCCCCCAAAGGCCCACCAACCACATTTATAACTCCCTGCAGCAGGAATGGGGAAAGATTTCTGAGATGCTTTCCACTGAAATCTGAAAACCAGGAGGGCCACAGACAGACTTACACCCTGGGGTTACTCTGTGGCCTGCCTCCCCACCTTCCTGCAGATGCCTGTTTCTGTGCTTTCATTTATTCAGAAAGCCTACTATGTGCAGGCCACAGGCTAGATGCTGAGTTTATAGAGATGCCTAAGGGAAGGTCACGGGCTTGAAGGAGCTTGAAGCCTAGGGGAAAAGTCTATCAAGCAAGTGGGGCATTTTAATACACTGAGACAAGTGTTGTGATGGTAGTAGTAAGAGCACAAGAGGAAGGACACTTGACCTTGATCCAGATTGGAAGTATCAGGAAAAACTTCCCAGGAGACACAAAGGTGGGAGGAACTTCAAAGATGGATTTGTGTTTGGATCTTGACATTCCTCCTTATTAAGCTGCATGAGTTTGGGGAAATTATTTAACCTCTCTGAGCTTATCTTATCTTATTTGTATAATGGGAGTAATCATGTGTACAGCATGGAATTAATGAGATAATAAACTACATAAGCATTTCTCAGCCACACAGGTAACATTTGTTGAATTCTCGCTAAGCGTCAGGTACTGTTCTTTGCATTTTTAGCCCATTTAACCCTAACAACAACTCTTATATAGAAACTATTATTAACACCACTTTATAGATGAGGAAGCTGAAGCACTGCCTTAGCTTGGATTACCAAACCAGAAGCAGATCCTGAAACAAGGATTCTAATGCAAAGAGTTTATGAAGAGATGCAAAGAACATGGGCACCAGCAGGAGAAAGGAAAGCATTCAGTGACAGATGTGTCATTAAGGCAGCTACTATGGTGGGTAAATAGAGCTTAATCCTGCAAGAAGTCTACAAAATGGTACAAAACACATGCTGGGAATTATCCAGGCCAAGAGGCAAGGGAGCTGGGCACTTACACCCCACATCTGTCAGTCACTGGTCAGAGGTTGTCCCATGGAACTCTGGGCCTGCATCCACATTGACAAAGTGGATGCTGGAGGCCTAAGAATAGCCCTCCAACAAAGATGTAGGTGCTGGCCATGGAAAGGTGAGCTGGAACAGGCGAAAGCAGGAGGGGATCTGAGGAGACAGGCACTGAGAACTGGCTGCTATAGGTCCCAGAGGTCACACAGTTATCACGTGACAGAACTGGGACTTGAACCCAGGCAACCAGGCTCCAGGGCCCACACCACACTATGGACTCCACACCACACTGTTTCGCCTACATTACTGGTCATCTGAAGTGTAGCTCTTGTGGTGGTGATTGTTGTCGTCATGATTATTGTCCACCTACAGAGATGAAATCCCAGGGCAGAGAGTCAGGTCGTTCATTCTACCTGTGCTGGGAAGATCGAGTTTGGGAGTTGGGGCTCAGGAGTTCAAGCCCTAACTCTGCCCTGCCTAGACAGACTATCTGCCTTCTTTGGCCCCAATTTCCTCATTTATAAAAGGAGGTGTCAAATGGCAAGTTCTACAGGAAAGCTTCCCTGCCTGACACTCTTCCCTTCTCTCACATGGTTCTCCCACCGAAGTGCAGGGTGCCCTCCTGGTGAGCCCGGGTCAATGGGTGTCTCTGGCTCGACTGTCTCCACCCCTTCCAACAGCGAGTCCTGATTAACAGGACTGACGGTAATTTATGTACTTACAAACCCCTCCTCGATGGGAACAAGAGAAAATTAAATTGCTCACTGGAGTCGGGAACAGATGGTTGGCCACATCTTCTTCTGCCTGGGACCCCCCCCCCCCCCAGTGAGAGTAATTGAGGGCATCCTGTCACATGAAAGGGACTGAGGGCAAGGGAGGCTGAAGGGTGGTCGGGAGTCCTCTCTGTGGCACATAACTCATTCTGATGGCTCCCCATTTCTCAGTGAAGGATAAAATCAAATACAACCCAGAAGGAACTGAAGCAGTTTGTAAATAGGGCATGCTGGGGTGCCTCCAGCTTTTTAAATTCTACTTTATTTTGTGCGTGTGTGTGTGTGTGTGTGTGCGCGCGTGTGCACGCATGCACGTATGCAAAGCCCAGGTAGAGGTTTCTTAAGCATCTGGCCCAGGCAACTCAACTTGGCCAGTCCCAAGGGAACCCCTGGATGGCTCTAGAGACTGACTGGGCCCTGCTCATTCATGCAAACAATGCCACCACAAAACTCCAAAATGCTAGCTTTAACCAAGAGCTGACATAAGAGTCCTTTGTTATTGTTCAACTGAGGAAGAGAGGAAGGAGATGTTGAAATCTTTACTTCAGACAAATGATTTACACCCAGCAAACCTGCTGACAAGCATTTCACACAAAACCCCACTGTACTTCCTGAATGTCCCTATCCCATCTCTAGGGAATCTCTTCCGGTCCCTTTGGTCAAATGCTCAGCAGGATATAAAGGGTCTCCTTTGATACCCAACTCCAAAGAGGCTTTTTTCAGGGCATGTCAAAGGAGTGCACTTGGGGGCATAAAAGAGCAATAGTGTCACCTAGGCCTGGGTTCTAATCCTTACTCTGCCATGGAAAAACTGTGTGCCCTTGGGCAAGTTGCTTAACCTTTCTGACCTTACTCATTTGAGCTCTAAAATGAGAAAGAGGACTTCTCACTTTGGGGGTGGCAGGATGCAGCACAGGTGAAGCAGAGAACAGAGGGCCTGGCATACTGTAGATGGTAATAATAATAATTTCTTATTCTAAAATCACAGAAGCTCAAATTTGTAAAAAATCCTTTGAAGTCACTCTCCTAGATTTAGCAGCCACTGCATTATGGACCTACAGGCAGAATTTAAATGCATCCCAACCCCACCCCTCTTCCTGTACCCTCCTTCTGACAATGGTGGTGGCTTAGCTCCCCCCCAGCACGTGCATACAGGATGGGGCCAGTAGACAAGGTAATAACGTCCTTAGTCCACAGCTTAGACTGAGTTGGACTGACAGGCGCCCACAGTAGAGAAGCCGTCCTGCAATAACTTTTCCCAAGCAGTTAATGTAACAAGTATTAAAGTTTTGAGCAGAAAATAATCATCTATAATTCTATTGCCCCTAGGTCAAATCTTTATTCCATTAGCAAACAAGCTCTTCCATCACCGCCAAGACTTTTCTTCCCTTAAAATTCATGATCCTAAGTTGGATCCAAAGAACATTCATGAAAAAACTGGAGAAATGTGGGGGAAAAAAAGTCTAGAAGTTAGATTTGACAAACGTACCATGGTAGTGTAAGATGTTAAAGTGGGGAAGCTAGGTGAAGGGTCTATGGAAACTGTACTGCCTTTGTAAACTTACTATAAATCTAAAGTTATTCTAAAATAAAAAGTTCATTTTTAAATGCAAGATATAGAATGGTTTATTTTGTGACACTTGTATAAAGCAACGAACAAACATGTTCATTGTTCTTCTAAAAATATTAGTAACAAACACTTTTCATTGTTTAAACATAATAATCACAGTTATCATTTTCATTGCTAAGTAATAATTCATTTAAAAACATCTCAATTCTTTTCTCCTAACCCTTCCACCACTTACTGGCTGTAAAATTTTATGTGATCTCTCCTGCCTCCATTTCCACACCTGTAAAATAGGGATTATGAAGACTTCCAGATGTTACTGTAACGACTAAATGAGATAATGCCTGGCAAATAGTAAGCACTGATTGTGTTATTATCATTCCCCTGTATTGGTTCTTTATCAAACTCCAGCATTAAAGCCTCATGTGACACTGAAAAAAACTTAAGTATCTCTAGATTTTGGTTTTTCATCTGTTGCTCAAAACCATCTTTTAGGCCAGCTTTAGCACCCTTGGTATGAGTTGTCATACTACACTAAGGAGAGAAAAGCAGGAGAAATAAAAATAGCCAACGGAGCACTTACCATGTGACAAACCTTCTATGCAATACTCACTTCAACACTATGAGATAGTGGTTCTCCCTTTCAGAGATAATGCTCAGAGAAGTTAAATAACTCACCCAGGTTCACAGCCACTCATGGCAGAGATGGACTTGAACCAACTAGTCTGGCTTCAGATTTTATATTCTTAGCCCTGCTGAGCAGGGACAGCTGAAAGCTGTTAGAGCCCCACCTCTCACAGTGCCTGGGGGAAAGTGTACTGGCCAGCAAGAGGGATCTGGGAAAGGTACCACCAGCATCCACTGCAAGAAAGATGGAGAATTAGGAGGTATGATAAAAAAAATACAGTAAATATTTAATTTTTTTAAAAAAATTGATTACAGTAAAAGACACATTGCTATTAAAGCCCCCTCAAACACACTTATCCCATCATTCCCACCACTGTCTGAAGCGGTTCTGGAGTCCCCGTTTGTGCGTGTCTTTACCTGTGCTGTCATGGCTGCCTCGACGTCCTGAATGGATTCAAAACATTTACCTCTCACGTCCATTTTGACTTTGGGGAAGAGCCAGAAGTCACACAGTGCCAGATCTGGTGAATAAGGTGGATGAGGACACACTGTCATGTTTTTATTTGGCAGAAATTGCCGTAACAGAAGTGACCTGAATCCATTCAGGACATCTAGGCAGCCACCAGAGCACAACTACGAAAGAGGACTTCCAGAACTGCTTCACAAAGTGGCAAGGGTGGTGGGGTAAGTGTGTTCTGGGGATGGGGTGGGGGATGCATTTTGAGGGGGCTTAATAGCAATGTGTCTTTTACTGTAATCATTTTTTTTATTTAAACATTCACCATTTTTTTCATCACACCTCATACATACTGTTTTTACACATTTCTACCCTGAGTGATGTATCACTGCCACTCATATTTCACTGGTCAAAACAAGTCACGTGGTCATGCCTAACATCAAAGGTTTGGGGCCCAGAAGGAAGAAAATTACAAATACTGGTGAGCAGCCCTAAGGTCTCAGGAGCATTGAGTAGAAAGGAGTTTTTGTAAAAGGCTAGAAGCTTTTGGTTTTTATGGAAATGATAATTGGTAGAATGATGATCACTGTATTATTACATAATAAAATATGATTGTGTCAATAATTATTGTGTTAGAATTTTTATTAACAATTTAAACAAATAATCCTCTTCCTCAAATACATGCAGGCTGCACCCCTTACTAATTTTATGCTCTTCTAGCCCAGTCGACCCTCCAGATTGCCCTGGACTGAGTTTCCGAAGACACGGGACTTGCAGGACTAACACAGGAGCAGTCCCAGGCCAACCGGGACAGTTGGCCACCCTACCTCTGACAAGTCTCTGGGGATTACATGTATATGGAAACACAAAGCCCCATTCCCTGTGTTCATTACATGCTGGTAATATCATCATCATCATCATCATTATGTTAAACTCTCAATAACTGGCTGAATTAAATATAGTTATTCCAGCTTTACAGAAGACGACATCGGGATCTCTGCAGGTAATGAGGGAGTCACCCAAGGTGCCCAAGCCCATGTGCAAGCCTGTTCTTTGGGGCTCAGAGACCAGTCACGGAACCTGCCCTGCCTGGGGGCTTGACAGCAGACAGAGGCTATTAGGTGCAGGCCCTTCTCAGGTGCAGCATCCTGATGGTCCATCCCTCACCCCCACCCACGGTGCTACCTACACCTCCCATGGTGAGGCTGCATATGCACTCTTGTTCTTGCGACTGGAAAAATGCCTCTTGCTGTTGGATATAGTCGTCTGAATGTATGGCTAGTGAAGCCCTCAGAAACACGTCTCCTGGAAGAACAGGGACTTTGCTTCAGGGAGTGATAAATTACAATTCCCCTGGAGAAACAGTAATCCCCAGCACTCAGGAAGCCTGTTTGTTATACCTGGCACAGGCCTTCTTGCTACTCCCAGCAACCCATGAGAAGGCAGAGTGCCATCACCTGCTTCATTCCTCAAATAGGGCCTCAGGCCCAGGGAGGCAGATTGATTCCAGGAAACAGGTCTCCAGACTATGAAGTTCTCTCAACCGTAGTAAGATCCTCAGACAGCGCCTCAGAAGTCACATCAGCTAGGGCCACAAAGCACACTTGTTGGCTTGAGGCCATCCACATGCTAGCAGTTAAAGTCACCCATCGTAGGATACCCAAAGGCATGGGCAACCTGGGATGGGTGGTCCCCAGTTTTCCTGTTGCCCCCCATATTACCTCCCTTATCCTGTTATTTTGCAGCATTCATTGCAACTGCAATTATGCAATCAATTGGGAAATTTGTTATTTAATTTTGTCCTGTCCACTAGACTATAGCTTTAGGTAGGCATTGATCAAATCTGCACCCCTTGCTCCCAGCTCATGCCATTATGCAGGGTAGGCTCTCAATAGGTCTTTCTCACATAAATGATTACATGAATGAATGCATGATGAATGAGTTAATAAACAAATTGTTCAGCAGATCTTTGTTATATAAGAATACCTAGTAATTAATCACCCTTGCTCAGATCTGCATTTCCTAAAATGTCTTCCTTCCAGGAGATACTAATATTGGCTAAAAAAAAAAAAAAAAAAAAAAAAGGTTTTCCTTGGTGAAATAAGCTCCAGGACTCTGGGTTTAAAAAAGTCAATCAGGTTTCTTTATTTTGCAGGGAACTCTGTATTTACTAAGTGAAGTACATACTGTTTTCCAAGCAGTTTAACCATGAACCCTTTTAGCAAAGAGCATCTGAGGGACTTTTATACTCTAATAAACACATTTTGAGGAATGTTGACCCAGATAACTAAACATGTATACTTGCTGCCCACTCCATTGCCAGCTCCCTCTGAGGCTGCAGTTCTTATTGTGGTTATTGATGCCATCATTATTGTTCCCTGTCAGCGGTAAGACAAAGCTGAAGACAAGCTCTGTCTCTCTCCCTACAAGCCCTGACTCTCCAAACTCCAAATCTCTTTACCCTGCAAGGCAAACTAATGGTTTATAAAAATAAATCACCATATTATGCTGGCTTGTTTCCCCGAAATAATCATGGGGGTTGTTCTAACTTGTTCTTCCCGAAGCCCCCATATCACACTCCAATCATGGGCCCCCATGCTTACTGCTGGATAGTCAACAGCAACTCTTTGGAGGGTGTCACTACCATCGGGATGGTGGTGGGGACAAAACTGCTTCATTCCCTCCACTAAGAGCTGAGTGCTCAGTGGTGAGGTGGCCAGAATCCCATAGTTTAGTGATCTCCCTGATAGTTATTCACAAGTAAAGACTGATCAGTCTCCTAAAACCTGGAGAAGAAAAACCAAAGGGGTTTGCTTAGCCATTATGAATATTAAAAGAATAGCAGCAAGAATAACGGAATGGCACCTACTCCTGAGGGGATGAAATAACAGTGCATTTCAAATTGAAGTTAAAACTGTTTTGAATGTTATCAGCTAATGATCAGGCACAAAGTCACTTGTCAAAATGAAAAACAAGGAGAAAACTGATCAACTTTTCAGCCTCAGCAAGGGCATAAAGTAGACTTCCCTACTCTATGCCAATTCTTTTCTATACATGTTCAGGCATTAATTCATTCTTTCATTCAACACATATTCACCGAGGGTTGGTTATAGGTTGGGCACTCTGCTAGTAGCCATGGGAGTCCCGATGGTCAGCGAAAGAAATGCCACCTCTGCCTTTACAGAGCCTATAGGTTAGTGAGGGAGAGTAGACAGATAGGTAAGTAAGCTAGGACAAGTGCTCTGAGAGAAAAGGAAAGACACACGGTGCTAGTGACCAACACTGTACAGAATAATATGACCTACTATGGACCAACAGGGAAGGGAAGCTAATATTTGGGCTGAGGGCTAAAGGATGAGCAAAAAGTCTTTCATTAGGCCTTGGCAGACAGGCATTAAATACCACATATCATGATGTTTATGGCTGTCAGAGCAGCACACTCAATTAAAAATGACTTAAGCCAAAGGACATTTACCTTTGCACAATGAGAAGACTGGAGGAAATGGGTTGCTGGGTTGCTCAGTTAGTGACTTAACAATGTTATCCAAAATGAGGCTTTCCTATTCTGCCCTGGCGCTCCTCAGGACATGGGCTTGTCCTTTTTGTATGCACCACGCAGCCTCACCCAATGGCTGCCACAGCTCCACGTATCACGTGACAGACAACATTCGGAGGCAGAAACCTGCTTCTTCCCTTTAGGCCCTTTTTCCCACTGAAAAAATCCTTTCCCAAAGCTCCCAGCAGACATCCCCATCCTGTGCCATT
Organism: Lyroderma lyra; assembly: GCA_004026885.1. Classification (NCBI taxonomy): domain Eukaryota; kingdom Metazoa; phylum Chordata; class Mammalia; order Chiroptera; family Megadermatidae; genus Lyroderma; species Lyroderma lyra. The sequence goes on from PVJL010001990.1 coordinate 106,743, forward strand.
TCCTAAACTAATCACAAAGAGGAAAGGAATGACCCCCCGCCCCCCCCATCAGCTTAGACCAAGATTAACCCGCTGGAGGTTTCAACTTTTCTCCCCAGAAGTTTGTGATTGTTTAATATCTAAATAAAAACAGGAGTCTGTTAGCAAGGTAGAAGACAGGTTTTTGCCCACAATCAATTTTATAATTAGAATATTGATATCAGAGAGTTAAGTAACTTGTCTCACACAACTGGAGCACAGATGAGTAAGATTCCAGTTTGTGCTTTTCTCTTTCCTCCCACCCAAAGCCCTCGGGAAGGACTGAACCAGGTCTAGCGGGTGTCAATGCTATGCTCCAATATGCAGTGCTGGTCCTGGTACTAAGTCTGCAGGTGAAGGAGCCCTCATTATGGGAGGAGACAACAGGCTAAAAACAGAGAGAACCTAACACATTTTTATGGGAGAAGCTTGGGGACAGGGAACACAAACAGAAGAAATTATCACATTTCTGAGGGTCTCTGAAATGAGGCAAAGGCACAGCTATTAGACCTGAGACACCATCAGCCAAGCTAAGTGACTGAGTAAAACCCTGTGCACTTCCCCATCTGAGCGTGGGACTTCACAGCTGCCCCAGCTGTGAGCATATCAGGGCTAGAGGAGGAAGGAGTGGGGCAGATCATGAGAACAGTTTATAGGCAAGCCATCCACCCTTGCAGAGTACAGAAAGAAAGAGAATCCAACAGAAAACACAGGAAGGGATAGTCAGACAGGTAGAAAAAGAATGGGAATCATTTAGAAGGCAGAACAAGAGTTTCATAGAAAAGGGATCGTCAAAGCAAGGCCCAGCATAAAATATGAGTGGAATACACTTGGATGCATCCATGTGTGCATGCATGAATACATGATTGATTGAATGAATGATCAAATATAGGAAAAAGGCCAAAAAGGATGCAAAACTTGTCTATCAGAGGATGAATAGAGGGGCTTGAGTCCCCAGGGGTTAGGATCCAGGCATGTAGAAGGGGATGGGAGGTCACTGAAGACGAATGGTAAGTTTCAGGACTTGGCTCCTCTTGGATCTGAGTATCAGTGGAAGTCACGCTACCCTTTACCCCATTTTTCAGATGTAGTTACAAAGGCAGTCTCTGCTGCCTTCCTGCCCCTTATATATGATAAGGGAGCCCTCTGACAGATGGGCTGGACTTCTTAGAGCAAAGCCTACATTTTTTTCAAATGATAATATACTGAGCAGATGGAACGCACCAGGATGGATAAGAATCAGATAGAAGAAACCACCAAAGGCCAACTTTTAAACTAAGGGATTATTTTGGAGGAGTCTTTGTTTTCACTCCAGACCTCTTTCCAGTCACACTCTGGTCCTGAAATCCTAGGGATCCCAAGGTCAAAGACAAGAAACATCACTTCTTCAAATATATGCCCTTGACCTCTCAATTCCATACCTTAGCTCATGTTATCCTTTCAAAGTGAAATGCCTCCTTATCCCAAATTCACATGTCCCCAAAACAGACAACTTCCTAAAGCCAGGCTGCCTTCTTATAGATCTCCTCACTCAAGCAGTTGGTTGTCCCCATAGTCTCACAGCACTCACTCCACTATTTATCTGATAATTAACACACATTCCCTCTAGCTCAAGATTATTTTAGGACAGGAACTGTCTCTGTTTCACATCTGTATCTGCAGTGACTATCATAGCACCTGATTAATAGTAAATGCTCAGAGCAGGTATATTGATTGAAATATATATGAATTAGAGCAAATAATAATACTGAATCAAAGAATTAACAAATGAGGGATAAGTGAATGAATGAATAAGAGTGAAGAACTTAATGAACAAAAAGTACATGAGTGGTTTCTGGTTCCCATCAAGGTGCATGCTCTGTTTCAAGTGTGTGTCACTCCCTCTGAAAGCAATGAAAAACTCCAGAAAGAAAGCATGGGTGAGCTCTCTGAGGACTCCGAAAAGTAAGTGGTAGCAGGCAAATCTGCAAAGGAAATACAACTTCCGGTAACACCAAACTGGTGGTGAGTTTCCTGTAATATTTTTCCTCCAGGACTTCCCTGCCTGACTCAAAGGCAGCCTGAAATCTAGAACCATGCACTGGATGAACACTGAAGAAGCTCATTCTAATTCTGGCTCAAGGAGTGGTTTCCTAGAGCTTAATTCCTCTGTCCCTGAGAGTGGGCTGGACTTAGTGACTCATTTACAAAGAACAGAGTATGGAAAGAAAAAAAGAAATAGTAACTTCACGGTGCAGGAACTTGGCAGACAATACTGCAATCAAGTCCTCAGCAGCAGTAAGGCATGTGGAAGTCACATGCCCCAACAGGATACAAGGAGGTATGCTATGAATCACCTCACCTGTGCAACCCCAGTCTGTCACCAGAAAACATCAAGGAACCCCCAAATGAGAGACATTTTATTACACAAAATCTATACTAGTACTCACCCAGATCCTCGTAATCATGAAGAAAGAGGATTGCCGAAGAAACAGGTTACACATCAGAGGGGACCAAGAAGACATGATGACTAAATGTAATGTGGAATTAGATCCAGAACAGAAAAAAAGGCGTTAGTGGAGAAACTGGTGAATCCAAACGAAGTCTGTAATCTACCAATGTTAATCTCTTAGTTTTGACACATGTACCACGGTAACGTAAGGTGTTAACATCGGGGGAAACTGAGCAAAAGATATGTGGGAATTCTCTGAGTATCTAAAATTATTCCAAAATAAAAATTATCATCTTTTAGAAAGTAAAAAGATGGAAAGAGACATACTATCCAAATACTAATCCTAAGAAGGTGGAGGGGCTAGAATAATATCAAAGTAGACATACGGATAAGAAAAATGACCAGAGGTGGAGACAGTTGATGATAAAAGGGGCAATAGAAAAACAGAAGACTTGCCCCCAAAACTTAGTTACCTGAATTGTTCTAAGATTATTTGTAAAAGCTGAAATTCAGTGATTAAAGAGAAGTAAGAATGCTAAAAAAAACAAACAAAAAACAAACTAAAGGTTGGAAGAAAACATTTGCAACTCACATATCCAAAAATGAACTTGTATTTAGAATGTATAAAGGAGTCTCAAAACTCAAGTGCAAAAAGCACTTATTCAGGGGGTTCCCTGGTGGTGCAGTGACTAGGCTTTGGCATTCTCAATGCCACGGCCTGGGTTCGATTCCCAGCCAGGGAATTACTCCCCCCCACCCCCCGCAAAAACAACACACTTATTTAAAAGTGAACAAAAGATTGGATCGGAGAGGTAGCTTTCAATCTAAGACTGACCCCTCAGAAAAGCAGGGCTTCTCAGAGGCCTCCCAGAACCTGTGATAGAGAATTCAGCAAGGCCCGTCCTCAGGGGCACTGAGCCTCACCTCTCGCTCACGGGGCCTGCAGGACTCTGCTTCTCTCAGTGGGCCTGCTCCATCTTCCCCCTGCTTTCCTGCACTTGTACACGAGCTTGTAAGGGCCACCACCCACTGCACCCCATTCCTCCAGCTCCTGGTCCACCTGAGACCCTGCTTCAAGGCCAACCGCATACTGATAGCAGTCTCTTTGAGTTCCCCCCATTCCAAACTTTGGAGAAAGAAATCAATTGGCTCAGCCTAACTTTTTACGTCTGCCACACAGTTCTTGGCTTGGGTTACGTGTTCACCTCCTGCCCACCGACCAAGGGGCTGTGGCAAAGGCAGGCATTTTGAATCGCTCATCTTGAATTAGCACATTTTTCCATGTAGAAGACAACCCCTACTTTTCTAACCCAACATTAAGCAACCATCTCAACCAATTCTCCCATGTATAAGTCAATCCCCAATTTTTGGTCTAACAATTTTAGACAAAAATATCATCTTATACACAGAAAAATATGGTAATTCACAGAAATGTCCAGCTATCACACACAAAACTCCCTAAGGCACAAAGTCAAAACCATGCATCCAGCTCCAGGGGCAAATGCAGTTTGAGGGCAGCCAATGAGGCATCAATGATAAAGACACATCGTGCAGCCACCTGACTGATAACCAGAGATGCCTTTCAGACTAGACCAAGCAAGAGGACTCTGAAAAGTAAAGCCAGGAAGCCTGCTGGTGCCAGAAGAGACCTGGAGGAGTAACGGACCCAGACTCAAGGTTCACCTTGAGCAGAGGAGGCCACAGCTATGGCAGAAGAGCTTTGCCAACAGACGACGGGGCTGGCTGGGGAGGGCGTGGGGCGTACCTGTGAAGGGCAGGCAGATGCCAGGGACCTAAGGAGGAGAGGAGAGGAAACAGCTGTGCCTGAGTGACACACCTCCTTGCTTTCAAAGTGCCCGGCTCTTCTTCCCCATTACATCAGGACCCTCCCTCCTCAACCAAGTCTTTGTGGAGAAACTACCGCCTTGTCACCTCTGTTGCAGGCAAACCTTTCTGAGACTTCCTCAGCTCTGCCTATGCCCAGACATAGCGATCCTCTAGACCCAGTTTGAGACAGTTAAGTGCTGTTCTCCTTTCTGAGGAAAGGAAATATATTGTCCCACATTCTTCCTACCTTCAAATATTTATTCTGTACAACTGAAATTACTGTCCTTCCCTGCCACCTCAAATGCAGAGCTGACCCAGCCTGCCCTTGGTGCCTGGACCGCACCTCCCCAGTGACCTACTTGCACCATCCTGACCTGCACCGTGTGCTTCCTTCTCCCTCACGAGGTCAGAAGCTACTTGAAGATGTGCATCTTTGTCATGTTTCCCCACCACTTACCACAATTCTGAGTAGGCTCTGCATTTGGGTTCCTGCAGAAGCAACTTGAGATATACGCATAGAGTTGGGGCAACGAGTTCATTTGGGAGGGAATCCCAGAAAGTACTGCAGAGACATGTGAGATAAAAGGGAAGGCAGCTAATAAAAGGGTACATTAAAACACAGCTGGCACTGCACGCATATACAATGATCTTAACCCTCCTAGGAAACTCTGGGAATGTATATACCTCAGTTAGCCCGGCCAGGGGAATGAGGGAGTCGGGTTGTTATATACCAACACCTACCATCTTCAGTCTAGGGCGGTACCTAGGGGGCCTTGATTCTCTGGGATTACAGTCCACCCCTAGACACAAACACTGCACTCAGACACAGCCCTCAGGCAGGCACTGGCTGATGGGACTTGGTGCAACCAAAATCGAAATAGCAAGGAGGTGGGGATATGAACAAGTCAGCACTGCTTATCAAGCATCTATGGAATCATGCTCACTCAGGTTCACTCCAAGCTCTTTGGGAATTGGTGTTTACCTTTTGTATCACTACAAAAGAAAGAATAAATGCTATTATATGCATTTACCATATTTTACTGAGTATAATATGCTCCTGTGTATAATGTGCACACACATTTTTTGGCCCATACATTTAAATACATACAGATTTAGTACTACCCATGTATAATGCTCATCTGTATTTTTCCCACACAAATTAGAGCAAAAACAGTTCGCATTATACACAGCAAAATACTATAATTCTTCATGAGTTTGCTGGGAAATCTCAGGCTGGTTACTCAAGTGTTCTATTCCCTACTAACTGGCCTTCCTCAAAAAAGAAAAAAAAAGCCATAAATATATCCCCTAATTTGGAAGCTGTGATTGAGCAAGTGGGTGGGTGCCTCTTTCCTACCCTTCTCCTACCACCAGTGTACCTCCCAGAGCTCTGAGGTCAATCAAAGCAGAGAAAGGTCCCCAAAGGAGTGGCCCTTCTTCCATCAGAGGCACACAGCATCAACTCTGGAGTTCCAAAGGTTTGGACAGGACCCTGTCCCAATCTGTACTCATGACATGCCTTTGGGCAGGTTAAATAACTTTCCTGTGCCAAGCTCTCGTCATCCACAAAATGGGAATATCTACCTCGCTTATGTTTGTGGGGATGAAATGACATAAAGTATGGAAACCATTCAGAATTGTGCTCAACACTTTTATCTCTCAGCTTTCTGTCCTTCCCCTAATGCAGGTTAACACTGTAAGAGGGTAAAATAAGGAAGAACAACTAATTTCAAACAAAGATTTGGATCTTGGGGCCCCAGTAAGCAGATGAGAACTGAGCACAGAGAGGTTAAGAAAATCATCTCCGGCTACACAGCTAGTAAATGGCCCACCTGGGACTAGAACTCAGAAACTGTGCCACCAGAGTCCATGCTCATAACCATGATGTTTTACTGGTTCGTCTGAGAGTGAATACTGGAAGTAGGAAGATAACCTGATAGGCTACTGAAAGACTTGAGACCTGCAACAATAATGATCCAGAGCAGAGCCGGCCTGGTGGGCGTGGAGCGGAGGGGTGGAGGGGACCGGCTGGGCCACAGAGGCGGCTGGCTGACACCTAGGAAAGCTGGAGGGAGGAGGCATCAATGGGGATTTGTTTTTTACAGGCCTGGGGCTGTTTTTTGGAATGCGTAATTTAGGGCCAGAGAGCCAAGTTGGGGGAAAGTTAGTAACACAAATGATCTTTAAAATATCCATTTAATCAGCAAATACATACTAAGTTTCTGCTATATTTGAACTCCCCCCACCCTCTCCATTAGGCCTTAAGTATGATTCAGGAGCACCAAAGAAGCCTATTTTCAAAATCCCAGCATGTAGACCTCACCACAAACAATTAAGTAAACATCTCGGGGGGTGAGGCTGTGGGCACTGTTAGTTTAAAATCACCCAGGTGAATTCATTTTTATCTATTTATTTTTCAGTTTCCTGTATACAAGAGAACATAATGCTTAGACATTTACAGACCATATGTAGTGATAACCCAACAGGTCTATTTCCCATCTGATATTTCGCATACCTATTACAATACCATTGACTATATTCCCTATGCTATTCTCTACATCCCATGACTGTATATATATGTATATATTTAAAGTAATAGTTGACATTTTAAAAAAATAAAAATAAATATATAAACAGAATCACCCCAGGTAACTCTAATATGCAGCCAGGGTGAAGACCACTGGAATTTACTGTCTCATTTAATCCTAACATTGTCCTTATGAGGTTGTATTATCATTGTCTCAGAGAGGCTAAGTGACAGCTAAGAAGAAGTAGAGTCAGAATTCAAACTAGTTTATATAACTGCGAAGTCCATACTTTAAGTCAGTGTGCAAGCTCAGAGCTCAAAGTCATCTTAAGCAGAGCCACATCCAGTCCTCTCTGGTTTTGCAGGGTAAAACACTGAGGTCCAGGGATGGGGCGTGAGTCACGTGAGGCCCCTCACACCAGTGGTGTCAGACTCCTACCTGCATCTGCGCGCCCTCCATCCAGACCTCACTGATTTGTCATGCCTCATTCTATAGACGAGAATACTGATCTAGGGAAGTTATCAGGAGAACCATCAGAGTGCTGGGTCACAGTGTCCACTGGCACCACCTCACTCCCGAGGTTGGAAAAGCAGACACTGCATCACAGGGAGGCAGCCAGGAAGGCAGCCCCACCAGGCCACCCTCTCCCCACCACCTCCTGCTGTCTGCACAACAGCTCCGGCTCAGTGACAGCCAAACCCCTTATTAAGCGGCCTGTGCCATCTCGTCTCCTGCCCTCACTGAACTTACACCACTCATGTTGTAGGGATTAGGGGAAGAAATCCCTCCACCCCGAGGCAGAACAATAACAACATGGAAGTTGCCTGGGAAGACAGTTCATCGTAAGGGCTTGAAAAATAACGAAGGTGACATTTAGGGGGCTGCTCTGGCCTTCCTGTCACTGAGCCTCATCATTAATTTAACCATCTCTGTTACAGACAAACTTTCTAGTTACTCTTGGAGTGATGAAGAGGGGGCTTTCCTGTCCTCTGTGGCCCATTAGAGATGTAAGGGGTTTCTTTCCCTCTGTCCCCCCAGTCACCTGAAATCTAGTCCATGTTCAATTGCTGGCTCAAATGACATTTCTGCAGGAGAGCATAATTGGCTGCTGTGGACGAGGGGAGAAAAGGCAAGAAGCACCCGGGTGGCAGGGTCTGCTAAACATCAATGCTCTGCCTAGCTGACAGACACTTCTTACTGAAGGCTAACAGCGAAACCACTCATTCATTTGTACATTCAGTCAGTCAGTCGGCAATTAATTACCGGTGGCTCTTTTGCGTCCGGCACTGTGCTAAGTGTTGAATAGGCCATGGTGAAGAGGCATGGCCCCCTGCCTTCCTGGAGCTTATAGTTTGGTGTTGTGCTGTCCCATACGGTGGCCACTAGCTACAAGTGGCTACTTAAATTTAAATTTATCTAAATTAAATACAATAAAAAAATACAGTTCGTCATTTGCACTAGCCACATTTCAAGGGCTCAATAGCCACATGTTGCTAGTGGCTACCATACTGAATGGACAGAAAACACTTCTATCATCACAGAAAGTTCTATTGGACAGCACTGATCTAGTGGGACAGGCAGAGACTTTGTACGTATTCTCGCAGCTAACCCTCATTAACCTTTTGAAGAGGGTGTTGTCTTAGAGAAGAAGAAACAGTAATCACCTGTCAGTTGTGAAGCCAGGATTTAAACCCAAGTTTTTCCTACTCCAAAAACCTACTGAAGGAAGTGACAGGAACCAGGATCAAAGCTACAAGTAGAATGGCAAAGTGGTTTAGAGTGTATGGCTTGCAGTATGACCTAACAAGTGTTAAGTATTAATTAATGTGAGCCAGTTTTTTTAACCTCTCTGAGCCTCAGTTTAGTCATCATGTGAGGACAATCACATGGTCGCTTTTCATTCTGGTAGAGATGAATGGCAGATTAATGTATGTGTGCATATTCCTGGAATGGGATAAATGTTCTCTACATGGGAGTTGTTGCTGTATTGAATGAGGAAGCTGGGCTTTAAATGAGATAAATAACAATGTGGTTTAGGACCAGAAATAGGAAATAAACTCAGAAATGATTTGTTTTGGAAAATCTGAGAAAGGAAAAATTAAAATCAGTGAGGAACAAGGAAACTGGGCCCAGCATTTTGAGCATTATATTACTTACTTATTGCTGTGTAACGAATTACAAAACTAACTTAATGCCTTAAAACAACAAACATTATTGTTTCTGAGGGTCACGAATCTGGAAGCAGTTTAGCTGGGTGGCTCTGACTCAGGATTTCTTATGAGGTTGCAGTGAACTTGTTGGCTGGGGTTGCAATATCTGAAGGCTTGACTGGGGCAGGAGAATCAACTTGCTAGAGAACTTAGTCATTAAGCTATTGGCAGGAGACCTTGGTTTCTCTCTGACTATTGGCTGGTAATCTTGAATCTTTACCACAAGGGTCTCTACCCAAGGCCCCCTGAGTACTTTTAAGACATGGAAGCTGGTTTTCCCCAGGACAACTGACCCAAGGGGCAGAGAGAGCAAGTGAGAGAGAGAGAAGCCAGTCTTTTTATAATCTAATCTCTCAGATGATATACCATCACTTTTGCCATATCTTATTTGTTAGATGCAAGTCATTAAGTCCAGCCCACACTAGACTGAGAAAGGAATTAAGTTTTACACCTTGAAAGGAAGAACATTAAAGAATGTGTGGAAATGTGTTAAAACTACCACAAGTGCCCAGAGCTCCCTTTCAGCAGAGTACATGGATGGATCAATGTACTTAAAGGCACAAAGAATAGGCACATAAACACCACTTCATCATCCAGAAACCTGAGTCATATCTAGGAGGGTAGCAGAAGACCTGACCTCACCAGATGAAGAAATTGGCACAAGTAGGACATATCAGGAGTATATATGCATATGTGTGAGGCAGGGAAGGAAGGGTACATCACTGTATTATAATAGGATATGAACTTAATATATATAAAGACTTTCTCCTAACTGGAGCATTGTGTTTGGAGAGGGAGGCACTAATAATACCTACTGAGAAACACTTTCAAAATTTGCATTGTCTTATTTCTAGCCAGAAATGATTTGTTTTGGAAAATCTGAGAAAGGAAAAATTAAAATCAGTGAGGAACAAGGAAACTGGGCCCAGTTTCCCTGAATCCATCACCTTTCCTTCACTTGAGCTCAGGTTGAACGTCAGAGAAGTAGAAGAAAGGAATGAATATTTATAAAACACTTACTATGCCATTTTATTTCTCACAATTATCCTACCAGCTAGGAGTCAAAGGCAGATTATTAAAATATGGTGCCTTACCACCTGTGTGAGGCTGTCCATAGTGCTGAATCTCACTGCTCTCTAGCTGAGTGGTCGCCAAAATGAGGTTGACCTACGTAAACAGCTTGCATAATGACTCATAGGAGCTAGGGGTGGGAGGACTTACAATATTTACATATTTAATTTTAAAATAAGTAAAATGCTAAGGTTTACTAAGATGTAATATACAGATGGACACTGATGCTCTTACTAGGTCTGTTTGTCATTTAATCTCTGTGAGGAATCCTGAGGAAAGTCTAAGTACCCCTCAATATAGAAAAGCTACCCAGAGAGTCTTCATTCAATTTTTGGTTTTCAACATTTTATGGTTTATGGCAGTTGACATGTGTACAGTTAAGTGTACTTACAGATGATGTTACCTGAAATACTAGAATTGGATGAAGATGATAAAATGCTTCTGCACTAAACAGAGGTTCACTAGTTATTCAAGAGCTGAATACTTAGAATAGTTGTCTAAAGAAAAAACATGAGATATCCAACTTTTTTTGGAAACACAAGAATTTGCAAAATTTACTGATATTTTCTTTGATTAAACCAGCTGCTGGTGGTCCCTTACAGCTAAGACATGATTAAATTCAACCTCTAATAGAAATTGAACTTTGGACTAGACCTGTAAATAACTATTTCAGAAAGTGTTAAACCAAGGTTTTAAAAAACATAGTATTTTAGTGTCAGCCAGCATTTTTGTCTCAATAAATTATTTTTAAATTATTGTGTTTTTTATCTCATGCTTTTTAAAATCTTCACCTTAAAAATCTCCATTTGGAACATGAGCATGAGGGGGTCCTGTGGAGATTGAAGAACAGAGTCTAAAGCCAAAGTGGAGGTTCCCTGGTGGCATGAAATACCAGAGACAAACAAATCACCCTATCAAATAATGTTGGAAGACTATCTGCCCATGGTCAAAGACAGAAAAAGTTTGCATCTTAAGCAAGATCACTCTGGCTGGTATTTGGAAGACTGGATCAAAATGGGAGACTAAAGGCTGTTTAAGTTATTTAGCTTCCCCAATGAACTGCAGGAAGTGGAGAGATCACGGACCGCCATGCCCGCCTCCAAACACTGCTGGAGACCAGAGATATAGTTTAAACACCTCCACTCTCTCCCAAAACTTGCCCCTCAGGGCCACCTAGTGTCTGCTCTACAGCAAGACACCATTAAAATACAAATCAGAGAAATAAAGTGATCTCCTGGACTCTGCTGGAAATAAAGCCCTCATTCCAGAGAAGAACACAACAGACAATATGAATACTTTAGGATTTAAAGCCATTCAGAAAAATGAAAAATCTCCAGAAAATGATCTTACAGATCTAGAAATTTATGAACTAACTGACAGAATATAAAATAGCCATTCTAAAGGCTCTCAGAGAAATGAAAACATACTGGCAAAATGTCATAGCTGAGATTAATGATCTCAGAAAGGAAATCCATGAACAAAAGGAACAGTCTAACAAAGAAATTCAAACTGTAAGGAAGAACGAGATAAATAATACAGTAAAAGAAGTGAGAAATGAAATAACTGCCATAGAAAACAGGGCCAACCACATTGAGGAAAGAATGAGTAATATTGAAGATCAGAACATGGAAACATCTGAGAAAAAGGAAGAGAGGGAATACAGAACCAAAAGGATTGAAAGAACTCTGCAAGAACTATCTGACTCCATGAGACAAAACAATATCAGGGTAACAGGATTGGGAGACAGAGCAGAGCATTCTACAGAGAGCATACTCAAACAAATAGTAGACAAGAACTTTCCAAAGATCTGGAACTCCAAATTCAAGAAGAAAATAGGTCACCTAGATACCTAGACCCTAACAGATCTTCTCCAAGACACACAGTACTGAAGATGTCAAAAATCAAAGATAAAGAGACAATTCTCAAGGCGGCCAGAGAAAAGAAAAAACCTGTAACTTTTAGAGGTAGACGCATCAGACTGGCATCAGACTTCTCAGCAGAAACTCTGCAAGCCAGGAGGGAATGGAATCAAATATTAAAAGAGAGAAACTTCCAGCCAAGAATAAATTATCCAGCAAAATTATCCTTCAGATATGACAGATAAATAAAGACCTTCTCAGACACACAGAAGCTGAGCGAATTTGCCAGCACAAGGCCGGCACTTTAAGAAATACTGAAGGAGTCTCTTCAACCTGAAACAAAACATCAGGACAAATGGAATAGAGTTGGGGCAATAAGAAAGAAACAAAAATGAAACAAAACAACAACAAAAAAATAATGGCCACAGGAAATCCTCACATATCGATCATCACTCTAAATGTTAATGGACTGAACTCACCAAAGAAAAAGACACAGAATAGCAGACTGGATTTAAAAAACCCATCCATGTGCTGTCTCCAGGAGACACATCTCGGCCCTGAGGACAAACACGGACTCAGAGTGAAAGGATGGGAAACATTACTCCAAGCACATGGTAACCAGAGAAAACCAGCAGTTGCAATACTGATATCTGATAAAACAAACTTCAGTTTAAAAACCCTTTAAGGCTCACTTTTTTTGGAAAAACTCTTTGACCTTTATCTTCCTCCTCAAGTTAAGTGACACTCTTTCACCAGCTGGGCTCCTATAGCGCTTTGCATGTAACCCTATCACAAGAGGAAACATTTTACACTGTGACTGCCTGTTTCCATATCAGTCTCTGTCACTGTCCCTAGAAATGAACTCCTTGAGGGTTGTGATATTGTATATTTCTTTTGTGTCCTCACCCCTAGCATGATAAATGGTTTAGGATAAATCCTTAGTAAATGTTACTGATAATTGACAAAAAAAAAAGAATAACACATTTTTAAAGCTGCTTTATTATTGTTGTTGTTGTTTTGTTGTTGTTGTTGTTGTTTTCATGAAGTTCAAAAGTTCCTGGAAAACCTCTCCATGTTTATGCTTTTAGTCTGCCTTTGTTGAACTTTTAAGAAGTAGGGAAGTACAATAGAATACCTAGTACATTTGTAATTAGAACTCAGTTTGGGTCTTAATTTTGCTACTTATTATGTACATGTTTGGGAATAAGCTGTCTAGCCTTTTTATAATAAAATTTATTCATCTACAAAATAGCAATGTTTTGGCAAGTTACTATATTTTACTGTGTATAATGTTTATTTTTTTGCCCAAACTGGTGAAGAAAAAGTAAGGATGTACATTATACATGGGTATGATTAACACTAATTCCCTATTTATATAAATGTTTTTAATTCTTTTATTTATGCTTATAAGTTAAAAGTGTAACTCTAGAAATCAAGAACAGTATCTGTATGCAAAATAATACCCTGGAATATAATTATTTTTTATGTAAAAATAATTTATACATTAAAAAAATCTCCATTTGTGTAGGTCTTATAATAAATATTAATACAGAAGTCACTATGTAATTTGTAAACAAATAAATGTGCATACATTGACACTAGATGCTCAAAATTTCCAATGCCAATAGAGGCTCATGATAAAAAAGGATTGATCTAGAGCCCAGTGGTTTCTCCTAACATGGTTGAGACTTGTGTCATTCTCTTGAAACAATTCTAAGAAATAAAAAGGTAGGATGAGCAACAAAGGAGAGAGCAAAGATGGAGACAGAAGAGATGGAGGTTTCGGAGAGCCAGGGCTACTCAGGGATTGCCAGGGAGAAAGCAAAATTTCTTTTGAAATTGTTTTTACATAAGCACAGTAACCAAGAGCAAAACCACAACCAACCCCAGCTAAACTTCCACAAAGATTAATGAAGAGTGAAGGATACAGAGACAGGCAAGCATCAAGACAAACAATGGTGGTCCTATGGGAGCTCCAACAGAACGCCCGTGAAGAGAATGAGCTCTCTCTATGGCTGAGTTATTCCAAAGAGCTCCTAGTTTTTCTGTTTTTATTTTCTATCTTGATGAGAAATGTGCTGATTTCCACCCTGTCTCAGGACAGATAGAACTCTGACATATAGTTTACAATTTACATAACTGATTTCATACAGTACTTCTGCCGGCTGTGTTGTGTTTCTGACTACTACAAATACGCCTTTCCTCCTTCAGAGGTGTTGCGGGGCATCCATGATCACTCTGTTGTGCCCCTGATGCTATAGTTGTGGGTGCTACTGTTTCCATGACACTGCGGGAAGTGAACTGAATCTCAAACAGGAGTATTTCTTGCCCAAGGACATATGAGGGGTAAATGGTAGAGCCAGAATTTGGACCCAGACCAATCTGAAGAAGTACTTAACTAAATTCTCTTCTATAGCCTGGATTCCCTTGATTCCAAGGCATCTCAGTCAGTAACATTTCGCAGGTTCATGGTACCCCTGAGCTATTCTTAAAACTTCAAAAAAGTCTCACAAAAATGGCATAAGATAGGGTATTTCTTAATGAATACAGTGCTTATATTGGATAAAATCTTTCAAGGGTGGAGTCAGTGATGTATGAAAATCGTATCTGTGGTCATTGGTGGTCAGAATATGGGGCTCATTGTTTTAGATTTTTATCCATAAGACAAATACCCTGTGTCAAGTCCCTTTAACTTCATATTGCATCCAATGAAGCCAGAAAACTTACTCTGTAACCTCAGGCTGTTAATATGAACTTAAGGTGCTTCAGTTTCCTCATGGGTAAAATAAGGATGAAGACAGATCTACCTCTTAGTGTTATTCTAAGGATTTCTAAAAATTGAAACATGCAGTGCTTAGAACAGTGCCTGACATGTACTAGGAGTCAGTGGCAGCTATTGTTGTTGCTTTGGCCTGTTCCCTCATCTCTAAAACAGGCTAATTCATATACCACCTTCTCCACAGACTTCTGTGAGACTCAGATGAAATGGTACAAAAGTGCCTCATAAGCTATAGCAGGCTCTGAAGATGAGAGAGTTGCTGAAATTTTTACTCTTATGACTCACACGTGAAACAAGTCTAAGAACAGCTTATTCCAGCAGGGATATTAAAAGCTTTGTTCTTTTGAAGCCAGAGTATGTCCCTTGTATAGATCAATGTTGCTGAAGTGAAAAGAGAGATGTAATGACCTTGAGCCTTCACATCTTCCCTGCTGAGAGCAGAGAGCTCCTGGTGAGAGAAATGGCTGAGTGAGAAGGTGACAGGCCATGTGCAGGCACCTGGGGAATCCCAGACCACAAGCTCCAGCTCTGTTCCTAGGGTCAGACAACTTGACAAAGGCAGAGCTGGGCCCAAGAAGAAGGTGTAAAACAGTGTCTGAAAAGGCCATGAGCTGTGATGAAATCCTCCCCGGGGAGGAGGAGCTAAGGCTGCCTTCCTTGTTTTTCCATGCATGTGTGTAAAGGGCATATGGAGCTATGTTTGCATGCACTGATAGCCACATACCAAGGGGTAAGTGCACCACAGACTCAGTTTCAAATGCATAAGGTCACATGCACACTTGAGAGTCTGTGCTCATGTACCTGTGCATCTGGGCACACACAGCATGCAAAATGTGAGCAGACCCTGTGTCCGCCCCCATCGGCACAAATGCATGTCTGTGTCTCTGCCCTCGGCCCAGTGGACACAAATCTGTGTGGCCACCAGGTAGACCCATCTGTGTAAGTCCATGGGCATATATGAGTCTGCACACACACTTGCCATGTGTCTCAGCAAAGTCCAGGAATCCGAGACAGGGTAGACCCTGGGGCTGCTGTGGTACATCTGTGGAACCACATCTGGGAGACTCTGGGTGAGTGCCCCAAAGCTAGGAAGAGGCAGGAAGAGTGGCTGGGAGAAGCTGAGTTCCTAGCCAAAGGGATCAAAGGAGAGTGGATTCTAAATGACAGGAGATGTAGAGCCTGGGCCGTGGGGAGGGAAAACGCAGTACAAAACAGGGAGCAGAGTATCTGGCTAACAAATCCACAGCCGCTGGCAGGCACAGGCAGGAGAGCTTCTTTTGTTTGTTTGTTTGTTTTTGTTTAGACCAGAGATTTCTCCTTAAAGATGCCACACTGGATTCACAGTGTGTGTGCACAGAAAGTACCAGTTTGAGTGCTATCGTGCATACATGGGGCTGTATTTGCACAGGGCTTTTCTGGGGTTTGACGTATGATGTGATTGCATCTCAAGCATTTAGACAGCACCTACTATATGTACATCACGTATTTGGGTGGGACTAGAATGAAGCAGAATCGTGCCTCCTATGCTTATGGTTCCTATATTCCAAATGGAGAAATAAAACATACAATACAGGAAAAAATCACAAGCAATATAAAGAAAGTTTGTAAGAGCTCTACTTTCTAGATCTGTGTTCAAGTCTGAACTCTGCCTTTTCTAGCTTGTGGTCTTGGGCAAGTTATTTAACCTCTCTGAGTTTCATTGAACCTCCTCTATAAGATGAGATAGTAACACCAATATCACTAGGTTGCTGTGAGAATTAAAGGAAGTAATACTTACGAAGCCACCTAGTAAATTGCAAAGCGTGAAGCAAATGTGGTAGGTGTGGGCTTGTCAGGCAGGCTTCAAGGAGGAGAGAACTGCCCAGGGCGATGGGCAGGAGAGGATGTGAGCAATCCTGAACTCCACATGGAGATGCTCTGGTCCTCACATCTCAGCAGGATCCAAATACCCAGCTCCCCTGAATCCCTGACTGTCAGGGCTGCAGTGGACATTACAAGAATACAAACCCAACCTCTCCTGTTACAGAGGCAGAAACAGACTGGGGAGGGTTCATCCAAGACTTTCTAGAAGTTTCATGAAGGAGGAGCTAACACACTGTGCTGGGCTGTTGCATGCATGCTAATGTAGCTCACTGGTAGGGCTGCTGTTAGCTGACCAGCACCTTTTTCTCTGGATAGGTGCAGCCTAATGGTGACCATCCTGATGAGCTGTCCGCAACTCTGCATGAATGCTCTCTTGGGCTGACGTAGCACATGCTCTGCATCCATACCGCAGCCTAACTCCCCTCTCAGCCAGGGGTCCTGCATGACCATCCCAAGTGACCCTGTGTCTAAACCTTGCTAGGGCAGAGACCAGCCAGCAGGCCAGGCTCTGAAGATATAGCAGTGAACAGGACATTGTCCCCACCCCACAGGAACTCTCAGTTTAGTGGAAGAAATGACAACAAGACAAAATTGCAACCAATTTTGTTGTAAAAAGTTCAATGAGAGAGGGAGACCGCAAGGTCAGAGGACGATCCCAAACCAAGCCTGAGGTCCGGGTGAAGCTAGGGTGTACCTGGCACACAGCAGGGGTGCAGTGTTTTCACATTGTTAATGCAGTCCTGTCAACTGAGGCATTGAAACAGCCTTGGAATCTAAATGGTTCCAGTAAAGGAATAACATTTATCGTGTTTTCATTCATTTAATCCTTTAACAATCCTGAGATGGGCAATGTTGTTATTCACATTTTCAGATGGGGAAACTGGGGGGTTAAGTGGGTTGCTTGAAATACCCAGCTATAAGTGGAAGAACTGCGGGGATGGCTCCCTACACCCTCTCTGGTCTGATGAGTTTTTCCTGTTGGGGCGCAGGAATAGGGGTTGAAGGAGAAGCCAGACTTTGGGGATGAACAAACATAGGGCAGTGTGGTGGCTACGACAGTGTGCCTCTCAGGTGTCCAACTGCAGGGAGTAGATAACTGGCTGCGAGCCTCACTCACTGCTCTCTGAAACCCAGCCCTGTCTTTGTGCCACTCTTGCCCCTTGGCTGCTCGTAGCCAGTGGCAGAGCCATGCAGGGACACTCAGACAGGGCCATTCCTGGGAAACTCTCACAGGTGACCTGGGCTCGAGGACTTCCAGACAGCCCTTCCAAACATGGAATTGTCTGAGACATCTCCACCCAGCCCCCACTTCCTCCCTTCTCTCCTCCACTCAGGGTCAGGTCCACATCACAGACTACAGCACCTCTGGCCCTGCGTGCCTTCCTCTTCATCATCATCACTCACAGTTACGTACCCTTCCAGATCTCCTCCATGGGTTTCTGGTCTCTGCTTTCTCTGAGGACCAGGACTAACACAGATGGGGGTGGGTCAGTCTGCATAGAAGCAATGCGGGTGCCCAGTGCAAGTCCCTGAAGCACAGGGATACTCAGGGAAGATGCACAAGTGGTTGTCACTTCACTCTCTTATCTTCAGGTCTCAGAGACACTGTTCTTTCTTAAAAGAACAATCCCCCTCCCCTGCCACACACCTGCCTCTCTTGTTTTCACCTCGCTCCACCTGGGTCTCATATTCCAAAAAGCCTTGGCACCTTGACATGCGGGTGATGTGTCACCTTTTTGTGCTGCCATGTCCCTGACTTTCACTTGTCATGGAACTTACCCCACTGCACTGGCAACTGTTTATGCCTGTGAACCTTCTGCTAGACAGGGAGCCCCTTGAGTGTATGCCATTTATCACTGTGCTCCGTGCTGGTGCCACAGTGCCTGGGACACGGGAGCACTGAATAAACGAACACACGCAAACAGCAGACCAGCGGTGTCTAACCTTTCGGCTTCCCTGGGCCACCCTGGAAGAAAAAGAATTGTCTTGGGTCCAATGTAAAATACATGAACACTAACGATAGCTGATATGCTAAAATAAAAAAATAAAAAGGTCACAAAAAATCTCATCGTGTTTTAAGAATTTGCATTGGGCCGCATTCAAAGCCATCCTGGGCCGCAGGCTGGATGTGCCTGTAGCAGGTTCTCCATTAACTGGTTGCTTGAGAGTGCCAGGTGCTTGAGTTCCAGTTAACAGAGAGTCTACTTACATTTATGTGGCACCTCCCAATCCCCCTGGGTGCCAGTTAGCTGAGAGTCTACTGCACATGGATGAACAGCCTCTGCAGACAAACACACCACTTGTCGTGTATAAAGCATACACGGTGCG
Source organism: Lyroderma lyra (assembly GCA_004026885.1). Taxonomy (NCBI): domain Eukaryota; kingdom Metazoa; phylum Chordata; class Mammalia; order Chiroptera; family Megadermatidae; genus Lyroderma; species Lyroderma lyra. The sequence continues at coordinate 125,657 of PVJL010001990.1, forward strand.
TGGAGGCAGAGCCCCACAGTGGACAATTGGCACCAGAAGGACTTTGGTGTGAACCTGGATCTGCTAATCAGCAGCTGGGTGGCTCCAGCAATTCTCACCTCTGCTGAGCCTCAGTTTCCTTATCTGCAAAAAGAGGCAATCATGCCCAGCTCTCCAAATTGTGGAGAAGATTGAAAATAAAACACATCAAAAATTTAATAAAGTGGCTGGCACAAAGAGTAGGAACTACCATGTGTCAGACCCACCGACCTGGCCCCTCAGGCACCCGACTGCAGACCTGTCCTCCGCACGCAGTGGTACCCATCGAAAGCCGAAGCTCTGCCTTCCTGGCGATGTTAAAAATCTAGCTACTTAGACTCTGCTGTCAGCCTACCTGCCTTCTCTCTTCCCAGTCCCCCGTTTTCCCATCTCGATTATTAAAAACATAAATCCCCATGGGGGATTCAGGAATAAAGAGGTGAGAGGCTTCCTTCTTAGAGCTTCTGGTCCAGGAAGGGTTGAGGGGAGAAAGAGAGTAGAAACAAGCATAAAAGTAAGGAACTGCTACGCAGTACAGGACAGCTGCATCAGACTAAGACTCAGCTACCGGCACGAGACGACACAGATCCAAGGTTTTCCACAACAAAGCCCATTTCAAATTATTTTAATATTTTATCAGAAGGGACGATTTGTTGGGTATGATTTAATACGTGTTGTTTTATTATGAAATACTTTAGGCATATAAAAAGCGTAGGTACAGTGAACAAACTTGTACCAACCACCAGCTTAAACACAGAAAACCTGATAGTTTCCTCCTTTCTCTCTAGCCCCGCTGGTAACATCACTCCTGAATTTGGTGCTTCTCAGTCCCTAGTGTGTTTTTATACTTTTATTACATATGTGTGTATCGACAAACGAGGTATTGCTGTGTTCTACACGTCTTCAAACTATATTGTTATTACATCGTACATGTATCACTCCACATTTTGTTTTTGTTCGACATTTTATGTGGGCATGCTGATGCCTGCTTCTCTAATTCACTCATTTTCGCTGCTTTATAGTTATTATTCCATTGCACAACAATATCACAGTATTGACCTGTTTTCCCGGTCACAGACATTGGCGTGGGGAAATAGAATCAGTATGCCTGTCCATTAGAGTCCTCCAAGAAGTGGACGCCACCATGGGATTAGATAGGCAAGAGATTTATTGGAGAAACTCACGTGAATGATGGGGGCAGGAGTCGGCAGAGAGGACCCTCAAACCATAATGCAGGTCTGACAAATCTCAAAGGAGAGTGGGAAGGGAGGAGAACTAACTTGAAAGCAGCGCAGTTCTAAGAAAGTCTCAGCTAGGCCAGCAGGCACTCTCTAAGCAAAGGTGCCTTATAGGAAACAGGAACGGCCCGGCCCAGCTCTGGTACCCCTGCCGTGCTCAGTAACTGGCTGGGGGCAGTCCAGGTGAAGTGTCACAGTGAATCTGAAGGGGAGGCAGCTGGCATTCGTCACCCACAGTGGGTTCTCTTGAAGGGGGCCTGAACCGCACAATCTCAATGGATGCCATATTATGCATGAGTAGAGAGGGGGCAGATTCTTACTCTGTCAGGGGGAGGGGCTTTCATTCATTCATTCATTCATTCATCCCCTACCTTATAGGGGAAAAAAGAGAGATTTGGGAAGGCCATCGCAGAGCAGTGTCACTAAAGCTGGGTCCAGAAGGCCTGTTTCAGGCATCACTGCGGGGCCTGTGGTCTCAGTGAGCCCCTTCCATTTGTTTCTTGGTGACTACATTGAGCTCTGTGGCCAGGGATCTACAGTCAGGGTCTCAGGACTTTCCTTGGCAAGGTCCTGCAGTCATGCAGACTTGCATTTCATTCCCATCTCCCACTTGGCCATTTGTACAAGTCTTTGCTGCTGTAGGTCTTGCTCTTCTCATCTGTAAATGTGGATAACCAAACCTACCCCATGGAGTTGTCACAGGGATTAAAAGCGATGATGTAAGCACAATTCAGCACACACAGTTGGTGCTTTACAAAAACATCAGTTCCATCCCCTGTCCCTCTCTAGGCCACTGTTAGGGGTGTAGAAACCATTCTTGGATACCATAATTTTTCTCACACTGAGAAATGTTCACACACTTAGAGCCCTACCTCTGCAAACTCCAGCTATCTACAACAATCAGGGTGAATTGAAATGATCTTCACTGAACCTTCCTATTCACACCCATCACTCTTGCGAAAGCAGCATTTGTGATTAATCTCACTCTAGAGCTAAATCGGTCCCAAGTGTTTCCAAGGCACTTGATAAAGAAGCTCCCTGATTTATAGCAAACACCATTATTGAGCGGTGGCAGAAAGAGGCCACTGGGGGATTTGTCTTGCTGGTAACTCTGTTCATTGGAGCCATTTCTTCTATTTTCCTAGATAAGAGCTCAATTTATTTTAAAATAGATGAATGTGATATTTTGTGGTTCCACTGATGGGTAGGAAGGAGAGAAGAGCTAGAAAATTTTTAAAATAAAGAATAATACTTAATATTTTAAGTTTGGGAAGCTCTTACACAGTTACACAGGATTCAGCAGAAGGTTAGGGATACAGCAGGTCCTCAATAAATATTTGTGGAAGTACAGAATTATCTCCTTTAATCCTCCCAGTGGTCCTGTGAGGTACACTGAGTCCACCTTTCCCATTGGAGAGAGGGGGGAAATGAGGTTCACAGGTAAGAAATGGCAGTCACAACTCTGATGGAGACCCAGCCCTGACATTTATCAGTCACCACACATGGCCCTCCACGGTCCAGGAGCAGAGGCATCATGCCCATTGCTTGAGCACAGATACCTGAGACACTATCTCAGAGTGAAAAGCTCATCAACCAAGGCTGTAAATTCTTTTTCACTGAGTTTTTGGGTCCAGAGCCTGACTCTCCTCTCCAATAAACCTTAAGGATGGTCATTTTGTCTTTGCTTGAAAATTTCCAGTGACTGAGAGCTCCCCACCTGGTGGAGCTGTCAACAGTTGAGAGCGCTTCTTACTTGAGTGTGCTAGCATATTGCCCCGTAATGTAATTCCCTGGACCTCAGACTTAGCCCTAGGCACAACAGTAGCAGTGAAAAACTTAGGCTCAGGCAGACCTAGCCAGGAGCATGGCCTTCCTACTTACTAGCTATGTGAACCAGGGAAAGTTATTTAACTCATTTGTAAAATGGAACTAATAACATTCTATCAGTAGGAACCATTGTGGATGCAAGTAAGAGACTCTTCAGTTAATATGGCGTGAACAATAAATCCATTTAATTATCTCACTTCACAAAAAGTTTCAAGGGAGGCAGTGCCAGTGTGGGCTCAGCCAGGAGGCAATGTTAGGGTTCTGGGTTGGTATCGCCATGATTCTCTTGCTTTCCCTCAGGTTCATTAAAAGTCCCCAGCAGCAACAAGCATCATATTTTAAAACAATACTTACAAAGCAGGAATGGAAGACACAAGTTTACAAAAAAAAAATTTTAAGCCTTTTCTATGGCCTCTCTCATCAGGGAGGAAAATAGCTGCCATCCCTGGAAAAGACTAGACTTTCCTTTACTCCTCATTGTCCTTAACAGATTACATGCCTACTCCTAGACCAATGACTGGCATAGCGGGATAACACTGGCATGGTGGACTTACAGGATCGTGATTTACCCCCTTGGCAGGGCACACTGTCCACCTAAACAAAACAAGGTTTCCTGGAAAGGAGGGAACATGGCAGTTGTCTGGGCATCCACAGTATTACAGTTTAGGGCAAAATGGGACGATATATGCAAAGTGCTGAGCAGAATCTGACATAAGTGTTACCTTACCGTTGCCTGGTGTCATTACAAACATTAATGGAAGGGTCCAACTTCTCTGACCATCTCTTCTCCCGCCTAGGACTTCAGTTTGCCCTTAGTCATGTTCTACCTGGATGCTCACACTCCTCGACAGAAAGGAGAAAGGCAGGATATGGAGGGCTGCCTTGTTGCATAGCTCTACCGGGTGTTATTCACATCATAGGTTAGATGGATGGCGCCCTCCAGACGTGTGCAGGGTGCAACTTGTGTGGACCTTAGCCTCAGTCTTGAATAGGAGTAAAATAGTTCTGTGATATTTGTCTTCACCATACCATCATCTTCTCCCAGAAGCGGTCCCCTCCTATCCTTGGTATATTTGGCCCTAACATAACTTTTAGTTTTTTGTTTTTCGGTTTTGTTTTATTTTTGTCATTACTACTTTTCATAAGCCTTATTTTGACACTTAGCTGGAATCAATGTCTTGGGTAAAAAGAGGAAGAGGCAGGTCCCTTTAAGTGGGAGTCAGTGACCAGTCGTGGTCATTGAGCTTGACCAGGGAAGCTCTGACAGCCTTTCATATGTCAGTGGGACCAGGAGTGCAGGTGTTGGGGGGAAGGGGAACTCCCCTGCTCTTCTGGGACATTTTAAATAGTTCAGAGACAGACCTCACCAGCAGAGGGCAGGAAAGCCATGGCAGGTAATACCTGATTATTTCTTAATAATCTCATTTCTTAAAATTTCTCATTTTGAGTAGAAAACACAAAATTATGTTGAAAACCCTATCTTTTTTTTGTCTCCTGGCATCCTCTGCCTTACAAAAGAATCTCCTAAATAATTTGAGGCCTGGCAAGAAGTCAATCTCCTCTCAGATTTTCCTCCATGAATCATTTCTGTAAGTTAAATGGAGTATGAGCCCCAAAGTTGAAAGGGAAAGAGAAATAGCAAGCAGTGATGGGTTACCATGTGCCAGGCACCTGCATGCACAGGCCCACTACCTTCTCACAGGTGCTCTGTGGGGCACATACGACCGAATATTTGGTAGGAGTGAAATTCATCCTGGAAGAGTGAAGCCATTTATCTAAGGTCTGTCTGATTTGAAAGACATTTCTCCACGCCACACTATATTTTCCTGCATTATATACCAACCAGCCAGCCAAAAAGCCAACCTACCCAGACCTAACACCTCCAGATGCCATCAGTCTGGGGTCCACAAGCTTAGGAGGGCAAAGTAGTCCAAACCATGAGATCTGGGTCAAGTCCCTCAGGCTCTCTGGGCTCCATTTTCTCCATTCATCCATATGGTGGGGCAATCCTACCCACCTCACAGGATGGTTGCAGGCATCAAACCAGCTCACGCATGCCAAGTGCTTTTGGGCCTGCCTTGCACGAGGTCTCTCTAACAAATGATGGCCTGAATTACTGCTCCTGTTGCTGACCTTGTTGTTAGTGACTGGATCTGGCTGAGCCCCAGTGACCGCATCCCCAGAACAATCCAATGTAAATGTCCTCTGCAGAGTCCATCAGAGTTCTGTTGAGTAGGCTTCCCCAAGACTAGACTGTCTCCCCAGCCTTCACATTTCAACTCCCGACAGATCTCTGTGTGCTGGACGAGATCACCGAGTGTCCCTCATTAAATAAACTCCCACTCCCGAATGAGCTGTTGACATGTGTGTAAATGCCACTTTGTGCCTGGACTATGATTTTCAGGTCAAAGCTCTACTACTTCAGCATAGGCGGCTGTGAGGGTCACTCTGGATCCAGAGCCTATGAATCACAGACAATGGGTTCACACTGTGAGGCTGCTCTGGGAACTGAGTTATGGCCTGGAAAAAGACGACTAGCCATTGTACTTGGGCATATTTATGGCTACTCTGGGCATCAGAGGATCAGTTTTTGTGTCACCATCATTAGAAGAGGTGCTACTATGAAGGGACACTAAGCAACTCATACCCAATACTATAGTTTACAACGTGCATTTATATCTGATAGCTGACCTAGTGCTTCCTTGAAACAACTCAGAGAGTTAAGGATTATTAGACCTATTTGCTGGATAACCATGAGCCAGTTATTTCACCTCTCTGAACTTCCGCTTCTTCCTCTGTTAAGTGAGGTTGTTATGTTAATAACAACAATAATGGTGATGACGACGATAATGTTTGACAGCTAACTTCACAGTTTGAGCTGCCCCCAAAAGCCGGCCCTAAGATGGGCACTAGAGTAAGGCAAGTAGGCACTAGGACGTGTATTTGGTGGTAATCTCAGGAGGCATACATGAGGAAGTGGACAAAGAGAGAGAAAAGGGAGGAAAGCCAACACAATACACACCTTAGTACGTAGGTTAAAAAGATGAGCAACTGAGGCTCAGTCCCGCAGGGGACCTTCTCACAAACTGAGGAACACAACCTAGATTCATCTCAAGAGGATGAGACAGTTATCCCCTGACTCTGGTCCCCAACTACTTGGGAAACACCCTGGGGGAGTTAACCACCCCCTGCATTTCTGGGGGTCCCTGTTGATGATTGAGTGAAATCCTATGCTTCCAGCAAAGTCCCTCAGGAGAGAAGCAAGCAGCAGAGTGAAAGAGCCCTGAAATGCTCAGGTGGGCAGAGAGGGCATGGGTATGGCCTCACCAGTGATCCTGACACTCTTGATGTCTACTTCTCATATGCCAGGAAATGGCTGAGCACTGGACATACATTTGGTCCTCACCCCAAACCCATGAAGCATCAGCTGTTACTATCTCCATTTTTCCAGAGGAAGAAAATGGAGCCTTACAGAGTATAAAGGAACTCACCCGGGATGAGCCAGCCTCTCTCAAATCAAGGTCTGCCTGACTGCAAAGGCCGAGCTCTCAAGGGCAAACCTAAAAAGAAAGTTAGACAGAACTGCAGAGACTGATGCTGTGAGGAGCTTGCCTGCCCACATGAGAAGGCAATGCTAGTCCCTATAACTTACACTGACTTAGAAGCATGTGTTGAGCAGTGCTGATGTGGGCCAAACAAAGCAGCCATCCCCCCACCTCACTAAAGACGTATTTTCCTGGTTCTTCAGCTTTGATTCTCCTTTCTCCTAGTCCAAAGGCTTACTCATTTCTTGATCAATTTTCTCTGGCTCCTCACTCCGAGCAACAGACTGTCCCCCATCAATAATTCCTCCAAAACTTGTAACCCGTGTCTCCAGCTTGCTGATTACAATCACTACAGGCAAGCACCCTTTCTAGGCCTTTCTGGACCTAGACAGGGGATGACACCTTAATGGCCAGAAGATAGGCCAGAAGTCAACAGGCCACAGGCTCAACTGACTTTACATCACAGCAACAAGGGCTTTGAGACCTATTTCTTGGGTCAATGCTTCCTAAACTGTTAATTGAATTAATTTCTCCTCCTCTAGGGACCATCAGGATACTAGCGGTACCCCAACAATGCTTCCAGCCCATCTCGACCAAAGAAGTCAACATGGCGGATCTCGAGACCCCTTCCCCTTTTAGATCAGATAGGTGAGAGCTCCATCGATCCCCAATAGGTAGGGGCAATGACCATTCTCAGCAGGAAGTAGATACAGAAGATGAGACCTCCAGTCCCTCAGTTTCCCATAGAGATTTGTGGGGATCACGTCTCTCAAGAGAACGTGAGGAAGGCAGACAGAATAGGAGGGATCTCAGGACACCTCCCATGAGACTCACCCTTCTGGAGAGTCACCACCTTGTTACCACCCTATCACTAGTAATCCCTGCCCCAGGCTAGGCAGCCACAGGAGGGAGTTCCAGGCAAATACAGGGAAGTTACAGGGCACAATAAGCCCACCAGTTTGAGCCAGTTCCTAACACCTGTGCAGTGAGAGTTACAGTGACCTTCATCTCACCTGGGCCTCATTATACCATCATTGTAATGTCATACATATGCTGGGAAGTTCATTAATATCATAACAGACTGAACTCTGGGAAAGAACATGTGCAGTTGGAAGGTGTTATGTAATAGGCCCCTTGTCAATCAGACTTGTCAATCAAAAAACTCCACACCCAGAGGTGTGTCCCCTGAAGACAGGAAGAAAATTAAAGTACCAAAGCCTTGTTAATCAGGGCTCTTGAGCCATTCTCCTGCTTGAGTCTGCTACTACCTCTTTGGAGTGTACTTTCTCTTCAATAAACTATCTCTTTGTTTCACCTCTATACTTTTGTGTGTGTCTCGTTCAATTCTTTGCTCGAGATACCAAGAACCTGGACATTGTGTTGATGAGGGTACCCCACTTTCTGGTAACAGTGCTTTAGATCAAGGATTAAAAACACAACTGTGACATTACTCTTGCCCTCAAAGAGCTCCCAGGTCAATGGCAGCCTTGCAGTGCAAGGTGGCAGGAGTTTGTGTCTCCACAACCTACAGGTGAGGATCAAATGAGGTTCTGAGAGGCAGTGACATGTTCTATCACATAGCTGGTGAAGGCATGGTTTGAACCTGGATCTTTAGGTCTCAATTCCTCAATAGTTTCCTAAACTAGTTCCCTTGAGAGGAGTTAGTTCATGGTGCTTAGCTCAGATCAAAGCTGGTGGCTTGAATGACTTTGGGTAGCCATAGAGTCAAATAATTCCATAATTTCAGATGGAGATAAATACTATGAAGAAAGCAAGCAGAGAATAGGGCTACTAAGTGATTACAGGGTGCAGAACTGGTGGAATTTTTCTATTCCCTGCCACAAAGTGTTTGTGGGTAGAACTGAAGCTTAGAGAACCCTGGGTATTGGGAGGAGGTGATGTAGAAATACCCCTGGGTATGTGGGTTGACTTTCCCTTTACTATATTATAAAGTTCACCCAAAAACTGTCTCAAGCATTCAAATAACTCCTATTGTTTGCTTGTTTGTATCCATTCATACACACATTCATCCACTCATTGGACTTGAATTCATTGAGCACTTACTGTGGGCTAATTTGTGTTCCTGAAAGCTGCTAGGCCTTAGTCATGAACACCTTTCAGTTAACTGGTTGGCACATTGCAAGAGATGAGTGATGAGAGATGGTTTAGAGATGAGCTAATGGAAAGTTTCAGGGATCATGGAGCATGAGAAAAGCCTTGGGCACTAGAACAAAGAAAGGACCCCAAATAAATGTTTCCCATGTTACCCTGACAATTGCTGTCATTTGGGGTTAAGAGAAAGCATGTGAAAGTCAGTGAAAGCTTCTGATTCTCACAAACTTAGATGAATTCCTGGACTATCTATATGACCTTAGTGTAGCTAAATCACACAGTCCTGTGAGCCTCCATTTGTTTGTCTATAAATTATAAGAATAACTCTTGCCTTGTAGAGCTGCTGTGAGGATTAAAAGAAGAGAACGGTTGTGGTATCCTGCCCTTAGTAGGGCTCAACCAACATTAGTTTCCATTCTCCCAGCCTATCATCTAGAGAAAGTGCTGGCCATTCCAGGAAAATGTTGACTTTCTCTCTATATATTTTAGCATCAGAATGTAGAAACAGATAGAAATCAGGAACACTCTCTAAAACAGTGCCATAGTAGAATTAATAGAAAAACTGGGTTAAATTCTCTCTCTCTCTCTCTCTCTCTCTCTCTCTCATAAATCAGACTAAAATAAAACATGCTACAAATAAGTTTTTCTTTTTCTCACACTTAGAGTAGAGCAGATCATCATCAATTCTAGGTTGCATCAGATCAGACAGAAGGTCATTCTTTTGGAAATGACTTTTCCTAATTAATAATCTTATAGCTTAGACTAAGACAATGCTAGATAACAAGAAACAACATGGGTACAGCATTGTGGATGTTGTACAAAGCATATACACACTATTCAAACCCATAGTAATCCTGGGAAGTGAGCAGGGCAAATGTTACTACCCCATGTTCTCAAAGCAAACAATAAGACTAATCCAGCTGCCCTTGACTCTCTCCAGGCTACTCTAATATCAAAGGAGAATAGATTTTTTTTATTTGGTTTTGCTTTGGAGGGTGGCGGGGGCTAGTTCCCTGGCTGGGAATTGAACCGAGGCCGTGGCGTTGAGAGTGCCGAAGCCTAGCCACTACACCACCAGGAAACCCCCCAGAGGGGAATAGTTTTGGAAAAATTAATTTCAACTTGTTTCTGTGCCAAAACAACAGTTACTTTTTAAAAAAACATATCCTTACATATAGAATAACAGAACCCTCATGAAGACCATCCATCATCCCTAATCTACAAAACTATGGTACTTTGATATATTGGTCAAAACGAATACATGTTAATTGTATTTTCTTTCATAGCTTGAAGAGAAAAAAGAAGAGCAAATCTGACTTTAGATCTGTGCTGCCCAGGATGAGGTCCCAGGCCCCTTATGGTCTATAAAAGTAATATTGGGAATCTACCAGGTATGCTGAATAGTTCAAAGAGCCTAACTAAAATTTCATATTTTCTCTCACATAGTGAGACTACCCAGACTAATTAAAATTACAAATTTTCCTTTTTTGGCTGGTGCTTTGGTAATACCCGAGATCACATGATGATCAGAGATCCTGATTGGTCTTTGATGACATCACAGAAATTCTGAGACCTGAAAGCAGAATCATACTATGACTTAGGTCCTTTACCCAGCTAGCTGAGCTCCTAATAGCCAATGCAGCATCAAGAGACCAGGGTCATGAGTACCTGGCCACAAGTCTAGACACTCCAAACCTCCAAGACAGAGAAAACTTCCTGGGGTAAAAATTCATGCACACAGAGCCAGGTATGTAGAGTACTTGGTGGTTAGAAGGCTAGGAGCCACTGGTCTACTTTTGAGGGCTATTGGTTTTCTGATGGACGTTAGGGGGCAAAGTAGAAAGGTAGAACACTGATAGGGTTTTCTTACCAGTAATGAAGTGAGAGATAATTCTTAGGAAAGATTAAGGATCTAGGCCCTAATAAAAGCATGTTATGAGACAATAAATAGGAATTTTATCCTTCACGTGTATGAATATACTTAAAATGGATATTTTTACCACCCATCATAGAGTATTAAAGTGAGTGCTTTTAAATAAGGGAAAAGAGGATATTGGCCCTGCTGTTTACAAGTGAAGGGTGAAGGAAAATGAACACTTTTCATTCCCACTTCCTGCATGAGATATGCCAACTTAAGTGGCAGTAAATTGTTGAAGAGTCAGATAATGGTTTGAATCCCGGATCTGCCATTACGTGCTGAGTAGTGGTAGGCACACAGTTGTTTAGTTTCCATTTCCAGCTAAAAATTAAAGGCAATACCTCCTTCTCGAAAAAATGTGGTATTGCTCAAAGAGCACTGGATCACAAATTAATGAATCCTTTCCTTCCAATCCCAGTTCTAACATTTACTTGAAGTGCATACTAGGATGACTTGCCTAATTTCTCCAAGCTTTCGTTTTCTTCCCTGTGAAGAAATAACGCCAATTGTCCTTCCAATCTCATAAGCTGATTTTGAAGATACAAGACAATTCAGGTTGGGGGGAAATACGTTATAACTGGTAAAGCAAATATTGCTCAGATTAAGTATCACTTCTGACAAAAACCTTCTGGGAATAGTGCTGTTTGCCTGATGAAAGAGGAACAGTAGTGGGTTTTTATTCCAGTTGGCTAGTAGATCCTGTGATTGCCTGTCTCCCACTTGCCCCTGTAGCAGCTCTGTTTGGGTGGTGTCAACTGTACCCATTCTCAGCTCCAGCCGGTCAGGAAAATCCTATCCCCTGCTACGGTGATGCTTCTGGGATGCCTTTTAGAGGGTGGAGTTTGTGTGGAAGGCTTTGTTTCAATAGTTGCGATGTGAGTCACTCTTCCCGCCTGGATGTGAATGAAACACATAACCCTGGGAGCTGGCAGCCAACTTGATATCATCAGGGAAGAGTGAAGCCAGAGGTGAGAAAAAATCGTAGAGAAAAGGAGCCATTGCTCTGATAATATCACAATAGTTTAAATTGTGTCCGAAGCTAGTATACTTCCAGGTTTTTCTTTTAGGTGAGGAATAAATTTTCTTGAGTTTTAGTTGTTGTTGTTTCTGTTCTTTGCAAGTAAAATAATCTTAAGAAACAGAGCCTGTAACCTCAAGCAAGTCTCAGTAACCCTCCAAACTTCAGTTTCCTGATCTATAATGAGGAACAATAGAATACCTATCATATATAGGGTTGTAGTGAAGTTCAACAGTGATTGAAAAATGCTTAGCACAGTGCTTGCCACAAAGTAAGCATTCAACAGATGGTGACTATTGTTTGGCATTCTAGACATTGTGCTAAATGCTTTAAGGACATCGTTTTCCTTAATCATCACATATGACCAATCCTACAAGTAGGATTTATTATCTCCATTTCACAAATGAAGAAATGACGGTTAGAGAGTTTAAGTGACTGGCACAGAGTCCCATGGCTACCAAGAGGCAGAAATTTCACAGAGTACGAGTGTTTCTCCTTTAAAAAAAATAAAACAAAACACTCCTTTGACCAGATAATTGATGTTGAGGGTACAGTATCAATGAAATATTAATTGAATACCTCTAATGTGCCAAAAACTGTTAGGTATTAGGAACACAGTAGTAAATACACATGTGCTCTTTGCTCTTTGAATTTAGTTTTAGAGGATATAGTCTTACAACTACCTGTATTACCTGAGATTGGACTGAATCTGTCCCTTGGAGTTACTGGCAGCATGCTTCTTACAACTGAGCTAACTAACCTGCCAACATCTTCTAAATCCCACAAACACATGAAATTAATTCTCTAACATTTAATGTAAGTTATGTGACTAAATGCAAAACACAGAGGTCATTTCTATATACAGCTTAAAATATAGGTATAGTTATTACATTCCAATTACTATTTAATTTCTCCTAAAATCCTGAGCCAAAATATTACATTTCTTTTATACTTATTGATTCCATGGGTTTAAAATACCTTTTTCATATGCACTTGTCTATATTTCCTCTGCTCTGATATGATATCAACGTGTACATGTTTTCCAGGAGTCCAAACAATACAATTAGATGGGATAATACAATGGGAGAAAAATAGACTAGGGTCTCCACTACACTGTTTTCTTAGGAAATCTACAGGGAAATCTACTGGTGTGTTTTACTGTTTACTTCTAGGTGACATTCTCCAACTGTCTGTACATGTTATGGAGTGCCTCTGACAGAGCTCCAATCACTAGGAGTACAAAGAACAACTACATGGAGAACAGTTATCTGAACCTCCTTCATACAAGTGCCGTCTTGCGTGCAGTTCAAGAAATTCCTCACAATCACTCTATAGTAAGCCCTGAAAAACATGAATGGGTCTGAATTTGTCTTAACAAGTTGGTAAATATTTTGTCTAAGAAAATGTAATATTGTCAGGACATATCCCAAGTGAGAAGTCATGGGCTTTCACAGGCAAGAGGTTCTACTCTCCTTTCCTGCCTCACCCCAGGCTTTTTGTGTAAATTTTGATAGAAGGGTCTGAGAGGAGGACCTGGAAAATCATTCTGAGCCTGCAGATATATAAAATCAAAGAAATACGTAAGCAATCTCTGATTTTATAATTATAAGACTTTTACCTGTATTGAAGCTGCACGAGAAAGCTCACAAACAACTTGGAATAGAGTTTGTTTCTTATCTTTTGATAGCTTAGTTTTTAGATATCTGAGAGTTGTGGAAATGAACAGATTTGTAGTCAGAAACAGCTGTACTCCTTCTAGCTGAGAGACACTGGGTATATTCTTTTACCTCTCCAACCCTGTTTCTCATTGTAAAATGAAAATAATGAAGCCTACTTTATAGGGTTGTGGAATAAAGGGGCTCAGCTCATAGATCCCTGACAAAAGATAAAGTTTCTTTCTCCTTTAACTCTCTAAGAAATTATTTATTTAATATAATGTGTTTTAAGAAAAATGTTCCTTTCAGGAATATAGCCTACACATCACTAGACTTCACCAGTTTGGAAGTATAAATAATATTATATAAATAACCACACATTTTAAAAGCTTATTTCCACATTCATATAAAACAGTAATCTCTGGGTATCACTAGGAATGTGTCTTGTGCTACTTCCCTCATCTTCTTCCAGCCTCTTGTTGGTGTCTGCTGCCCAGGGAGATCAACTCAGGGGCAGAACCTTCTGCTGCTTCTCCTGGTACAACCCTCAAGGATAGCTGCTTTTCCTGACAACCTGATATTCCCAAATTATAGTATCATCAAGGAACCAAGATGACATGACTTTCTATGTTAAGACTTCAGTGTACCAGAAACATGCTGTGTCTACAAGGAAACCATGCTGCAACTCAGTTTAGGCTCAGCTAGAACCCTCTTTACAAAACAATTTCTACATATTCTGATTTCTCATCCACTAGAGGTCTGCCTTCTATATCAAAAGCAGGTATGAGACAGAGTAAAATATGTAATATAAATTTATTCTGTGACATTTTCCTCATTTGAAGATATTTTAAAATAGATTAAAATATATCAATATTTCATGAAAAATAAATACCTAGAAGAATTTAGGTAATACCTGTAATATACATGATTTGACCCTGAATGTCTACTTTTTTTCATTTTGAACATCATTTTTTTGAAAAAGTAACATAAAAATGGTAAGGGTTGATTCATTCTTCACATATCCTGCGTCTCATAAATTTTAATTCAACTGTCAGTTCTTTTTTCAGCTATATATGTTAACGGTATCTGCTTCTGTTTTTGAATGGGAAGAATATCCACTTTCTGTTTTTGAACAGTGATATTTCGGTCTTCTTTCTCCGATTGTTCAAGAACGTGCTTCACAGTAAGTTTGAACAGTGCTCGAGGGTCTGGTCCAGAAAGCGGTGGGCAGCTACACATCTCTCTAATTTTGAGAGCCTATAAAGAAAAAATACAATAAAATACAAAAAGAATACAAAACAGGTATACATATATAAAAATTTATTAAGATTATTCTAGTAATTCCTAATATGCTCTATAAAACAATAAAATATAAAAATACATTCCATATTTTTGGAATAAAAGGGATCTTAATTACAACACATAAAAAAGAACCACAAATTTATAGTAGTTACATTTTCATGATTTGTTCACATAATAATACATTTGAAAGAAACAACTGTATCTGCAATGATAGTCCAATGTCCCTTTGGGGATAAACAAGCCCTCTTACAGTTTTCTCTTGGGTTTCAGTCAAACTCGAGCTGACCCTGAGAACAACTGTTGAGATTACAAACATCTGAAGACTCTGAGAGCTTTTTTATAAAGAAAAAGAAAACAATAAAATACAGATGTTTGAACACACTGAAAGAAGATATAAAACTGGTACATATGTAGTAAATGGTGCTAATAACCTAGAAAAGTAAGCAAATCAAAATCATGACTATTTTTAAGTCCAAGAAATATAAACTACTGCAAAGAAGAGAAAAGTAATCACAGTATTACTGCATGGCTCAGCTGTGAGTAGTGTTTACAGTTTTTAGAACACTGAATCTTAAACTAACCGAAGTTACAGTTTAACCATTCTGGGAAAGGGGAGAGCTGGATATATTTGTGTGCATGCACAGGGTATGACAGTGATAAGGGAGAGCTAATTCTCATTCTATATGGGGAAAAGTAAAAACAGATAATGCCTAAAATTGAAAAGTTAGGAGGCAGCATATAGGTGTGTTATGTAGATATGATGGGAAATACAAGACTTGGTTACCCTTGAAATTGAGAGCAGGGTAGGGGGACTGCAGCTTTAAGTAACAAGCCTTAGAGAACTATGGGATTCTTTAAAGTGGGTACATGGTTGACTTTAAGACACAGAAACTTTAAAAAAAAATTGGAAAAAAGGCTTACTATCTAAAGAGTATAAAAGAAATATATTTAGGGGGAAAACTCATTTAATTTTTTACTACTTTTAACTTTTTGACAGTGATGCATGTTAACAGAAATAAAAAAGTAGGGAAGGGGACAGTCAGTGTCTGGGGGAACAGTAAAATTTTAGAAACACTGAGCAGGCAAGTTCTCACTGATAAAATAATGACTTTGGGGAACAGGGAGAGAAGACTTGAGGACTTGAGGGAAGAGGTCATGTGGGCACCTAGGACAAGAGCATTCCAATAAGCAGCAGCAGCAAGTGTGAGGACCTGAGATGGGAGCATGCCTGGAGTGTTCTAGAACAGTGAGGAAGCTAGTACAGCTGGGGCAGAGAGAGCGTAGTATAGTGGGTGGGAGTAGATTACGGAGGATTTCTTAGAACATGGTAAGGACTTTATGTTTTACTCTGAGCAGGCCTGCCCCAGATAACTGTGGGGTCCATGGCAACAATGCAAATGAAGACTCAGACACCATGTGTTTAAATACCTAAAAGCTATAAATTAAACTAATAAACTACTACATAAAATATGCTCTCTTCTCCCACTCTGAGGAATCTACATTCAAAATGACTCTGAAGGCCAGGTCCAAAATCAGAATTCTTGAATTTCAGCTGTCTAAGAAGGGGAGGAGTCTACCTCAGCTCCTGCCACTGGCCTATTATCCACTCCCTTCTCCTCCCATCCTGGCTTACCTATGACTGTGAGGGGCCTTGTGTGCATGTGTCCCGAGGGAAGAGGTCCACACAGGCTCTGGCAGCAGGCTCAGAGGTGTTTTGACTGAGGAATTCTATTGTCCCAAACACCCAGAGTGCCATGTGGTGGGGGCACAGGTTCTTACATGGATATATTCCCTTAAGTTCCATGGGAGAGGGGGGCATGCAGGCAGAGGCAAGCCAGAAAAAGGTCTTCTAAATGGATGAAGCCAGGGCAGGAACTTGGGTGTAGGAGCACTTCTGACTCTGAATGAGGCTGTGAGTTACCAAAATAAACTAAAGAGGAAGAAGTATTAAACTGAAATTCTTTGGTGAAAGAATTTCACATCTCACCTCTACTGAGTATGCAAAATTGATGTTTCTTAAAGTAACTTTAAAAAAAACAAGAAAATGTTTCCTAACTAACAGCACTGAAGTAAAAACAAACAAACAAACAAACAAAACATCAGACCCTCAGCTTAAGGGTGGCCTAATGTCTGAACCAGATACCTTTAAGAGTTAAAGAAGATGCTATGAAGATTTACACTGAGTAATCAGGCATAAACTGAGACTGTTCTGGCTGGCATTCTTTTCCAAGTGAGAAGCTGCTCTGTCATGGCTGCAACATCACATGCCTAAGGCCCTTCACTGGTATCAGTAAACAGGCAAGTGTGGAGTCCAGCAGGTAACAGCTGGCACAACTGAGTTTAGCAATGAGATGCAGAGCAGCAAAGGGAAGGACAGAATGTGATCTCCTATCATCTTTTATACTCAGTAAAAGGTCTTTTTAAGTTCCCTTACGAGATGACAATTAAGTCCACAAACTTATCCTAGACAAAGTGCTACATACCTCATTGCTGAATATCACTATAGTCACCTTCGAAATACTCCCCCTGGGAAGCTATGCACTGACGCCAGTGCCTAGCTTACCCTTCAAAGTGATTTTGGAACTCTTTTTCAGGAATGGTCATCAGAGCTGTCATCCTATGACCTTTGATGTCCTGAAGGTCATCAAAATGTCTTCCTTTCAATGTTTCCTCTATCTTCAGGTAAAGAAACAAGTCATTGGAGGCCAGATCAGGTGAGTAGGGAGGGTGTTCCTATACAGTTTATTTGTGTGCTGGCTAAAAACTTCCTCACAGACAGTGCCATGTGAGCTGGTGCATTGTCATAAGGCAAGAACCATGAGTTGTTGGTGAAAAGTTCAAGTTGTTTTCATCTAACTTTTTCATGTAGCCTTTTCAGCATTTCCAAATAGTAAACTTGGTTGACTGTTCAGTTGGTACAAATTCATAATGAAAAATACCTCTGATATCAAGAAAGGTTAGTGACATTGTTTTGACTCTTGATTTGGACTGATGGAACTTTTTTGGTCATAGAGAATTGGCTGACTTCCATTGTGTACTTTGATACTTTATTTCAGGGTCGTATTGGTATACTCATGTTTCATTACCAGTGATAACAGCAGTCCAAAACATCATCTTGCCTCTCCAAAAGGCCTTGATAAACTTTGACTCTCCTTTGATTTTGTTCATTGGTGAGCTCTTTCAGGACCATTTTTGCACACACCTTTCTCATGCCAAGATTTTCAGTTAAGATTTTCCTGTTTCTCTATCAACGTTTACTTGGTCTGCCATGTTTCTCACAGTTAGCCAATGACTTTGATGCACAATTCAATGAACTTTTGCAAGGTTTTCATCAGTTCTGTTCATTACTGGCTACCCTGATCTCTTCATCAGTGACGCTTTCTCTCCCCTCAGAAAAACATTTAATCCATTTGTACACTGCCATTTTCTTCATGGCATTATCCCTATAAACTTGCACTAACATGTCCCTGATTTCATTTCCACTCTTGCCAAGTTTAAGAAGAAATTTAATGCTTGTTTGTTGCAATAATTTAAGTTTTGACATTCTCGAGACAGCACACAAAAACATGCAACCACCATAATGAATGCCACTCAGCAAGACACCACCACATGTCAACATGAACACGGCTGTGAAACACTGATATACCAAGGTTACGAAACCGTGCTGAGTTGTTTGCACAGTACTGCCAACATAAGCACATTGTGGCAAGTTCATGAACTTAACTGTTGACCTCGTACTCAATCTTTTTACAATCAACAAATATTTAGAACACCATAGTGAGTAAGGTGCCAGGAACATCTCAGTCAAAATCAACAGTCATGATCCCTGTTCTCATGCAAATTGTTATACATTTCCCTATTATTGGGTATTTGAATTATTTTTATAGTTTTCATTGGCTTATGAAAATCTTTATTTAAACAAAAGATATTATTTTTTAACCCTCATTTGGGTTTACTTGAAGTAAACCCCCAAAATAGAATGATCTGATAAAATAGTAAGTACAAATAATTTCTTTATATAGGATTAAACCGCTTTCTGCCACAAAGGCTTTACCAATTTATAATGTCATCAGCATACAGGCACACCTGAGTGATTCATAATTAGTAAAATATTTTGTGACTTTTATCTCTATTACCACATAATTTCAAACCTCAGAATCCTTAGAACTCATCAGCTAATTGGTACTGATGAGGAAATTGAACCCTAGAAGAGGAAGTGACTGGCAGGGAACAAAAAGCTGCTTAGTCAATGTTCAGGGCAGCTTTATTTATAGTTGTCAAAATTTGGAAGCAACCAAGATGTCCTTCAGTAGGTGAATAGATAAATAATCTGTGTTATAGCCAAACAATGGAATAACATTCAGGGCTGATAAGAAATGAGCTATCAAGTCATGAAAAGATAGAGAGGGACCTTAAGTGCAAAGAAAAAAAAAAAAAGCAACTCTAGAAAGGCTACATAGTATGATTCTGAAAAAAGCAAAACTATGGAGATAGTAAAAAGATCAGTGGTTGCCAGGGGTCATCGCGGGAGATAAATAGGCAGAGAATTTTTAAGGCAATGAAACTATTCTACGTGACATTTTAATGGTGAATATTAATACATTTGTCAAAACCCTAGAATGTACAAGACTAAGAGTAAACCCTAACATAAATTACAGACTCTAGGTGATAATGATGGGTCAATGTAGGTTCATCTGCTGTAACAGCTGTACCACTATGGAGCCATATTTTCACAGTGGGGGAAACTGTGTCTATGTGGAGGCAAGAGGTATAGGAAAAATTTCTGTACCTTCCACTCAATTTTGCTGTGATATTAAAATTGTTTTCAAAAATAAAGTCTATCTTTTTAAAAAGCTGTCATGGAGGTAAAAAGGGCTTAGAGAAAAGGGGACTAGAACTTGCTTTAGTTTTTAATGCCTTTGCACTACATGCTTTCGTACTAATTATTTTTTTTGCACCACGTTATACATTTCTTGTATAAATCTTTTACTGAATAAATGTACTTTGAAGACGTCTGAGCTGCATTAATTGCTCGAAAAACTATGTATTCTTCATAAAGATTTTCTGTTAATATTTCTTCATTGTGGACTGCTTCTCTCCAACTATTATGCAGAATACTGTTACAGACCAAATATATTTCTATAAAATCTTCATCTATTTTTGCATGGTAAGATTTTATTAGATGTGTTGTAAAATATTTTTTGCTTTTTTACTTTCCTTTCCATATTTATTTTATTATATTTCGAGTTGTCAGTACCTTTTATTTTTATAAATTCAAATCTACCTTATTAAATATACCTGCATCTCTTTAAAAGTGAGCAACAGTTTCCTTTCCTTTCCATATTTATTTTATTATATTTCAGGTTGTCAATACCTTATATTTTTATAAATTCAAATGTACCTTATTAAATATACCTCCATCTCTTTAAAAGTGAGCAACATTGTCCCACTGTACAGCTAGAATATGCCTTTCCATTTTATTTACTTTGCTTTCTGTGTTTAACTTCATGCACTACACATAACAGGACTTAAATGAATGCACAATTTTAAACAAACATTTATGGAACGCAAGTTATGAATAAATCATTACAACCAATGTCATAAGGAAAACACTCTTACGAGTTTACAGTCTAAGAGAGAGGGGTGTATTCCAATTACAAGAATATACAGTTCTAAGAATCCGAAGGTAGACTTGGAGTTAATTAAATATGGAATTAGCCTGCCTAAAGATTCCAACTAGAGTGAAAGGAATTAACATTTCCTGTTCACTGTAATTTGTAAACTATAGTTTATAAATGTTATCTAAACTGGTGATATCATATGAACCACTTTTGAAATGTTGGTCTTGGTGCAGAATACGAGGTCTGACAATTAAGTTCACAAACGTGGCACAGTGTGCTTACATTGGCAGCACTGTACAAACAACTCAGTAAAGTTTCATAACCTTGGTATGTCTGTGTCTCACAGCTTTCTTTGTGTCGATGTGTGGTGGTGTCTTGCTGAGTGGTGTTCATTATTGTTGCTGCATGTTTTTGTGTGCTGTCTCAAGAATGGCAAAGCTTAAATTAGCGCAACAAACAAACATTAAATTTCTTGTTAAACTTGGCAAGAGTAAAAGTGAAATAAGGAACATGTTAGTGCAAGTTTATGGGGATGATGTCATGAAGACAACGGTAGTATACAAGTGGATTGAACATTTTTTTCTGAGAGGAGAGAAAGCATCATTGATGAAGAGAGGTCAAAGCGGCCAGTAACAAGCAGAACTGAAGAAAACAATGCAAAAAGTCATTGAATTATGCATCAAAATGATTGGCTGACTGTAAGAAGCACAGCAGACCAGGTAAACACTGATAGAGAAACAGATAGGAAAATCTTAACTGAAAATCTTGGCATGAGAAAGGTGTGCACAAATATGATCCTGAAAGAGCTCGTCGATGAACAAAATCAAAGGAGAGTCAAAGTTTATCAAGACCTTTTGGAGAGGCAAGATGATGTCTGAGCTGTGTTATCACTGGTGATGAAACATGGGTGTACCAATACGACCATGAAACAAAACATCAAAGTGCACAATGGAAGTCAGCCAATTCTTCATAACCAAAAATGTTCCATCAGTCCAAATCATGAGTCAAAATAATGTCGCTAACCTTTCTTGGTATCAGAGGTGTTTTTCATTATGAATTTGCACCAACTTCACAATCAACCAAGTCTACTATTTGGAAGTGCTGAAAAGGCTGCATGAAGAAGTTAGATGAAAACGACCCGAACTTTTTGCCAACAACTCATGGGTCTTGAATCAGGACAATGCACTGTCCAGTGAAGGAGTTTTTAGCTAATACACAAATAACTGTATAGGAACACCCTCCCTACTCACCTGATCTGGCCCCCAATGACTTTTTTCTTTACTGAAGATAAAGGAAATATTGAAAGGAAGTCATTTTGATAACATTCAAGATATCAAGGGTCATAGGACAACAGCTCTGATGGCCATTCCAGAAAAAGAGTTCCAAAATCGCTTTGAAGGGTGGAGTAGGTGCTGGTGTCAGTGCATAGCTTCCCAAAGGGATGAGTACTTTGAAGGTGACCATAGTGATATTCAGCAATGAGGTATGTAGCACTTTTTTTAAGATGAGTTCGTGAACTTAATTGTCAGAACTTGTACTTATCATTAAAGTGTCTTTTAAGGGAGGAACAGAAGAAAAGAGGGAAGGAGGCAGGATTTCACCAATACAAACACACATGTACATAAAATACCCAGAAGATATTGCCATCTCAATCTTACAGATGAAGAAAACTGAAGGTTAGGTCACTTCCCCAAAGTTGAATGGCTGGGTTAGAATTAGAACCCAAGACTCCTAAGACAACTGTTTTTACACTACTTCTTAATAATATCCTTTCCAATTACCAACTATTAATTTGTTATACACTAAATTTCTATGAAGGAGCAAAATTGCTATTCAATTGCTTTGTCCAATTTTTCTGTTTTAACCCAATTTATCACACTACTTACCTTCCCTATTATTACATATCACACAATTTCTTAACAAATATTAACTATGCATTTCAGAAACTGTATATGTACTAAGGATATAGCAGTAAATAGGGGTATTACATTCTAGGGAAGGAGACAGACAATAAACAAGTAGAGGAAATAATTTTAATAAAGTAGATGAAGAAATTAAATAGTGAACTGTATTAAATAACAAGTGCAGAGAAAGAGAGGCTATTTGGGGGGAATCAAAGAACCCAGGGAGGTGACATTTGTGTAAGACCTGAGGAAAAAATAATACAGATGGATGGAGAAATCAGCAAGTAAAGGAGTTGTAATGAGGAAATAAACTCAAGGTGAAATAGCTGGAATCAAAAAAACCTGGCAGAGAGTGACATGTGAAAAAGTTGGAGAAGGCGGTAGTGGCCAAATTATATGATTTAAAGATTAAATAAGAGTTTGGGTTTTTGTTTGTTTGTTTATTTTTACATTAGATGAGAAGACACTGAAACGTTTAAACAGGAAAATGACATTAAAGAGGTTGTCTGGCTACTGTACTGAAAATAAATTTTTGGAAGTTAAAGTGAAAAATGGAACAGGAAGATTAAAACAGGAGATAATGACAGTAAGTAATCTAGGGGAGAGGTGACGGTAACTTTCACTAGGGTAGCAGCGATGCTGATGGATGGAGAAGGGAGCAGGTGCCTAATGCCTTGTAGAGGCAGTTGGCAAGCCTTTCTTGTGACCAGGATATAAAGGAAAAGGAAAGAGGAATCAAAGGTAAGGCCTAATTTTCCTTCTAATTTAAATTATTAAAACACAGAGTGCTTTTTTTTTATTGTGTTACCCATGCATCTGAGGAAAATTTACTTGCTTATAGTTGCTGTTAAACAGTATGCATTGTTTGCTGCTTAATGACCCCAGTTCCTAAATTCCTTCAAAGGTGCTGCTCTTACCAAACTGTCAGAAAGTAATTATTTATGCTCACAAAATGAATCAGATCATTAACAATGTCTTATTTTTTATTTTGAAGCTAGAATTAAATATCACTGAATAACTGTTCTCTGAACATCTGAGAAAATTCTCCAGAGTAATCCTCCTCAGTTCTAGGTGCCTTTTTCTTTGTTAATTTGTTATAACTCTTTTGAGTTTCTAATACAGTATTTTTATTTATTAATATTTGATTTAATAACACTTTGCCTCTTTTTATAAAAATTAATCTGAGGAGGTTCATTCTAGTTATAATTTCTACTTCTAGCTGCATCCACTTAGGCAATTCTCACACACAAATGCATACTTAAACATGCACACACTCATTACTTTTGATTTTGATCTGGGCTATTTTAACATCATTTAACTAAAAATAACATTCACTCAAATATTTTGGGTTTCCTGTATGTTAATTATTGTAGCTCTTCTCCTGATCCTATTTACATTATTATTTTCACTTTGATTAAATTTCCCAAGGATCAACTACTGTAATTCTGCTTATTTATGCTTACTTTTATTAATCATATTTTCCCTGTCTAGGCACATTTTTCCATTTCTTTTCTCTTCTTCTTTCTTACCAATAGAAACATTTAATTTTCTTTACATACAGGTTTGACAGTAAGCCATGAAAATATAACTACATCATTACAAAATTTCTTGATTTTAAGGCATGCTCTTATTGTTTATGGATTTTTCTTTTTCCTTATATGTACACAATTTAAATTTTCTTTTAATTTCTGTTATATTAATTTTCATGTATAGTATCCTAACCATTTGAAATATAATATTTTATATTAAGTATATATGTTTTGTCTAAGTTACATTAATATAACTGGCATCTTTATAAAACATGTATGTGTATTTAAAAAGGAAATAAACCTTCTTCCTAGCAGTTAGTTTCTTATGTCAGTTAAATATTTTTGTACTATTCATTCAATTCTTTGTTAATTCCTTACTTGAACTGTGGTTTTCTAAGAACAGAGTGCAAGCTATAATCACAATTATATATAAACAAACTATGTATTTTATCTAATTCTCAATTGCCAGTTGATTGTGGAAAGAGCACTGCTGCTACTGAGCACTGCTTTACATATTTCACTTTAAGATCTTCCATCTTAAAGGAAAGAAAAGTTGGTTTGGCTAGATCCGATACCAAAGTGTATTCATTCCTTTTTGTTTTGTTTTGGTTCTTGCCCCCTAAACTCGTATACTTCTCCAAAGTCTGAAAAGATTCAAAGTCATTCTCATATGTCTTTAAATATTCTCTTTATAACAGTATCTTCTAAGAGCCTATCTTTGCAATGAATGTTAAACATTTGATAAATCTGAATATCTAGGCATCATTTCAGGGCTTCTCATGCATGACGCTCTGGGAGTCTTCCAAAAATCCATCTTGAGAAATATTATCTAAATTAAAAATGGGGCATAAACCATAGTCAAAGAAATGAAGACATAAATTAATGTACTGGTTTTATCACTGTTACATGCAGCTTAGATTTCCTTGTGTCTCTTCAATATTCTTCTATTTTTTAGATATCATTTTAGCTTTGGGTGTTTTAATTTCATTGTGCTTTATTATATTCCCCTACTTCCAGTTTCAATGAGTATTTGCCTGGGGCATCAATTCTGCTCTCTGCAGCCTCCACTGAAAGTTTTACAGCTTCTCTGCCACATTCACAAGTTCCGTAATTTTCTGAAATGAATGTATTTTGTATTTATAAAGTCATTCTTTCTTCTTCTGTCCCTTGCAGTGTAATTAAATCAGCCTATCATATCAATTTCAGGGGGTGATACCTCTGTAGTTCACATCACCTGGGCTCTCTCCTCCAAAAGAGTAAAACTTTTTAAAATTCTAACAGAGATTTGACATTTTGTTTTGATTTTTAGCTTTTTTAGCCTTTGAAACTTACCTTATTGGGGAAAAATGGGCATTGCAGGGGCTCTGATTTTTTGTTGTTATTGTTGTATTTAGTTTGATAGGTCCTTGTGGTGCTATTAGTTAAGGACACTCAGACACTAAATAAAGTCTTGTAAATACAATTACCAATGGTCACCTTTCCTTTCTTTATAACACGGAAGCATTCATTATTATTCTGATTTTTTTAAAAATCTCTCTTATCTACTTCTTAAATCTACTCATTAGTAGGAGAAAATGTGACTGCAATATCTTTTATTACATTAGAGTTGATTTGGCTGATTCGACTTCTTTCTTCACTGTTCTACATATATTCCTCCTGAAGACAAAGATTTCAGGTTAGCCTTTTGAGACTCAAGAGGATGACAATTCCTCAATCGAAAAAACTCACGCTGCTGAAGAACTGGATATTTGCAGAGTGCTAATACATCACCCTACAATCACTTGCTGGCCATAAGAGAGAAAATCACATTTCCAAAGGAGAGGTAAGGCCATCACTATCCAAACCCTATGATCAAATGTGGCATCACTAAATGATATGAAGCACAGTCGCACCATTTATAAAACAATATTTAACTTCCATCTACAGGCATATGGAGAAACAAGTTAGAGGATACCATAAAGAAGCAATCAGATAAATCTAGAATGTGGGACTAGATTTATTCAACAAGTCAATGACATATAAAAACAACAAAACAAAGGGGTGGAGATACTGTTCTAAAGTCAAAGAGACTTAAGGAACATAGCAACCAAATGCAATGTATGGATCTTGATGGATCGTGATTTAAACTAACCAATTATAAAACTGTAATTTGACACCGACAAATTTGAATATGAATAGGGTATTTACTTTTATTGAGGAATTACTATTAATTTTTTTAGATATGATAATGAAAAAATACTACTACTTTCTACAATGCCAATTTAAGTAATTACGAAGTAAAGCCCTCATATTTTAAAATACTTCTCGGGAAAAAAATTTGCATTAAAATACTTCTGGAGAAAAAATGAGAAGGGACAGAAGAACGAAGTGTACAGAAAACTAGATACCATTGAATGGGACTGAACACAATGGGGGTTCATTAAATTATTTAAATTGTTCTCTATCTTTATGTGTGTTTTTAAATTTTTATAATAAAAAGTAAATCTTTTCTTTAAAAAACTCTTTTCCTGATTTCCTTTCTCCACCATTTTTACATTTCTGTAACTTCATTCTTAATTTTACATCTATATCTTTAGTTCTAAAATGGCTCATGAGAGGTTTCAATGTTTCTCCTGAAAAATAAAACCAGTCCCTTCACACTCTCTCTATTTCCAACTCTTACCCTTAATTTCTGAAGGCAAACATACTTTTCAAAAAACCTAGCATTTTAGCATCAATAACTTCAATCCTAAAACTCACTAGAAACAGAGTTAATGAAGGAAATTAATGAGAATCATAGGCTACTATTTGAAGAGAAAAGAAATACCACAAGGATAAACCTAAATGGCTGCTTAAAAATAACAAAACAAAAACTTCTGTTTATATATTAGTCTGACAGGATGATATAATTTGATATCTTTACTTGAAAGGCAAATCAATGAAAATACAGAATAAAAAAAAAAAAAACAGAGAAAACCGTGAAAGCAAAAAAGATCACTTTGAGTCCTGTCAAGTATATCCTTGGTTATCTCTGCCTTTCATGGCCTATCTCTGCCTTTCATGACCTAAGAGCTACTTTACAACTCTGTAAGTAGTAGAAAACAGATTAACAATGCAAACAGTACTTGCCTTCCATGGACATGGAAATAAACTGTGTCTGGCAGAATGCAACTGATTATTGCCTTATGAATTGATGGATTTTGCAGCTATTTGTAAACTCATTTCAGCATTCCTTGTTGCCTACAGTTCTTTCTCCTTTGAGCTAGTTATAACATATTACTGGCTCCTTTGTTAATAATAAGTTAAATAAAATCTTCAGATATGGTTCATTTTATATTTGTGTATGTCATGATTTTTACATTAAAATTTTTTTTCTCCTTTCATTTCTTTCATGTCCTTTCATAAACTATAATAGAAACTGGAGTCTTGAGTAGTTTTTGAAGTGGTCTTAAATAATTAAGTATAAATAACTGAAATTTTTAAATAAATATAAATAATTAAAAGTTAAGGTCACCCTGACACAGGTCAATTATCCTCTGAAATGATAAAATAATAAGGAAAAGTTTTCAAATAAAATTGTATAATCAACCACTCCTAACATATGAGATTGATGTATTAAGATAAGAAATGGCTATCTTTATTCCCAGTAACAACTAAAGTATTTCTAAAACAACTGCTGATACACATCAGGATTCTTCTAGGCACTACATATATATGAAGTAAAACTGCAATTACTTATTTATAAAAATTACACTATAATAAAGTTTTAAAAAAATGAAAAAAAAATTAATGAAGAGAAGCTTTGTGATTAAATTAAAAGCTTCCTTTGAAAATAGAAAGCAAGACATTTCAAGGGGGAAAAAATCACCTCCATTTTTTTAAACATGTTTTCCCAAAAGAATCATTGCTTTTCTCCCCTTTTCCCCTAAAAGCAATTTTTTTCTAATAGTCCATCCATTTCAGCCTTGAGTAGATAGATAACATCACATGCACCATAACATTTTTTTAAGGTTTTAGACAATGTTACTGTCAGGCTTCCTGGCTTTATATGATTCAGAGACCAATTCAATTACAGTAGCTGCTATGATATTTGCCTTTTCCTCAACACACTCTATGTCAAACAGAATGAAATTCTGTAAGGTGAACAGTGTATGTTTGTGTACATTGGCCAACAACGACATTACACTTCAATGTTAAACATTCTCATATATTCTACTCATGAGATGTATAATATTAATGATTTATGTATTTTCTTTGTCCAATTATAAATGCATAAGAATGATTTACACATGAGTTCAAACTCCCAGCTTTCTGAATGGTTAAAGAATTCAAAATAAATGTGAATAAAAATGAATGCATTTACAGCCTGCCACTGAGTGATTCTGATATTTATAATAAAACTAAATGTAGTAAATATGAACATCAAGATCTTAAGAAGTTTACAAATAAAGCTGTAATGGAAAGTTCTAAGAGCATTAAAAAAATAAATCCTATCCAAAATTATGATTATAATAACCCCAAACAACTAAGTCCAAATTAAATATTTTCCTATATATTCTATCATTCTCCATTCCCCCACCCCCAAGGAAAGCATGACACAGAGAGAGTTGGTGCAAGAAACAGAAAATAAAAAATTCTGTCTAAATGCCTTCAGTTGTAAAATAAATCTTTCAAGTGAGTTATCATATAATTTCCTTTATTCATATCTATTCATATTTTATAACAATCTTCAAAGAAAGAAGGTTAAATAAGGTTATTTCTTTCAAGGACAACTTATGGTATATACAAATTTAAAGTATGAACAGTATAACTATAATTGTAAAATTGCCATACCATTAAATGTCAACAGGTTGATATAACATCTGTTCTTCAATTTTTCACCCAAGTTGTTATGGTAACCAAAATATGTGGGAAAATGTGTTTCCTAAATTTAACTAATTATTTCAAGTAAATAAAATTATAACATATCATCTTATTAACTATAAATAATATTACTACTACAACCCTATATTTATCCTTTTTAAATGCTAGTGGATCACAGGATTATATTTAACTAGACATTTACACATGCTTTATCTTAGAATTCACATTAATAGAAAGGGTATATATTTTTTCTACTTTGGGGGCGTTTTATTGATTTAAAAACAAAACAAAAAACGAACCAGTCTATTTTCTAAACAACATACTATACTAAAATGCTCCCAAATTATATGAAGGTACTAATTTGTAGGAGCTGCACATCACCTCCTTATTAAGTTAGATCTTGTTACCCCTTTAGTGTTCTGCAGAAAACCCTTCATGGGTGTTCCATCTCCGAACAAAAGCCCAAGTCCTTCCAGGGGTGACAAAGCCCGCACCCTCTACTTGCCCTTGCTCACTCCATTCCAGCTGTACTGGTCTCCCTGCTGTTCCTCAAATGCACCAGCTTGCTCCTGCCTCAGAGCTTTGCACTTACTATTCCCTCTGCCTGGAAGGCTCTTCCCCCCAGGTAGCCAGATGGCTGATTCTTCCACATATTCAAGTCTTTGTTCAGATACCATCTACTCAGTGAAACTTTTTCTGATTAATCCCTTTCTACACCAGTTATTCCAGCACTTCTACCATGCTTGCCCACTCATTACGTATTTGCTATGGACTGAACTGTGGCACCCAGAGATTCATATATTAAAGCCCTAACTCCCACTGTATTTGGAGATGGAGCCTCTGGGAGATAATTCGGTTTAGATGATGTCATGAGAAGGGGGCCCTCACCATGGGATCACTGCCCTCATTAAGAAAAGAAAGAGACTCCAGTGTGCTCACTCTCTCTACCACGTGAGGACTCAGCAAGAATGCAGACATCTGCAAGCCAGGAAAAGAGAACCCACCAAAAATCAAATCAGCCAGAACCTTAAAGCTGGACTTCTAGCCTTCGGAACTGTGAAGAAATGAATACTTGTTGCTTAAACCACCCAGTCTACAGTACTTTGTTATGGCAGCCCAAGCTGACTCATACACTATTCTTTCTCCTTCATTTTTCTCCCTAACACTTATTACTGACTGATATATAATAAATTAGTAATTTATTTTATACATTACTAATTTATTGTCTCTTTTTACTGCAGAGTAAGTTTCATAAGGGCAAGGTTTTTTCTCTATTTTGTTCATAGTACCTACAGTACCTAAACCTGGCACATAATTGGTAATCAATATTTGTTAAATGCATGAAGTATAGTTTTAAAACAACTTAAATGTTCATATGCTACAGTAAGAAATAATACATGGCTGTTACCATCTTCAAGGATCGAATAAAAAATAAAAATATACACTCTTCAGTAAGTTACATTTTTTTACAAAATCAAAATTACCAAATGTGTGTTCTCATAGAACCAAAGAATTTTACTTTTCTGATTTTCTTGATCTTTTCTCCTCCTATGAATCTGAGGTATTACAGGTTCTGTCCTCCTCTTACCAATTAAATTTGGAAACCATTAAATACTATTAACTCTACCTGGGATCTTTTTCTCTGCTTACTTCCTAAGTGAACTAACTCATCCACTCTCACTGTTTTAACCTTTTTTGGGGTGACTCTGAAATCCTTACCTCTGGTCTAGATTTCTCTGTGCTCTGGTGCTGTATTCTCAACTACCTTTGAGATGTATGAGGGTTGTCCAGAATAAATCCTGCCAAAATGCCTCTATTTTTCATATTACATGGTTGGATACTTTCTGGACAGCCCTCATACATCACTTCATACTATCAGGAATGTCAATGAATAGGAGCATTAGGTAGAACATGACATTGTACCCACTAACACAGAAAAAAATCTTAAATAAAATCAAACAAAACATGTAGTCTTTAGTGGTATATAGATTCATATAACTCTATATATGCCTGAGGATTTGCTTTCTTTCATTATAGATATTAGACCTATGACAGTTGGGAATTTCAATCTCTGAATTATGACTATGTATTCTAATTAACAATATACTCTTACACTATCAGTTTCACTTCAACCACCAAATTATTCCCAATATAGTAGTAGGGTTTTATTACTTTCAAATTAAATTTAATCACTTGGGGGGGGAATATAAGAAATTATATAACATTTTCAATTTAAGTTTCTGAACTAGGATAGATTATTTTTAGAAGAAAATTATCTCCCAATGTTTTTCAACATTGGTTCCCAAATAATATATTTGTTTCTCCAATCACTTCTCTTCATAGTCACTAATCAATTCATTATTATTTTAAAGACTTCTCTAAAGCACGTTTTTTTACTTCTCTAAAGATTGTTAGTTATCTTTAATGATGAAATGGTAACAAAGAATTTAAGAGGCTTCAGATGAAAGTTGGCTAAAATTCATTATCCAATTTTAGCAAACCACATATTTTTAGAATTTCACTGAGAAAAAACAAAAAGGAAATTTCGAGAGAAAACCATGTGGTTATTATGGCTATAGAAAGCCTCCTGGAGTGGTATAAATGGCCTGGGTCCTGGGTAGCACCAAGGGATGTTAGAGTCAGTGATCTTCAGTACAAATCAGTTATCAATGAAACACATGTTGTCCCAGTCATGTCTTACAGTTTTTAAGATGAATGATTACTACACATTGTATCAAGTAAATTTCACTCCTATTTTTTTCTCAAATATTTTTTCTTCAAATTAAGAGTATAAATGTTTGGGATAGTTAAGAACCCATGTCTGGGTATCTCCAATGCTCATGCAAGGCCCAAGATATGCCCAAACTATCAACAAATCCTGTCACCATTCCTTACAAAATATATCCAATTTATGACCACTTCTTTCCTTTTATTCTGTCTCTATAATCTCTTAACAGGATTATTGCAATAGCCTCATAGTCTCCCTTGATACCAACCTTGCCCCACTATAGCCCACTGTCTACAGAGAAGACTCCATGAAGACTCCATGATCACTACAGAACATAAGTCAGATCAAATCACTCCTCTGTTCAAAATCCTCTATTAGCTTCCCATAATAGTTGAAATAAAAGTCAAGTCCTTACAATGGTTTAGAAGATGCTTCATGGTCTGGTCCTCCTATACCTCAACCATTCTCACTCTCCTTTACTCATAAGCCCCAATTTCTTCCTTACTATTCCTTGAACACAGCAAACATACTCTCACTTCAGGTCCTAAGCACTTGCTGCTTCCTCAGCTTGAAGAGCCTCCTTCCAGATATACACAGGACTTGCTTCCCTGCTTCTTTACAGATTGTGTTCAATGAGGTCTTCTTTGACAAATGAACATAAACTAGTATGCTGTCTCTGCCACCCAGCCCTCTCTACCACCTTTAACCAGCTTTATTTTTCTCTACTGCTGTTTATCACTGCTTCACATGCTATATGTTTATTAGTTGCATTACCTAACTAGAATGTTAGCTCCAAGAAAACAAAAACTGCTTTGTTCTTGCTCTTTCCCCAGCAACAGAATGCAAAATGGTAGACTATCAGTCAATATCGATATTAATCACATGAATGAATGAATGAATCTTGTAGTAGTTTCTTATCCCAAACTAGAGCAGGTTATTCCTTAAAATTGCATTATCACTATATTTCTACCTTTCTTATGATAAATCATATTCCTTGCTGTATACTAAGAATCACTTTGTACTTACCTTAGCATCCGGGAAATATCAAGACCATGGCTTATTTCTCTTTGTATCCCCTGTATCCACCATTATTTCTTTCTCATAATAGGTACTCAGTATTTGTTAAGCTAAATTTGAAGTCATACTAAAAGATACTTTTATAATACCCTGGATCTCTTATCCTTTAGCAAACATACCAATACCTTTAAACTGCTAAAGAATGTTTTGCATTTATATCCAACAGGCAAATTTAATGTAAGTGAGAAAGACGAAAAGCATGTAGCCTGGCTTGGAGATTTGTGACATCCATTTTGTACTGATGTGGATACCACACAAAAAAATAAATAAATAAAATAATATTTTAAATGATGTTAAAATCAAAAGATCATTAAATGATAGTGAAAACCACTTGGGAGAAAGCTGCTTCAGCTTGATTCATTAATGAACTCTACAAAGAAAACTACACAGTACACGTTTTATTCTATCTTTATAAAGAAATAAATGACCAGAACATAAACTAATACCAAGGGATTATTTTCTAAGAAAAGTTTCAGTATCACTATTGGAATTAATACCCATTTCATGCAAAATTTTTGCATAACTCATTA
Source organism: Lyroderma lyra (assembly GCA_004026885.1). Lineage (NCBI taxonomy): Eukaryota > Metazoa > Chordata > Mammalia > Chiroptera > Megadermatidae > Lyroderma > Lyroderma lyra. The sequence continues at coordinate 158,521 of PVJL010001990.1, forward strand.
ACTGCTTTTTAATAAGCTTAAATCACCAAGAAAAGATTAAATTATGACCAATTGTTTAAAAATATGCCTTGAGTTTTTAGACTTTCACCACATCAGTTAATTCAAAGGTGTGATACTAAGGTCAAACCTTCACTATCAAGAACAGTCAACTCACAGCAATTTGTTCCCCAAGACTTAAGACAAGCAAGATTTTACTTTTCAATCAAATACTATGAAAACTGATAACCCGTAATTACAGTAATCAAAATAGTTGACAAGCTAACTCTTTTTCTAAGCACAAAAAGTAACAGCATTAAAAATGAATGATACAGTAAAAATAATGTCTTGCCTTAAACTGTGTTAGCTTACCTGAGGTATGAGTCTATCCAAGTGCTCAGCTCGGTTCCCATGAGAAGGATGTGTGGATAACCATTCTGGTAGTTTGGGATGACCATAGAGGCCATTTGCAAATTCCATCTGCTGCCAAAACACTGAACTGGCTCTGACGTCCACACAAGCCTAAAACCAAAATTCATAAAAGCACAAAATAAATTTAGTTAGGAGGACATTTTTAAAAAATTTACTTTTATGTCATTACATGTTTTAAAGATATTTTCTAACATTATTTAATAAAAGTAGAATATGCTCATTGCTTTAAAAAAAAACCCCAAATAATATGGTATTACAGAACTCAAAAAGAGAATGCTCACCCTCCTCCCTTGCCTCTACCCCTACACAATATTTATAATAATACTACTCTCAAAGGTAACCCACTATTTTATGGATGGATATTAAAAACAGGTATTAAAGGCAAAAGTCTTCCAAATTAAAATCTTCTGTTTTCATAAAAATCAGATCTAAAAAAACTAGTAATTTAATAAACTGTATTAAAGAAATTTTATTCTTAATTTATACCACCAGGATAATCAGAAAGCTTCAAATAGATATGAAAAAGACAGTTATATTTTTAATATACCAATCAATTTATCTACTTTTCCTCAATGAACATATTTAAGTCCTTCAAAATACCTTATAAAAAGTATATATTAATCCTTTATAAAAAAATAAGATATATAGATCTTGAGTACATGTATGTACAATCACATCATGCATATATACTTTTATATGCATAGAACATTTCTGGAAGGCTATTTTAAAAAATGATAATAGTAGCTGCCCTAAGGATATAACTGGAGTGTTTGACCATGAAGAAAGAACAGGACTTTTACTTCTGAACTAAGTATATTGCTTTTACAATAAAAATTATTTCTGAATCCTATATAAGGTGATTTAGTAAATATTATTATAAGCCTACTCAATTTATTCATATTTCCTCAGTTACTTTTTTATCTGTAAGAAGTGACTAGGAAAATGATTATATTTTATTTCTCGACTAGTTTACTTTTGAATAAAACTATTAATAAAAAAAATTACACTGCACTGACTAAAATATGCTATCAAAAAGTCTGAATGTGCTATCAGCCTTAAAATAGTGACTGTGATACACAAAATGACTGTTACATCACATGCTAATATAGCTAGTCAACATCCATGCCACATCATTTTAAACAAACACCATTAAAATATATTTGGATGTTGGAAAAAGAAAAGAAAAAATTAATTTGAAATTCCAGCAAATTTTATTCAATATTTAAAGCAATACAATTTATTCCACGGACTGCCTTTTGTTCTCGGGATACTAATGATGGACCCAAGTTTCATCACCTGGAATGATCTTCTTTAAGAAGTCCTCACCTTCTTTTTCAAAATGTTTCAGGAGTTCCAGAAAAATGGAAGCACTTTCAGCTTTCATTTCATCAGATAGCACGTGCAGTACCCACCTGGCACGAACTTTGCAGAATCGAAGAACACTAATAATGTATCCCACTCTCCTTAGAAATTCCTAATTTAATTTAGTGTTGTTTGATAGCTTGATCAGGTCTTCAACACAATCCTGATGAAGCTGATCAACTGCAGCCATATGTCTGCCACTTCCTGGTTTGTCACTCACATCTGCGTGCCCCATTTTTCCATCTTTTTTTTTTTTTTTGCTTTTTGGTATGTGGGTAGCTCCCTGGCTGGGAATCGAAACCAGGCCGCAGCGCTGACAGCGTCAGCGCCAAAGCCTTAAGTCACTATACCATCAGGGAACTCCCTATTTTTCCATCTTTGAACCGCCTCACCCAGCATCTTACCGTACTCAAATAGCTTGTATTCATCAGTGAATTTCAATTGGAGGAACTTTTTCTGCTGTTAAAAGTTCAATAACAGCATGCTGTTTAAACTGAATGTCTGGACACTTCTATTTCAATGTTCACTAGGTGAAAAAAAATCTAAGCATCTCTGTGTGCAAGGGTCAAGAATGATGGAGATGATGAAAAGAGAACTCACACTAGGTGGTGAACTTATTATACATCAAGTTGACAATGCACTGTAGAATTGTATGCCTGAAACCTACGTAATCCTTGCTAACAGATGTCACCCCAATAAGTCTAACAATAAAAATGAATTTAAAAAAAAAAAAAAAAGAATGATGGAGAGGTACCATGTGACTACACGGAACTGCTTATATCCAGATATGTCTAATGTAACAAAAAAATTACAGTGGAGGCAAAATTTATCAGCCCGCCCGTGTGTCTTGAGACCCTGCTTTCAATGCCTTTGAATATATGCATGTATATACATTTATTTGTGTGTGTGTGTGTGTGTGTGTGTGTGTAAAAAAAAAAAAAAATATATATATATATATATATAGAGAGAGAGAGAGAGAGAGAGAGAGAGAGAGAGAGCGCGCGCGAGAGAGAGAGAGAGAATTGATGGATATTATATAACAATTTTATATTAATTTCTAGAGGAACAGCCATAATGTTTTCCATAGTAGCTGTACCATTCTGCATTCTCACCAACAATGTACAAGATTTCTAATTTCTCCACATCCTTGTCAACACTTATTATTTTCTCTTATTTTGATAGTAGCCATCCTAATGAGTATGAGGTAATATCTCATAGTAGTTTTGATTTGCATTTCCCTAGTGACGAGTGATGGTCACACATATATCTTCTTTGGAGAAATGTCTACTCGAGTCCTTTGTCCATTATGAAATTGATTTTGTTACTGTTCCTATTATTGAGTTTTAGAAGTTCTATATTTTGGATATTAATCCCTTATCAGATATATAATTAGCAAATATTTTCATCCATTCTGTGGGTTGTCTATTTATTCTGTAGATAATATCTTTTCATGCAAAACGTATTTTACTTTTCATGAAGTCCAATCTGTTATTTTTTTTTGTTGTTACCTGTGCCTTTGGTTACTATATCCAAGAAATCATGACCAAATCCAGTGTCATGAAATTTTTGTCCGAGGTGGTTTCCTAAGAGTCTTACTGTTTTAGGTCTTACACTTAGGTCCTTGATCCATTTTGAGTAAATTTTTAATATGGTGTTAGGTAAGGGTGCAACTTGATTCTTCTGCATATGGATAACCATTTTTTTCCAGTACCACTAGTTGAAAAGACTGTCCTTTCCCCATTTTCCACCCTTCTCAAATACCATTTGACCAGACATGAGGGTTTATATCTGGGCTCTCTAATCTATTTCATTGATCTAAATGTCTTTTATACCAATATTACTATGTTTTGGTTACTGTAGTTTTGTTTTGTTTTGTTTTTTACTTTTTGGTATGTGGGTAGCTCCCTGACTGGGAATCGAACCCAGGCCGCAGTGCTGACAGCGCCAACACCGAAGCCTTAAGCCACTACACCATCAGGGAACTCCCTGTAGTTTTGTAGTCAGTTTTGAAATTGGGAAGTGTGAGTCCTACAGTTTCATTCTTCTTTTTTAAGATTCTTTTGTCTGTTCAATAGGTCCCTAAAGAGACCATATAAATTTTAGGATGTTTTTCTTTATCTGCAAAAAAAGAGCCATTACTAGGATTTTGATAAGGATTGCAATCTATAGTTCACTTTGGGTACTATTGGCATTTTAACAATATTGTTTTTCCAATTCAGGAACACAGGATGTTTCTTCATTTATTTGTCTTCTTTAATTTGTTCTAACAATACTTTGTAGTTGTCACTGTAAAACTCATTCATCTCCTAGGTTAATTACTAAGTTTTTTTGTTGATACTATTATAAATGAAATTATTTTTATAATTTTTTTCAGATGTTCATTGTGTATACAGATGCAACTGGTTTCTGTGTTAACTTTGTATCCTGCTACTTTGCTGAATTCACTTCTTAATTCAAAGACCTTTTTTTGTGGAGTCTTTAGGGTTTTCTACATACAAGATCCTATCATCTGCAAACAGAAATCATGTTACTTCTTTCTTTCTAATTTGGATGCTTTTATTTCTTTTTCTTGCTCTGACTAAAAACTTCCAGTGCTATGTTTAATAGAAGTGAAAGCAGGTAACCTTGCCTTCTTCCTGATCTTAGAGGAAAAGTTTTGTCTTTCAGCACTGAGCATAATGTTGGCTGTGGGTTTTTCATATATAGTTTTTATTATGTTGATATAATTCCCTTCTATTCTGAATTTGTCAAATGTTCTTATGATTAAAGGGTGTTGAATTGTGTCAAATGCTTTTTCTGCATAATTGATAGGATCATGTTGTTTTTTTCCCTCTGCATTTCGTTGATGTAGCATATTACCTTGCTCATTTTTTGTATGTTGAACCATTCTTGCAATCCAAGAATAAGTTCCATTTGATTATGATGTATAATTCTTTTAATATCCTGCTGAACTCTGTTCGCTAGTATTTTATTGAGGATTTTTGCATTAGTGTTCATAAGAATTACTGGTCTGTAGCTTTCCTCTAGTTTCTTTGTTTAGCATTGGTATCGGAATTATGCTGCCCTTGTAGAACAAGTTAGGAAGTGTCCCTCCTCTTCAATGTTTTAGAAAAGTTTGGGGAGAATTGGTATTTCTTCTTTTTTAAGTGCTTTGTAGAATTCACAAGTGATGCTGTTACATCTAGAAGTTTTGTTAGATTCTTGATTACTAATTCAATCTCCATACTCGTTGTAGGTCTATTCAGATTTTCTATTTATTTGTAAGCTACTCTTGGTAGATTGAAGGTAGGTTTGTGTCTCTAGCAATGTCTCCATTTCATGTAGGTTATTCAAGTGTTTTAGTGTACAATTGTTCATAGTACTCTGTTATAATCCTTTTTATTCCTACAGAATCAACAGTTATATCCTCACTTTCATTTCTGAGTCTTATTTTTTTCTTAGTCCAACTGGAGCTAAATGGTGTTAGTTGATCTTTTTGGAGAACAAATGTTTGGTTTCATTGATTGTTCTCTTTTTTTTATTCACTATTTCACTGATCTAATCTTTATTATGTCCTCCCATCTACTATTTTGGGTTCAGTTTGTTCTTTTTCTAGTTATTTAAGTTATAAAGATAGGTTGTTTAAAATCTTTCATTTCTTTTATGCATATTTGGCTTTACTGGGGCAGCGGGGGTGGTCAGGGACAGGGCGAGGGCATTCAGGGGTTGGCCACCATGGTCTTCTTGATCCAATCCAGGAAGGCCAGAACTTGGGTGAAGACGCCGGGCATACTGGGTTGGCCACATGGAGTGTGGCCCCAAGATGTGATTCCTTGAAGGACACCATCACAGATCGGTGGGCCCCGAGTCACCTAGACAGGTATCTTTGCCACCCTTCAAGTGTCTAGCACACAGCATGACATCTGTTACCTTTTGGGGGTGGGCTTTGTCACACACATCGTTGGGCAAGAGTTTGAGGTCCACACATTGGAACTCTTCTGGGAATTTGACTGCATCATAATCCATTTCAATGTTGCCCCAGCCAAAGGCAGGTGCGTTCCAGTTAGGGCTCCTGGGTGGGCAGGTCCAAGACTTTCAGTGTCTGTTATCTGGGCAGGCTCTGTTAGGCAGAGCAGCATGATGTCATATCTGTAGTCCCCATCTGGATAGGTGGTGTGGTTCTTCAGGAGGTTCAGGTTGAACTGAGGGTGTGGGAAGCTGTTACTGACCTGGATGAACTGTGCTGTGTCTTCCTGTTCAAACAGGTGACCTAGCCAGAGCTGGTAATTACTGGGGAAAGAAATGGACCAAGGGAATGAGTAGAGAGAAGGGGAAAGGGAGAAGGTGCAGGGCAGCATGGAGGCAGGTCCCAAAAGACAGAAAGAGAAACAAGGAGAAAAACTGAGCATGAAAGGCTTAGAATCATGGAAAAATAGAGACAGTAAGGAAACAAAAGAATGTGATGGTGGAAAGGCAGATCCAGAGACAAAGAAAAAGGGAGTGAAAAAGAGAAAGCTTAAAAAGATACAAGGGATGAGAAAGGCAGAGGGGGGAACAGAGAGACGGAGGAAGCAGAAAGGGGACATGATGAGGAGGAGAACAGACAAGAGTCAGTGAGAAACAGACAAATGGAAGAAGCAGGAGTGAAGGAACAGAACGAAGGAGAGTGAGAAACAGGCAGAGTGGGAAAACTCACATTTTCTAATGTAAGCATTTATAGCTACAAATTTCTCCCTCAGCACTGCTTTCACTGCATCCCATAACACTTTGTAGGTTCTGATTTTGTTTACGTTCATCTCTAGCATTTATTAATTTCCGTTGTGATTTCTTATTTAATCCACTGGTTATTTAGAAGGGTACTGTTTAATTTCCACAATTCTGTGAATTTTCCAGTTTTACTTTTTTGCTGTTGATTTCTTAGTTCATCCCATTGTGGTGGTTACAGAAGATACTTTGTATGATTCTCTATCTTAATCTACTGAGATTTAATCTATGGCCTAATATATGGTCTATACTAGAAAATGGTCCCAATGACCTTGAGAAGAATGTGTAATGCTGCTGTTGCTAGGTAGAGTATTCCAAATGTGCCTGCTAGATATAGTTGATTTATTGTGTTGTTTAACTCATCTACTTCCTTACTTATTTTCTGTCTGGTTATTCTAACCATTATAGTAAATGGGGTATGGTAGTCTCCAACTATTATTGTAGATCTATTCTGCCCTTCACTTCTGTCAGTTTTTGCATAATATATTTTGATAGTCTGTAATTAGGTGCATAAATCCTTATAATTGTTTTAATTTCTTGCTGTATGAACATTTAATTACCATATATATAATTTCCTTCTTTGTCTCTTATAACCTTTTTTTGATTTGGTCTATTATGTCTAATATCACCAGAGTCACCTCTGTCCTCTTTTGGTTACTATTTGCATGAAATACCTTTTCCATCTTTTCAGTTTTAAACTGTGCCTTTGGATCTCAAGTGAGTCTCTTGCAGAGAGCAAACGGAACATGCAAAAAAATGTATACACATTTTAAGAAAGGAAAAAAACTGTATTAAAATTCTAATACTAAATATAAACCAATAACAAAGGATGACTACAAATCACATTTGACTTCTGCAATTACAAGAGGTGTTCAAAGTGATTGCCATCAGTGTCCAGACACTACTACTTGAGCAACATTGACCAAAGTGTCGACCTGTACTGCTGTGCGTACCATTTCAATTTCTCCCCGAAGTACCACCAGTGTAGCAGTTTTCTATGGTACACCACGTCCTTTAAGGTCCCCATAGGTAGAAGTCAAAGGATGTTAAGTCAGGGGAATGCAGGAGAAATTCAAACAACATTCTTGAATTTCAAATACCACATCAAAATGGTATTTGAAATTCACCTGGCACTTTTCTTTGACTGTCCTGCCTGTTGCATGGTGACACTAGCATTCATTTGATTAATGAACATCATAAAACACAGTGCTACCGTAATTCAACTTCAAAAAGTAATACACAGATAACATTTCTGAAAATGTGTATACATCTTTTTGGCACCTCAGTATAATCGGATCATGTATTTTTATCCATTCTGCCAATCTCTGTCTTTACATTGAAGAGTTCAATGCATTTATATTTAAAGTAATTACTGATAAGGAGCGATTTACTTCTGTCATGCTATTTGTTTTAAATATGCCTTATTTCTTTTCTATCCCTCATTTCCTTCATTACTGTCCTCGTTTGTGTTCAGTTGATTCTGAATAGTGAAATGTTTAAATTCATTTTTCATTTCCTTTTCTGCATATTCTCTAGCTATTTTCTTTGTATCTACCATAGGGATTATATTTAACAACCTAAAGGTGTAAAAATTTGAATTTATACCAGCTTAACTTCAATAACATACAAAATCTCTGTTCCTTTACAGCTCTGTCCCCACTCTTTTGGGTCACTCATGTCACAAAATTATCTTAATATATTGTATGCCCCCCAAACATAAACTGATATTATTTTTAAATGTATTAGTTTCCTAAATTATGTAGAAAATAAGATTTGGAATTAACAAACCAGGTTACAATAACCATAGCTTTTATACTAATTTTTTTTTCTTTAAATGTGTTAAGACTCAAATCATGTAGAAAACAAAAAGTAGTTATAAATCACTGTTACAGAACTAGCTTTTATAAATGCCCATGTATTTACCTTTATTAAGATTGTTTCCAAACAGCTTTGAGTTACTGTCTAGTGTACTTTCATGTTACCCTGCAGTACTCCTGTGAGCAGTTCTTACCAGGACAAGTCTAATAATCACAAACTCTTTCAACTTTTAACTGGGAATGTCTTAATTTCTGGCTTACTGATAAAGGACAGTTTGAGTGGATATATATTTAATGGTTGACAGGTTCCTTTTTGCTTTTAACATTTTGAATATATCACACATTGTTTTATGGTCTCCAAAGTGTCCGATGAAAAATCTGCTGAAAATTTAATGAGGATTCCTTGAATGATTTGCTTCTTTCTTGTACCTTTCAAGATTTGCTTTGTCTGGGTTTTTTGTTTTTTGCTTTTTCAGGTTTGATTATGATGCATCTTAGTGTGAGTCTCATTGCTTCATCTTACTTTGAGTTCACTGACTCCTGAGATGTTCATATTCATGTATTTCATCAAATTTGGGGGGTTTTGGCCATTATTTCTTTAAATATTCTCCTTGCCCCTCTGTATCTCTCTTCACCTTCTGAGACTTCCACAACATATATGTTTGCCCACTTGACAGTGTCCCACAGTCCCACAGATCCCATAGGATGTTTGCTTCAACTCAATTCTTTTTCTTTTTTTCTGTTCCTCAGCCTCAATAATTTCTATTGTCCTATCTTCAAGCTTGCTGATTCTTTCTATGGCTTGTTCAAATCTGCTTTTGAACCTGTCTAGTGAAATCTTACATTTCTATTACTGTATCTTTCAGCTTTCAAATTTGTTGGTTTAAGTTTCCTGTATCTATGATATTTCCATTTTAATCAAAATCACTTCCTGACTTTCTCAGTGACTTTCTTTAGTTCTTTGAACAATTGTCTTAAAGTCTTTTTCTAGTAGATCTGCCATTAGGTCTTTTTCAGGGACATTTTCTAATGATTTTTTTTTTCCTTTAATAGGCCATACTTTCCTGTTTCTTTGTATGACTTGTGATTTGATTTTATTTTTTTGAACACTGGAAAGCTGAGTCTAATAATATATTTCTGAAAATCATATTCTATCCCTTCCTCAAAGTTTACTGTTTTTTTCCTTTTATTGTTTTATTCATTATTATTGTTTTTGTTGAAGGCTGTCTCTGTGTTGATGATCAGTCTGAGATGTAAACTTAGCATCTTCTCAGGTTTTTTCTGAGCCTTTCCCTGGGTATGTGGAGTTACTTTCTAATTTTTCCCCATACATGCAGTTGTTTTTGAATGTGCTACTCTTTAATGTCTGGTTTCCAAAAGATAAAATGAAAAGTGAAAAAATGAAGGTGGGGATGGCACCAGACCTATAGTTTCCTAGAGGACTACAAGTCAGAGGAAGAGGAACCTGAAATAATGGGCAAGGTACACACACAATGGCTTCTCACTGCTTTGTCCGTTACTTCTGATCATAAGCAGCCTTTAGTAATCAGAGCACAGATCCCTAATATTTGGAGGGCAAGATTCTTTTTGTTCACCCTGACTACTAAAGCTGTGTGCAAGCTGTTCCAGGAACACATACACAACTGTCTGCTATGTGACTGGGGTGGGGAATATGTAACTGCTACTGTGGTAAGGGCTGAAATTAAGCAAAAGTCATTGTCTAAGACTTCCCTAGAAGTTGCAAGCCTTCAACAGACTCCAGTGTCCCAAAAAATGGTTACACCAGACAGATTCTGCCAATGTGATTGCTGTCTCAGTGGGAGAAAGATTTCTGGTGCATCCTACCCACCATCTTTGCAGAATCATAATGTAATTCTTTAAAATCTTTTAATACTCTAAATTAAAAGGAATCCATGGTACTTAGCTTTATTGCAAGTATATGGATACACATGTATATACGAGATCAAAAAATTAATTTCACAAACTCATTCTAGAAAAAGTGCTACATACCTCATTGCTGAATATCATTACTGTCACCTTTGAAGTACTCCCCATCGGGGATATCATCGTCCCCAAAATCTGACAATTATGTCTGCAAACTTGCCACCATGCACTTTCACTGGCAGCACTATACAAACAAGATTATGACACCTTACTGAGTTGTTTGTACAGTGCTGCCAACGTAAGCACATGATAGCAAGTTTACAAACTTAACTGTCAGATTTTGGGGACAACAGCTCTGATGGCCATTCCAGAAAAAGACTTCCAAAATTGCTCTGAAGGGTAAACTACATGCTGGTGTTGGTGCATAGCTTCCCAAGGGGAGTACTTCGAAGGTGACCACAGTGATATTCAGCAATGAGGTATGTAGCACTTTTTCTAGGATAAGTTAGTGAAATTAATTGTCTGACCTCATACATGTTTAAATAGGAATATATAAAGGTTTATAACATATAAATATCCATCTTTATACATATATAAACATGAATATATATGTGCAAGATGTGTGTGCATATGTATAAGATATGTGAGTTACAAATAATATGTGTGTATATGTATATGTATATGTGTGTGTGTGTGTGTGTGTACACACTGAGGGTGCCAAAAAATGTATACACATTTTAAGTGATGTTATCTATGTATTACTTTTCGAGGTTGAACTGAATTACAGTAGCAATGTGTAGTATGATGTTTGCGCAAAAGATGGTGTTAATCAAATGAATGCTAGCATCACCGTGCGACAGGCGGGACAGTCAAAGAAAATGGCAGAAGCACGGTTGTCATTCGTGGAGCGCAAGACCATTTTGAAGTGATATCTGAAATTTAAGAATGTTGAGTTTTCCCCACATTTTCCTGCCTTAACACCCCTTGACTTCTACCTATTGGGGACCTTAAAGGATGTGGTGTACCATAGAAAACTGCTACGCTGGCAGTATTTCGGAAAGAAATTGAAATGACATGCACAGTGATACAAGTGGACCCTTTGGTCCACGTTGCTTAAGCAATAGTTCTCTATAATCAGAAGTGTCTAGATGCTGATGGTAACCACTTAGAGCACCTCTTGTAATTGCAGAAGTCAAATGTGACTTGTATTCATCTTTTGTTATCAGTATACATTGAGTATTACAATTTTAATAGAGTATTTTCCTTTCTCAAAGCATGTATGCATTTTTTGGCACCCTCTGTGTGTGTGTGTGTGTGTGTGTGTGTGTGTGTGTAAGTATATGTATGTATCCCCTGAAATAATTATTTGATGCTGAATTCTAGACACACACACAGAAATATGTCCTTCAATAGCAGGTCAACACATTTATAATATAAATATAAACTGAGACAAGTAAGCAAGTTATTCTTCTAAAATAATTGATAAAATATAAAATAAATTGTAAGAATTTTAACTAAACTCATAAGCTACCATTTTAAATAGCACAACCCGTCCAGCCATTAAAAAAAAAAAAAAAATTCTGAAAACTGAAAGATAAGCTTTTCAATAGATTTTACTAATTCAGGAATTATCTGCTATAAGGTTTATGTGCTACACAGACCAAAACATATTTTCCAACTTTTTTCACACTGAAAGTGTTAATTACAAGAGAAATAAAATTATTTCCCACTTCAATCAATAAGAAACACAGTTGAAGGCAATCTTTAAAGCAATATTTGATATGCACAAATAGAAAAATAAATTAATTATCCCAACAGACTAAAAAATATCCAAACTTAAAAGTATTCCGGAAGGACTTGAGATATGTGCTTTAATATTAAGATAAAGGTTTGCAAATTTGCCTACACTTCTAAAGCCCAATTAAAAGATCCATTAATGTCAGATCATTTTGTTTTCAACAGGAATATTTTATTTATATGTTTTCCAATTTATGAAAAATAAATCAGCAAAATGGTAGAACACACTGATTCAACAATACACAAATTCTCTTTGTGAGAAATCCAGAAACAAATTCAGAGACTCCGGTTCCCTGGGCAAGTCCTCACATCAAAGATGATAGGAAAATTCAAAACAGTCCCATACCATAATCCCTACCCTCAACACAGTGCCATACAATTGGAAGGAAACCCCAGTTTCCAGCTACTCTCTGAGTAGGGAGAGAATTGGACCATATGTCCAACATTCCAACTTCTCCAGGTATGCCCAAGAAACTGGCTTTTGTCTTGCCTGTCTCAGACCACTGATAAGACCTCGCATACACTAGGTGGCTGGAAACCAGTGAAACAAAGAGGGCAGTTTGAACGAGCAAACAGCAGTCATCATAGCCCCTCCCCACAGCTCAGCACAGAGCAAGCATTAAAAATATCCCAGATCCCAGCTTCTCCTCCCTGGGGAGGGAAGGAAGCGAACCACATGTGTGGAAGCTGCCTAAGAGACCTGGAAGCTGCCTCACCTACCTCAGAGCACTGACAGAACCCAGCATACTTTAGGTACCTTAGGGCCACTAAGAACAAAGACAGAAATTTGGACTAGCATAAAGGTTTGAGATGTCCCCAAAATCTCTCGCTGGGCTATTGGTAAGAAACTTCTCCTACATAACGCCAATCCATGAAAACTGAAAAAGATGATTGTTTCTTCTAATATGAAGATACCAACACAAAGAGTAAAGGAAAATGAAGAAACAAAGAAGTACGTCCCAAAGAACAAGTAAAATCTCCAGAAACCAAAAGTCTATGATTCTATATTATTTTAAAGAAAGCTTAGAATTTTACATTTTCTATTACTTCTGTGATGAAAGTAAATTTTGCTTATTACCTATTTCGCTCACTAGATGGTGCTAGCTACATTGCTATTCAGGCCACTTGAAGAAACCCGCAGGCAGTGTCTCTCACCAAAGCCACCTACAAACTTTTGGGGCTGGACAATCCCTCCCTCTGGAGGGAGAATATAGAACATCCCTGTCGCCCTCCAAGCCCATTAGACATCAGTAATCCCCACCTCCCCAATCACTGTGACAACAAAAAACAATCCTATAAAGTGCCCTACTAAGAGACTGCCCCGCCCCAGTTTAGAACCACTCAAAGAAAATGTTTTCTTTTTCATAGTTAAGAAACAAATACTTAAAAATAAAACTAGATGATTTAGTTGTTTGTAAAATCAAATAAACAAGTCATTTCTGTAAATGACTGTAAAGTGTCAAATTCTCTTTACACTGACGAATATACAAACACAACAAAATCAAATACTTCATAGGACATCTTTTTCGTCAACTGATAATTGGACAGCTACTTACTATTCTTTACTTAAGTCACACCTCAGTCCTACCAATTTTTGCTAATTCTAATAATGATAAATATCTTGTAAATGAAAAAGTAAACTAACCATAAAAATGTAAATATAAAAATACACTTAGAGCTAATAGTAGAGCAGAAGTAGAGAGCATGCTAAGGAAGGCCTATTTTGAAAATGATCTCATGAGTAACTTAATTTTAATGAATTTTCCATATTCTGTTTAGCCCTTGGCCTCAAAAGCTCATAAATCTAATGGGACAGTACAGACCGACAGTTATCTCTTAAGAACAGCTCCCATTAACCAAGCTCATAAGATTGACATAAAATCAGAATGCCAACTTACTAATTTATGGCAATAACTGTAACTGCCAAAACAAACAAGGGCACAGGGCACTTGTATCCTCAAGTCAGCATGTTCTCTCCTTTTGAGACATGGTAAAAAGGAAGCCAGGCTATAATCAGAAGGTTGTCTAAAAAGGATAGAATTAGGAATAAGAAAATCATGTTACATGCTTTGAATATTAAATGGCAAGAAGTCAAGGGGATCTGATGCATCAATGTCCAAAATAAGGATACAAGCCACAAATAAGAATCAAGGATACTAAAAATAACCATTTAAGGTAGGTCCTATCATTATTCCCATTTTTCATACTAGTAAATAGACCTGAAGAGCTTAAGTGATTTGACTATAATCACGTAGAGGAGAGAAGAGTTCGGACAGATCTAACTCTAGAGTCTAAGGTCCTAACCAATATGCTAGATATGGTATAAAATCCTTAAAACTGCTAACAAAGACGTCTCTACCTACCTTTCAATTTATCTCTTAACATTGGTGCTCTTTAACTCTACAATTTAGTCATACTGAATTTTCAACTCCTAGATTGGGCCATCATTTCTCTTACCTTTGAACATGTTATTTATCATGCCAAAAACACCCCAATCTATATATTCAGCAGAATCATTACTACTTAGCTTTTATGTGGCCACTTCAAATAATTTCTCAGTATAATCGCTAGACTAAGTTTTCCTGATCCCTTGATAAAATTACATCTCCTTGCTATATTCTTCCATTGGGATCCTGTATATGTCTAACACTCCAAACTATAAAAATTATGTATTGAATGTCTCTGCTTCTTATTCAAATTCTGATCTCCATAAAGGTATTGTGTATCCCTACATCCTGAAAAATGATAAGGCACACACTAAATATATGGTGAATTAATAAATGAAAATCTACATAAATTTAAAGAGACTGGCACCTGGGCCTAAAGATCTATCTTCTAACTTATTATGAGAACTGTCTGGGAAAAAATCCAGCCATTAATGCCTCTATTTTTCATATTACATGGCTGGATACTTTCCGGACAGCCCTCATATATTAACAAATATTAAAAAAAATATGTCAATCATAATTAGAGAGTTAGTCCAGAAACTGAAAAATCTGGTGGCAAATACTGACCAATATCTTGCCTTCAGAAAGTGAATATACTAGCTTACTAGTGCTGATTCTTACCTGTGGCAGAGTGGAGAATAGAATGCAGAGGAGTATGAATGGAGTCAATGAAACCTATAATGAGGCTGGTGCAGAAGTCCAGGTAATAGATGCTAATAGTGAAGATGGAAATATATTGAGGTAAATCTTATAGATAGAACTAGTGGGACTTGGTAAAAATTTCCATGTAAATGATAAAGAAGAGGGAATTATTAAGGAGAACTCCAGGTTTTTCTCCAAAACGAATTGAACATTAGGTGGTATACTTACTGGGAAAAGAAAAACTGGAAGAGAAATAGGTATGAAAGAAAATCAAGGATTTAGCATTGAATATATTAGGTTTGAGGTAACTAAAAATATAAAGAGGAAGTAACAGGCTGACATTTGGACAGAAATGATTAGAAGATTAGTGCTCTTAGAACTTTAATTGTATCAACAGTATGGTATAGGTCCTATCACTGTTCCTGTGCTATACATGAGACAAATTGAGGTACAAAAAGGATAAACATGGGGGGGTTCCCTGGTGGTGTAGTGGCTAGGCTTTGGTGCTCTCACTGCTGCGGCCTGGGCTCAATTCCCAGCCAGGGAACCAACCAAGAAAAAAAAAAAAAAGGATAAATATTAATAACTTGCCCAAGACCACACAGCTAGTACAACTGATACCCTGCACTATGGGAACTGCAGAAAGTTTCAGTATTTGGCACCCAAGAGAGAAAGGAAGAGGTAGAAAGTTAGAATAGAAAATTAAGTAAATGTCTCCACAATGAATGGGAAAACCTCCATCCTCCCTCCCTCTCCTCTCAACTTCTAAACAGCGACAGCCAGTTTTACAGGATTCTTCTGCAAAGACACTTGAATAGCCACAGAGAAAAGACCTAGAAATATTTCATGTGGAGGTTTCCCAAAAGGAAAAGCTACCTCACTGCCCTATAATCATCCAGTGAAGCCTACTACCCCAACCTATGCATACAGAGCTTTGGGAAAGTTTCTTAGTGCCTTTTTGTAAAATCTGAATCACAAATTTGGGGATTTACAGTTCCATCCATAAGAATAACTGATAATGGACTTGTCCTCCCACCATAAATAACTATAAAACTGAACAGACTATGTAAAGCAAATACTTTTAGGTACTGGACAACAGGAAGAAAAGTAATGTAATCAAGAAAAACACCTAAGGTGATCCCCAGATTTGCTCCTGCTCTCTGCCTAGGACAGTTTCCTGTTCACAGTAGTGGGAGGTAGATCCCAGCAGAGCGTGGTGAGCCTAGCTGAGTTAAGGAGTTAGGAGACAAGAGTTCAGGGCTGCAGATGTAGCTAGAATTTGTGAGGTAAGACACCAGAAAGAAGCTCATCCCAGAAACTGGTGTAGAAGTTGCTTGGAGGTGTCGTAAACTGGATTTTATCAAAATTAAAAAGACTTACTCTACCAAAAAAGAAAAAAAATCCCTGTTAAGGAAAAGACAAACTATAGATGAAGAAAAACTTTCAAATCACTGTCCAACAAATGACTACATCCAGAATGTGTAAATAACATTCTAAAATCAATAGTAAGAAAACAAACAATCCAACTAGAATATTGCAAAAGACTTGAACAGATACTTAACCAAGGAGGAATACAGGTGGGAAATAAGCACATTAAATCATCAGTCAGGTTATAAAAGACTTAATCTTCCATAACAAGAAACCAATGATGTCAAAACCTAATGAATCAAGAAATTACAAAATAAACATATTACATAGAAATGTAGAGGTAAATAGTTAAAAAGATTTAAGATGATTTTCACATCTGGGAGTAAGAGAGAGGGCAGTGAATTATAATTTCTAGAGAGATGCAAAACGGTAGAGCAGATAAAACACCATGCCTGCTTCATCCCATGAACACATTAAAATAACAACTAAATAGACTAACCAACCTGCAGAACCATGTGAAGTCTAGATAAACCTAAGTTTTATAACTGAAGATAGAAAGAAAAATCTATGTCAAGACTGGTAGAGGGGCAGAGATGCGAAACGGGCTAGCTCCAAACTTCTGTGTGGTGGTTGAAAATCAGGAGGAATATCTCAACCTTGGAGGAGCGAGGGAATCCAGCCTTACACCAGGCTCCCCAGCCAATATTACTGGTGCTGGGAAGAGGAGTCCACAACATACGGTGTGAAAAACAGTGAGGATTCCAAATGTCCACAAAGGACGGAAGGCTGCAGGAAACCTGGGGCCCACACACAGACCCAGTAACTTGTAGGCACCTACCCTGGGCTCCAGCAGAGGGGCGGTGACTCAGGTGGTGTTGGAAGCACAAGGGGTCAGATGTGTGTGGCTTTGGGATGAGAGCTGGAGGTCAGTTGCCACTTTTCCTCAGTGGGGTCCTCCTTCTGTGCAGCCAACTGGCTGGGGCCATTGTCGCTGTGTTGTGCCCACCCACACACAACCAAATCTGAATCTGATTCGTCTGGTGAGCTCCGCTTGCTCCATGCTGCTGACTCACTGGGACTAGGCCCTACCCAACTCCCCCAATTCCAGAGGCACTTTCTCTGGTGAGCAACCAGCCTCGCCCGCATTACAATCTTTCTTGGAAAACTATCAGAGTCTCAAGGCCCCAGGCGGACACTGACTGACCTCAGTGTACTCTAAGACTTTTGCTGAGTAGCTCCAGGCCCAGCACTGGCATCAAACCAGAATCTACAGGAGCACCCAGCACAGGTGATCAGGGAGACTGTGCCAGAGTTCCACAGGGCACCTATCCAGCAATACTGAGAGACACAGCAGATCTACCTAATACATAGAAACAAACACAACTAAAGTGATGAAAAAAAGCAATATATACCAAATGAAAGAACAGCAAAAAACTCCAGAAAAAGAACTCAATGAAATGAAGGCAAACAACCTATTAGATACAGAGTTCAAAACTATGGTTATAATTTCCCATTATAATACTAAATGACTTCCTATACTACAATGAAATGTGTGGCTACACAAAAATATACACTATTTTTTTAAAGGAAAGTATGGTTAATAGTATGAAATTATATTAATAGCAAGAACAAGATAAAGGAGAAAAGTAAAGGTGGAATATGACGATACGGAGGTAGACAAGTTAATCTTGAGAAATGTAATTATGGTAGAGAGATCGGGCAGAAACCAACTGTAGCCTGGACCTCGAAATCATATACACTGGGGTGTGAATCATGGCTTTACCATTTTATACCTGTGAAGAAGAAAGTAACTTAACCTATCTGGAGATAATGCTCATAATAATAACTATTTCATGGAGTCATTATAAGAATTAGATTAGGGAATGTATATAAAATAATAAGCACATTATTGTCACATCAATATTAAATGGCAGATAATGATGGTATTACATAGAAAGGTGGTATCACAGAATAAATGATAGTATAAATATAATATCTGGAGGTTTTTATACTGTTTCTCCCTGTTGTCAGGAAATAAATACTTATATTCAGAGATGGTATTTTTATATTCTAAGTGCTCCATTACAAAGATATTATATTCATGGCTTAACATCTGTAGTGATATTGCTTTCTTCTTTGAACTAAATAGATGATAATATCACAACTGGCAAAAAGGTAACCTAGTCCACAACAGAATGTTTAGTTCACTGTAGAAATGAAATAATACTTTTAGCTATCCAGATACATTATTTTTTAAAAAATGACTTGCATATTATAATCAAAGTAATATATTTCTTTATGAACTTCTCTAATTTCATCCCTCCTTTAAAAATAAAACAAAATTCAACTTACCAAGTGACCCAAAAACACAAAACTGGTATTTGATTACTCATGTAGTAATTACTCAGAGTAGTAATTCCCAAACATGTCTGGATATAAGAATCACTTGGAAGCTGCTAAATATATTCAGATTCAGAGTTTCATCATCTAGCCATTGATTTATAATTTCTAAGTGTGGAGCCTAGAATATGCACTTTTAAAAATCCACCCAGCAAAAACAAAATAAAAGACAATCTGCAAAAAAAGAAATAAAATAGACAATAGAAATGAAACAGTATGTTCAACTTTACTACTAGGCAAGAAAATGCAAATGTTTAAAAGCAATGAGATTCCATTTTTTGTCCAAGTAAAAATTAAAGTGATTGAAAACAGTGCTGATGTGGTTATGAAGAAAAGGAACCTTCTGATACATCACTAGAAATACTTGCTATCAACATTTTGGAATAACTGAGTTATCTTTTAAAAATAAAAATGAAAATGCCAGCAATCCTATCCTATAGCTATAAAAGCCCAAGGAACATAATAAATATATCAGGATGCCTATTTCGGAATTATTTATAATAAACTGGAAATAACCCAATGTTCATTAATAGGTATATAATTAAATAATTATCCATATTATAGATTATTAAATAGCTATTAAAAAGATTAAGTTAGAAACACCCTATTCTAGTAGTGATGGAGTCAGTAACTTGTAGCAGAACAATGTTCCTATAAAAAAATTAGAAAATCTGGATAAAATATAAATAATATTTGTTAAAAGGTATTGGAGAGTTAGCAAGTTAGCCAAGACTAGAGAAGCCAAAATTCCAGAAAGAAGGAAAGCTCACTGAAGTGAGTCTGATGTGCCATGTGTCACACTTCTTCTCAGCAAATCTGTTAAATTTTATGCAGTAAAGCACAATAGGCTGAGAACAGGAGCAAAACAAACAAACAAAAAAGCCAAGCAGAAAAGAGATGATGAAGGAAAGCTCCTGGCTGTCTAACAGGCTAAAGAGCCAACACTTTTGAAGTCAGGCTTGATAAGGCAGCCAAATTTGGGGAGTCAAGATGAGAAAGACAAGGGAGACAGACAACTCTTAATGCCAGTTCACCATGGCATCTATCAATTCTTGAGCTGCAACAGAGTACTTTTTAAAACAAAACTGGCCAAAAACTTAAGTAGAGATTTCAACAGTCTCATGGTGCTGTGAGATCAAAAACTACTATAGGAATCACTCCAGAGGAGGAAGTTAGTACCTTCAGCAAGCTTTCAAGACAGCAATACCCTTATGAATGAAGAACTAGAGGTAAATTGAAACTTATGAAGACAGCTCAAGCTGTCATTGACTGAAGTGATCCTCTGTATTCTAGCTGTCCACCAAACTACAATGAGAATCCTTTGTAATGGAAAAAATTATCATTCAGAGCCAATTGTACTGTTTATATGAAATGTCTAGCATTCAAATAAGCATACCAAGTAATAAGACCAAAGGCAAAAAGAGACAACAGAAAAAGACCCAGAGGTAATAAAAATACTGTGGTTAACAACGTGGATGTTTTTTAAAAATCTGATTAACATATTTAAGAAAATACAAAGAAAATTAGGACAAAATGGATAGTTTTATCAGAAAACTGAAATTTGTGTAAGAGAATCAAATGGAAATTCTAGAATGGAAAAATATAATAAGAATTTAAAACTCAAAGATAAGTTTAATGGCAGAATGGACACAGCTGAAATAAGATTAGTGAACTACAAGACAGTAGAGGAAAACATACATGCTGAAAAATGAAAAGACAAGGATAAAAAATACCAAAAATGAACAAAAACAAAAGAGACATACGAAAGTATAACATATATGTAATCCCAACACCAGAGGGGAGAAGGGAAAAAAATGTCATAAAAGTATTATGTCAAAAAATAGCAGCAACATCAAGCCACAGTAAGCACAATAAATATAAAGAAAAGCACCATAGAGACACCATAGTCAAACTACAGAAAAGCAAAGACAAGTAATTTGTATTTCTTAATCCCCTTCACCTTTTCCATACCCCTACCCTCACCCCTCACCCCTATCTGGCAACTATCAATATGTTCCCTATCTATAAGTAAAAATAGTCATGGGATTATAAACTACAGCATAGGGAATATAGCTAATAACACTGTAATAATTATGTATCATATGAATACTAGACTTATGGAGATTCACTTTAAAAGGTATCTAATCACTATATTGTATACCTGCAACTAATATAATATTGTATATCAACTGTAATTAAAAAATGAGTTAAAAATAAAAAGGAGTTCCTGGCTTTCTAGTCTGAGAGTATTTCCTAGCTTCCACTGACGATCCAACCATGTTGTCACAAATGGCAGTATTTCATCTTTTCTTATGGCAGAATAATATTCTATTCCATATACTTGTTAAGTACCATGTCTCCTTTATCCAATTATCTATCGAAGGACATTTTGGTTGTGTCCATGTCTTAGCCACCATGAATAATGCTGCAATGAACATAGGGGTACATATATCTCTAAGAATACATGTTTTCATATTTTTTGGTAGATACCCAGAAGGATTGCTGGTTCATATGGTAACTCTATTCTCAATTTTTTTTTATGAGCTCCATACTGTTTTCCATAGTGCTTGTACCAATTTACATTCCTATCAGCAGTGTATGAGGGTTCCTTTTTCTTCACAGCCTTCCCAACACTTGTTATTATTTGTCTTACTGATGATGGCCATGCCAACAGGTGTGAGGTGATATCTCACTGTCATTTCAATTTGCATTTCCCTAACAGCTAGTGAATTTGAGCATTTTCCACACATCTGTTGGCCACTTGTATGTCTCCTTGGAACAAGTGTCTGTTCAGGTCATCTGTCCATTTTTTAAATGGATTGTATTTTTGTTGTTGAGTTGTGTGAGTTCTTTATATATTTTGGATATTAGCCCCTTATCAGATGTGTTACTTGCAAGTATCTTCCCCCACTTGATTGGCTGCCTTTTTATTTTGTTGATGGTTTCATTTGCTATATAGAAGCTTTTTAGTGTGATATAGTTCCATTCATTTATTTTTGCTTTTACTTCCCTTGCCTTTGAGGTCAAATTCATAAAATCATCTCTGAACCCAAGGTCCCTAAGTTTAGTAGCAATGCATTCTTCTAGGCAATTTATTGTTTCAAGTCATATTTATGTCTTTGATCCATTTTGAGTTAATTTTTGTATATGGTGACCCATAGCAGTCTGGTTTCATTCTTTTGCACATGGCTTTCCAATTTTCCCAGCACCATTTATTGAAGCTTTCTTTTCTCTATTGTATGTTTTTTGGCTCTTTGGTTGAAAACTACCTCCCCATATACATGAGGGTTTATTCTTGGGTTATTAATTCTATTCCACTGGCCCGTGTGTCTGTTTTTCTGCTAATACCATCCTGTTTTGATTACTGTCACTTTGTATGACAGAATAAATTGAAGTAAGGGAGTGTGATACCTCCAGCCTTATTCTTTTTTCTCATGTTTGCTTTGGCTATTTGGAGTCTTTTGTAATTACATACAAATTTGATGGGTTTTTTCTTTTATTTCTTTTATAAATGCCATTGGGATTTTCATGGGGATTGCATTAAATCTGTATTTTGCTTTGGGTAATATGGCCATCTTAACAATGTTGATACTTCCAATCTAAGAACACAAAATATTTTCCCATTTCTTTGTGTCTTCTTCAATTTCTTTTAATACTGTCTTATATGTGAAGTATAGGTACTTCACATTCTTTGTTAAGTTTATTCTTGGGTATTTCATTCTTTTTGCTGCAATTACTAAAGAAGTTTTTTTATTTCTTTTTCTGAAATTTCATCGTTAGTATATAGTAACACAATGAATTTTTATACATTGTTTTTATATCCAGCAACTTTACTGCATTTGTTTATTGTTTTTAATGTTTTTTTTTTTTGAGGAGTCTTTATAATTTTCTATATAAAAAATCAATTTATAAAAGTGACAATTAAAAAAAAAGTGACAATTTGACTGCTTCATTCCTAATTTGGATGTCTTTTATTTCTTTCTCTTGCCCAATTGCTCTGCTAGGATTTCCAATACTACACTGAATAACAGTGTTGCCACAACATAAACAGATCTTGTGGTTATCATGCTAAACAAAGTCAGTCAGATGGAAAAAGTCAAGAACCATGATTTCATTCATATGTGGTATATAAAACTGAAAGCAACAAATGAACAAAATAAACAAAGCTCAGACACAGATGACAGTTTAGTGGTTACCAGAGGGGAAGGGGTAGTAGAAGAGGGTAAAGGGGTTCAATATAGGGTGATAGAAGGAGAACTGATTCTGGTGGTGAATATAATGTAATATATAGATGATGCATTATAGAACTGTACACTTAAAACCTATGTATTTTTACTAACAAATAAATTTAATAAAAATTAAAAAAGAAGTACAAGTGAGGGTGGTAAGAAGAAGAAGAAAAAAAAAGAAAACAACAACCTCACCAGCTAAAGTGCCAGAGATATAGTTCAGGGATAGGAAATTAGTGAGAAATCTAAAGGAGGAATTCTGACAGTGAGAGAGCTACAGAAGGAATGACAAACTGCCCAAATTCCTGATGGCATCTAAACTACACATAGGAAGGGAGATATGAGGATGGTGTATAGGGGTTGTAAAAAGCAAAGAAAAAACAGACAGAAAACTACTCTTGAAATAATAGACTGTGGGGACCAAATCTGTTAAGTATGCTCCTTTTTAAAACTTGGTTATTGGAGGGGGAGGGCAAGTGGCGACTGGAGAGGAGGTCCCTAAAGCCTCTCTCAGAAAACACAATTGAACGGCGGCCCAGGAGCCAAGAAAGAGCACCTTGAGTGACAAAATAGCAGCTGAGAAATTCACGAATCGCAAGTAAACACCTGAAGGTTGGAGAGAAAGGGAGGAGCAGGAGAGAGGGAAGGGAGCAGAGACGGACTGCAACAGGACACGATCGCTGCTGACTATCTGGAGCGGCGCACTGCATGGGAGGGGAGAGACCACAGGGGAGCTGGGATTTGGAGCCATGTGCTGGGAATGGAGTTTGGAAGCCAGCCTCTGGAACTTTTGAGTGGTAGAAGGGCTGAGCGAGGACTCTGAACTGCAGAGACGACAGCCCAGCTCTAGGCCCCCTGGGGACCTACACAGGACTGCAGTTCCTGTTCCTGGCCAGCTGCAAAGGCGACCCGGCTCCTACACAGGGCTGCAGTTCATGTTCCTAGCCAGCTGCAAAGGCAACCTGGCTGTCTCAGGTCAGGTCCACAGCTTTGGACTTATGGAGCATGCACTTCCTCATGCACCCCAGGGTTCTGAAAGCAGTGTGAGCCCGTAGACAGCCAGATGCTGAATTAGGGTTGGGAAGAAAGGCAGACTCGACAGCATTCGCCAGATCCAGCAGAAACAAGCCCCAGCCCAGCTTCCCAAGCAAAGGGCAGAAGGCAGAGCCACCCTTGGAGCGCCTTTTGTTGGCCTCTCCCAGGGATATAGATCTCCAAACGCAGTAGGAGATCAGAAACAAGAAATAAACAAACCCTCTCTCTCCCAAAACTTGACTCCAGTGCCATCTAGTGTCTGTCCTACAGCAAGACACCACAAAAATAATAATCTGGACACTGAACACAAAGCCCTCATTGTCAAAGAGGAAGAGCCCAGCAGACAGGATGAATTCCTTAAAAACTAAAAATCCTCAGAAAGAACATGAAATTTATCCAGAAGATAGCTTCCTAGACCTGGAAATGTCTGAATTAAGTGACAGAGAATTTAAAGTAGCCATTCTAAAGGTTCTGAGAGAAATGAAATCATAATGGCAGAGCACCATGGCTGAGATGAACAACATAAAAGAGGAGATAAACAACATAAAAAAGGAAGTCCGTGAACAAAAAGAACAATTTAACATAGAAATTTAGAACATAAGGAAGATCAAGAAAGAAATGCGAGAAATAAATAATACAATAAAATAAGTGAGAAATGAAACAACTGCCATAGGAAACAGGGCCAACCAGATGGAGGAAAGAATTAGTGATATCAAAGATCAGAACATGGAAACAGCTAAGAAAAAGGAAGAAAGGGAATACAGAACCAAAAGGATTGAAAGAACTATCTGCAAGAACTATCTGATTCCATGAGACAAAACAACATCAGGTAACAGGAATAGAAGAAGGAACAGAGCAGTCTACAGAGACCATACTCAAACAAATAGTAGATGAGAACTTTCCAAACCTATGGAAAGATCTGGAACCCTAGGTTCAAGAAGAAAACAGGTCCCCTAGATACCTGGACCCTAACAGATCTTCTCCAAGACACATGGTACTAAAGATGTCCAAAACTAAAGACAAAGAGACAATTCTCAAGGCAGCCAGGGAAAAAAGAACTATAACCTTTAGAAGAAAACCCATCAGGCTGGCATCAGATTTCTCAGCAGAAACTCTGCAAGCCAGGAGGGAGTGGAATTCAATATTCAGAAATTTAAAAGAGAAGAACTTACAGACAAGAATAAATTACCCAGCAAAATTATCTTTCAGATATGAAGGTGGAATAAAGACCTTCTCAGACACACAGAAGCTGAGGGAATTTGCCAGGACAAGGCCCACACTCCAAGAAATACTGAAGGAGGCTCTTCGACCTGAAACAAAACATTAGGAAAAATGGAACAAAGTTGGGGCAACAAGAAAGAAACAAAAATAAAACAAAACAAACAAAGAAATAAATAATGGCCACAGGAAATTCTCAAATATCAATCATCACTCTAAATGTTAATGGACTGAACTCACCAATAAAAAGACATAGAGTAGCAGACTGGATTAAAAAACAGAACCCATCCATATGCTGTCTCCAAGAAACACCTCAGCCATAAGGACAAACACAGACTCAGAGTGAAAGGATGGGAAACATTACTCCAAGCAAATGGTAACCAGAGAAAAGCAGGAGTTGCCATACTGATATCTAATGAAATAAACTTCAAGTTAAAAAAGACAAGGATGGACATTACATAATGATAAAAGGCACAATGCAACAACAAGAAGAGTTGACACTAATTAATATATATGCTCCCAACCAGGATGCACCAAAATATACAAAGAAGCTACTAACAGATTTGAAAGGAGAAACTGATGAATACACAATCATAGTGGGAGACTTAAACAGCCCCCTAACAGCCATGGACAGATCATCCAAACAGAAAATAAATAAGGGAATATCAGCTCTAAATGACACATTACAGCAATTGGACATAATTGACATTTACAGGACACTTCATCCAGCAAAAAGAGACTATTCCTTCTTTTCTAGTGCACATGGAACATTCTCAAGGATAGACGACATGCTGTGACACAAAAGTAGCCTCAGCAAATTCAAGAAGATCGAAATCATACCAAGTGTATTCTCAGACCACAAAGCTTTGAAATTGGAGATCAATTGTAAAAGGAAAACCGGGAAAACCACATATACATGGAGATTAAACAACAGCTTATTAAAAAAGGACTGGATAAAAGAACACATAAAAGATGAGATTAAAAAATATAGAGGGAGTTCCCTGATGGTGTAGTGGCTTAAGGCTTCAGTGCTGGCGCTGTCAGCACTGCAGCCTGGGTTCGATTCCCAGTCAGGGAGCTACTCACATACCAAAAAGCAAAAAAACAAAACAAACAAACAAAAAATATATAGAAACTAATGACAATGAAAATACAACGTATCAGAATTATTGGGACACAGCGAAAGCGGTAATAAGAGGGAAATTTATATCACTACAGGCCTATCTTAAGAAACAAGAAAAATCACAAGTAAACATCTTAGCATCCCATCTCAAAGAACTAGAAAAAGAAGAGCAGACAAAACCTAAAGTCAGCAGAAGGAAAGAAATAATAAAAATTAAAGCAGAGCTAAACCAATTAGAGAACAGAAGGACAATAGAAAAAATTAATATTACAAAGAGCTGGTTCTTTGAGAAAGTCAACAAAATTGACAAACCCCTGGCTAGACTAATCAAAGGACAAAAGGAAAGGACACAAATATCCAAAATTAGAAATGAAAGGGGAGAAATTACCACTGATACCACAGAAATACAAAGGATTATAAGAAAATCTTATGAAGGACTTTATGCCACTAAATTTAACAACCTAGAAGAAATGGACAAGTTTCTAGAAAATTATAGCCTACCTAGACTGAACCAAGAAGAACTGGATAATCTAAATAGACCAATTGATAGTGAAGAGATTGAAATGACTATCCATAATCCCCCTAAAGGCAAAAGCCCTGGACCAGATGGTTTCACCAACGAGTTCTACCAAGCATTCAAAGAAGAATTAACACCTATCCTCCTCAGACTCTTTCAAAAAATTGAAGAGGAAGCAATGCTTCCTAACTCATTCTATGAGGCCAACATTACCCTAATGCCAAAGCCTGGCAAAGACAACACAAAAAAAGAAAACTATAGACCAAAATCTCTGATGAACACAGATGCAAAAAATCCTAAACAAAATATTAGCAAATAGAATACAACAATGCATCAAAAAGATCATACATCATGATCAAGTGGGATTCATCCCAGGAGCACAAGGATGGTTCAACATACGAAAATCAATCAATGTGATACACCACATAAACAAAACCAAAGAGAAAGACCATATGGTCATTTCAATTGATGCAGAAAAAGCCTTCAACAAGATACAACATCCATTTATGATAAAAACACTGAATAAAATAGGTATAGAAGGAAAGTATCTCAACATAATAAAGCCCATATATGACAAACCCTCGGTTAACATCATACTGAATGGGGCAAAGTTGAAGCCTATTCCCCTAAAATCAGTAATAAGACAAGGATGCCTCCTGCCACCACTGCTATTTAATATAGTGCTGGAAGTTCTAGCCACAGCAATCAGGCAAGAGAAAGGAATCAAAGATATCCAAATTGGGAAAGAAGAGGTCAAATTGTCACTGTTTGCGGATGACATGATCCTTTATATAAAAAATTCCAAAGATTCCACCAAGAAACTATCAGAAACAATAAACGAATATAGTAAAAGTCGCAGGACACAAAATCAATGTATAAAAATCAACAGAATTCCTATAACAAACAACAAATCCTCAGAAAAAGACATGAGAGTCAATTCCCTTTGCTATCACAACAAAAAGAATGAAATACCTGGGAATTAACTTAACAAAAAACACGACAGACTTATACACAGAAAACTATAAGACACTTTTGAGAGAAATTGGAACAGACTTTAAGAGGTGGAAAAATATCCCCTGTTCATGGATAGGAAGACTTAACATTGTTAAAATGGCCATTCTGCCCAAAGCAATCTACAGATTTAATGCAATACCCATCAAAATCCCACAATCATACTTTCATGAAATACATAAAAGAATTACTAGATTTATATGGAACCATAAAAGACCTCAAATTGCCAAAGCAATACTACATAAAAAGAATAAGGCTGGTGGCATTACACTTCCTGACTTCTATTTATATTACAAAGCATCAATAGTCAAAACAGCTTGTTACTGGCAGAAGAACAGAAATAGAGACCAATGGAACAGAACTGAAAACCCAGAAATAAACCCACAAATATATGGACAAATAATTTTCGATAAAGGAGCAAAAAACATACAATGGGGAAAAGACAGCCTCTTTAGTAGGTGGTGCTGGGAAAACTGGAAAAACATATGCAAAAGAATGAACTTGAGCTGTGAACTCTCTCCATATACAAAAATTAACTCAAAATGAATTAAAGACCTCATATCAGACCTGCAACAATAAAATGTATAGAAGAAAACATTGGTACTAAACTTATAGACCTAGGGCTCAAGGAAGACTTCATGAACATTACCTCAAAGGCAAGGGAAGTAAAAGCAAAAATAAATGAATGGACTACATCACACTAAAAAGCTTCTACACAGCAAAAGAAACCATCAACAAGGCAAAGAGACAGCCAACTGAATGGGAGAAAATATTTGCAAATAACGCATCAGATAAGGGTCTAATAGCTAAAATATATAAAGAACTAATAAGTTTTAACAACAAAAAAACAAACAACTCAATTAAAAAGTGGGCAGAAGAACTAAATAGACACTTCTCCCATGAAAAAAATTCAAATGGCCAGCAGCCATATGAAAAAATGCTCATCCTCATTAGCTATCAGGGAAATGCAAATCAAAACCACAATGACATATCATCTCACACCTATGAGAATGGCTATTATCAACAAGACAAGGACTAACAAGTGCTGGAGAGGATGTGGAGAAAAAGAAACTCTGGTACACTGCTGGTGGAAATGCAAACTGGTACAACCACTGTGGAAGACAGTGTGGAAGTTCCTCAGAAAATTGGGAATGGAGTTACCATTTGACCCAGCAATCCCCCTTCTTGGGATCTACCCAAAAAACTTGAAAACCTTGTTGGCAAAGACTTATGTACCCCAATGTTCATCGCAGCGCTGTTCACAGTGGCCAAAACATGGAAACAACCAAAGTGCCCTGCGACAGATGACTAGATAAAGAAGCTGTGGTACATATACACAATGGAATATTACTCAGCTATAAGAAAAGATGAAATACTGCCATTTGCAACAAAATGGATGGACCAGGTGATCATCATGCTTAGTGAAATAAGCCAGACAGAAAAAACAAAGAACTGCATGACATCACTTATATGCGGAATATAAAAACTATAAGCAACAAAGAAAAAAGAAATGAACAAATAAACAATCCATGGACATAATCAATAGTTTAATGTCATTCGGGGATGAGGGGAATAGGAAGGGGAGAAAGGGGAGGGGGTGGGAGAGGAGGGAGGGGAAACTAGATATAGGGTGATAGAAAGAGAAGTCACAACAGATGGTGAAATTATTATACAAGTTGACAATGCACTGTGGAATTGTATGCCTGAAACCTATGTAATTCTTGCTAACAGATGTCACCCCAAAAAGTCTATCAATAAAAATGAATTAAAAATAAAATAAAATAAAATAAAACTTGGTTATTAATAATTCCTCAACCATGAGCAGTTTGAGCAACAAAGCTTAAGCCTTATGGGCTTGAAGTTTCATTCAACAGAACCAGAAGCCAGTAGCACAGCTGGAAAGAGAAAATTCTCAGAAGCAAGAAACAACATAGATGATGAGCTCCATCTTAATTGAAATCCTTGATGACTACCAAATATACTATTGCAGGGTTCCTATATTTTACCAGATATTACTCAGTATTAACTAACATAGATTTGTATAGGTTAAAGATTCACATTGTAATCCCAATAGAAACCATTAAAAGTAATGCCAAGAGTTGTATCTAGAAAGCCATGAGGAAGATAAAATGAAATATCATAAAATACTTGATTAACTCAAAAGAAGGCAAAAAGGAGGAACAGAGAAACAAAAAAATAGATAACACAAATAAAAAGCAAACAGCAAAATGTCATACCTGAATATATCCATACTGATGATTATATTAAATATAAATGGACTATACACACTTCAAGCTACAGGCAGAGATTGTCAAACAAAAAAGCAAGAACCTAGTTTATGCCATCTATAGCAGATGCATTTAAATAAATACAAAAACTCAAATACTTTAAAGTAAATGGATATAAAAAGATACACCAAATGAACAGTAACACATAGGAAAGTGGGAGGAGCCATGTTAATGCAAAAACATGTCAAAAATTGATGTCAAACAAAAAATCGTTCAAGGAGTATTATTAGAGACAAAGAGGGATAGTTCATTATGATCACTAATTCAGTAAGAGGCTAAAATGATCCTATCTGTGCATGCACCTAACATAGAGTTTCAAAATTCATGAAGCATAAATTAACAGAATTGAAAGGAAAAACAAAGACAGTTATACATACAAGTTATACTTAAAGTTATACTTAAAAATTTCAATACTACTCTCTCAATAACATGTAGATAAAAAAAAATAAGAAAGATATAGATCTGAGTGACACTATAAACTACCTTAACCTAATTGATATTTATAAAATATATACTCAACTACAACAGGATACACAATTGTTTAAGTGACAAAAAGTCACCCAGATACACCAGATGATGCAACATAAAACAAGTCTCAATAGATCTGAAAACACTAAGATCTTACAGAGTATGTTTTCAGACCACAAAGGAATTAATTAGAAATAAACAACAGAACATTTAGGGAAACTCCAAATACCCATATATTAAATAACTCACTTTTGAATACTGCATGGATAGAAGAAGAAATCACAAAGAAAATTAGAAAATATTCTGACATAATTAATAATGAAAATATATCAAAATCTGTGTACAGCTAAAATAATGCAGAATAGGAAATTTATAGCCAATATCTAAGCTCTCACTTTAGAAAACTAGAAAAAGGGTAATTTAAACCCAAAGTAGACAAAGTTTCCATAACAATTTTAAACATTTATTCTTCAAAACACACCATTAGAAATATAAGAAAGCAAGCCACAGAATGAGATAAAATATTTGCAATATACATATTTAACTAAGAACTTGTATGCAGCACATGTGTAAACTCTTACAACACAAGAAAAAGAAAACAAATCAATTTAAAATTGGGCAAACTATCTGAAAAGACAATTAACAAAAGACATGTGAATAGCCAGTACACATATGAAAATATACTCCACATCATTAGTCATCAAGAAATGAAAATTAAAAATGTAAGTGAATGGATCCAAAAAGGGCACAGATTAAAAAAAAAAAAAATACTATCAGCTACCTATAAAGAAATACATATGAGGAAACAGAAAGCTTGAAAATAAAAGAATGGATATACTCTGCAAGATCTAACCAAAAGAAAGCTGTCATAACATTATTAATAAAGGAAAAAGTGGACTTTAGGTAAGCAGCATTAGTCATTATTTACACACAACATAACTGTGTATACATAAAATCGAAAAGAATCTACACACTATTAGAATTAAGTGAGGTTAGCAAGGTTTCTGGATATAAATTCAATTATATTTCTATATATAAGCATGTTTATATTCTAAATGACACTGCTTATAATGACGTCAAAAACTGTCAAACACTTATCAATAAATCTAACAAAAGATGTGTATGTCCAATACACACAAAAACATCTCTAAACATCACTGAGATAACATAGAACATCTATATAAATGGACAACTATATCATTCACAGATTCGAAGATTCAATATTGTTGACACTAGTCAACTGCCCAAACTGATCTATATTTAATGCACTCAACTCCAATCAAAGTCCCAGACATGTTTTTGTACAGGTGCGCGGTTTTACAGGCTGACTAAGAAATTTTACCGGGAAAAGCAAAGGACCAAGAATAGCAAGTCAATTATGCAGAACCACATTGAAGGACAGATCTCAGATTATCAAGACTTACTATAAAGTTACAGTGATGATGTAGTAGTGGCTCAAAAATAAGTAACAGGCCAATGGATAGAATAGGGAGTTCCATATAGCCTACCGCATTTATGACTCAGACAATGAAGCATAGCGGAGAAAAAAAAATGCCTCTTTAATAAACAGTGCTGAGTTCATTAGATAACCATATGGAAAAAAAATTAACTTGTCCTCTTCCTCATATATATAAAAAAAGGTATCAAAACAATAAAGCTTCTGGAAATAAATCAGGAACAATTTATTGAGATAGGCAAACATTTCCTAATCAGAACACATTTACCTAAAAGGAAAATTTCATAAACTGTAATATATTAGGAAATTCTTTTTTTGGGGGGGAGGGGAGGTAGCTCCCTGGCTGGGAATCGAACCCAGGCCGCAGTGTTGACAGCGCCGAAGCCTAGCCACTACATCACCAGGGAACCCCCAGAATTCTTCATATAGCCAATCTGTGGACCATTATTTGGTAACGTCTTAATTTACAGTCAGATAATTCACTTAATTCTACTCATGTTAACATTCACAGGACTGCTTTTGTTTTCATGAATGAGGAGTATCTTGATTTATGAAATTAAATCCAAAAAACTCATAATGAGAAGTTCAAATAATAGTCATTTTTAATAGTTACAACTTTTAATAACTACTGAAAACAAAGAATCAAGTACAATTTGAATTTAATATGTAAAGTGGCACTGTTTTCACTCATTTTTAAAAATCCAGTTTTACTTGTAAAATTAAATCTTACTACTACTACTAACACTACTAAATTATCACAGGTTATTAA
The DNA here is from genome assembly GCA_004026885.1 of Lyroderma lyra. Classification (NCBI taxonomy): domain Eukaryota; kingdom Metazoa; phylum Chordata; class Mammalia; order Chiroptera; family Megadermatidae; genus Lyroderma; species Lyroderma lyra. The sequence goes on from PVJL010001990.1 coordinate 191,503, forward strand.
AAATAGCAGCCAGGTGTAAAGTGCCCCCAATAAGTAGACATGAACAAAGCTAACTTAAATCAGGGTAAACACCCAAAGCTGCTCTCTATGGCTAGCAAAAATAAGCCATCTGTTGCAACAAAAATAATTTGAATGATACAGAGTAATAAGCCTGCTCTTCTACCATTTAGTTTAATGGTAAAAATTCAGTTTGCTCAGACAGCATCATAGCTACAATATGATAAACCTTTCTTCAAATTGGGGAAAACAACTACACATCATCTTATTTACTCAAAAAGCTTCCTTAGATCAGCAAAACAAAGAAAACGAGTAAAATAAAGAGTATGAGCTTACAGATCTGAAACGGTATTAATGAAAAATTATATACAGTCCAACTTTCATTCTCTACTCATGCCAAACTTCATTAAGACAATACACAGTTATCTTTTATTGTGTGGACGTGTATTTCCAACTAAATATTTTACCTTTGCAGCAAGCTGTAGTCCAACTTCATCAGCTTCAGCCTCCAATGTTCTACTGTACGGTCTATCAAACATAAACTAAGAAGAAATAAAAAAGCTTCACTAAGGTTACTCCTTAATAAAATAAGATTTTCAAAATCAATTTCATGGAGTATCTAGGATAAAGTTTTTATACTCTCCATTATTAACATTTAAAGAACACCATGGTATAAAACATAAAGTGCAGCCTTATTTCCTCCACCAGATTAATATTTTTAAACACAGAAAGAATAGAAAAAAATTACACGTACAAACTTTTAGAGAGTCTATAGTATCACATAGAGTACTTCTGGTTCCAATTATAATCTCCACCTACTATGTATTACACGATTTTCTAAGAAAGCTTACTGATACAGTCTTTTATTATGGCCAAGAGCATTTTGATCCTGTAGTTTTAAAAGAAAATTGAAAAAAAACATAGCTATATAATAGCCAGTGACACTACTAGAGGATTTATTTCAGTTGGAAAATTAACCACACTGCAGAATGTTCTTTCTTTGATAAATTATCTTAATTTCCTTTTTTCCTAAGTATTGATTACTTAGGAAAATGAAATTTTCTTCCAACTTCAATAAAAATACGCAAATAGATATTGTAACTTTAATTTCCCAAATTACTTGTATTTATGTGAACACTTTTCCAGTTAAATTCTAATATTTAGTAAGTATTAAAACTTTGTAGGAGATGGATCAATATGCAGGACTTTTAAGAAAAGAGCTATAATTGGGGAAGCAATTTTTCAGAGGTAGTTACATGTCAGTAATGGCTAGAAATAATATTATCAATCTGATTCACAGTATGTGACCCTTAGATATAACTTCCTTCTCGATCATGTCTGTTTTAGGTTGTTGAACTGTATTACACAGTGTCTTCACTCTCCATGACTCATACAGGTGTTCCATTAAGTCTGCTGATGGTATAACTGGTTAAAAACACTGACTTTAGGGAGTTCCCTGGTGGCGAAGTGGCTTAAGGCTTCCACGCTGGCGCTGTCAGTGCTGCGGCCTGGGTTGATTCCCAGCCAGGGAACTACCCACATACCAAAAAAAAAAAAAAACCAAAAAACACTGGTTTTAAAAGAAGACAAACATATTCAAATGCAAATGCTGACACTTTTAACTGTTAACCCTGGGCTAACTGTTTAACCCATCTTAGCTCAATAGCATTTCATGTAAAATGGAGTAATAACAGTACCAACCTCCTAGGGTTGCAGGGAGCATGAAATGAGCAAACAGTAATAATAATAGCTCCTATTTATTAAGTCCTTACACTTTATGCCAGGTATTGTGCTACATGTTTTAAATCGGTGGTTCTCAAAGGAATGTCATTGTGCCCCTCAGGGACATCTGGAAATATTTGGAGACACTTCTGATTGTCTAGACAAGTGGGGTGGGGATGCGGGAAGGGAGAGTACTACTGGCATCTAGTGGGTAGAGGCCAGGTGTTTAGAGGCAGCTAGATGTTTAGAGGCTACTAAACAGCTGCAATGCACAGGACAACTCCCCACCATGAATTATCCAGTCCAAACTGTCAATACTGCTTGCATTGAGAAATTCTGCTTTAAAAGCATCATTCATGTCACAACAATGCTTTCAGTTAGTCAGTATTACTATCCCAATTTACAAATGAAGAAACTGGTATCTATATAACTGAAGTAACCTGTCCAACGTCTATAGAATTTAGGTCTAAAAAGTGCCTAAATTCAAACACAGGTCCATCTGATCAGAGCCTATATTTTTAATTCGTGTACCTAATTAATCTATGGTGTTTATCCTAGTGCCTATCATGTGATAAGTGCTTGACAAATGTCAGCCACTATAATTATTACTAATAGCTCTTAAAACCCTGCTTGGTAGCACTCTATGAAGGCTGCTACATTATATTTAAATCTTTAAGATTACAAAAATAGGACTCCCCAATGCTTAAGTGAGGGCCTCTACTTTTCTTCCTTTCTCCGGCTAATAAAAGTCAGCAACTCCCCTCCTTAATGACTTCACTAATGGCATTCCCCTCTGCTCTCTAATCACAATGAACAAGGCTTTCTAGAGAGAGAAATACCACCAAAATTTGGAGTTGGGGGCTTGATTTAGGAAAAGAGTTCAAATAGAAGTAATCCCTACTTTATTTTCAGTTTAATTATTAAATTAAAGAATTACTCTGAAGTAGCAGAATTCATCAAGTATTTCAAGGAAGAAAAGGCTACAAGTTATCTTTCTTATGACCAAATCCTCTGATTCTATCACAAAAAAAGCTATCTATTGATAGATGGAGAAAAAACCAAATTAACTCCTTTGACTATCCAGCACATCATGACGGAAATAAAATTCAAAATATGAGATCCTATAACCTAAGCAATAACCATTCCTTCTTTTTCCTTTTAAGAACCTTTATTTCATTACAAATGAAGCCAAAGATGTGGTAACAATGAACAAAAGGCTTAGTTATCCAATTTCGAAAGCAATTTGTCTCAAGGAATTTTACATATTAGATTTAAACAGCACCCAGACGGCACTCTGATGGGTGCTCCACAAATCATTAAATAAACAAATAACAGATTGTTCCTAAATAACCAAACCTCCCAGGACAAGAGCAAATATTTGAAAAAAAAAGTAAAATAAAATAATTAATCATTGTTAACCAACCAATTATCAGGATGTAAGAACTACTCCCAGTAGTGCAGTATTTTGAACAAAATGAGACAATAAACTTCATGAGATGATTATCATTATACATAAGAACTAAAAACAAAAGTTAACAAACACCTAGTAAGACTCTCCTTTTAATATTTTACAGGCAATGTTAGTTTAACTAGGAGTGAAAACGTAAAGGTGATAAAGTAGCTTCAGCCAATCCCATGCCCATAAATGTTTACAGTTTTAAGAGTTCCCAATCAAAATGCAAATGTTTAGGGGGAGAGTCAGTCATCCAGTGAGCACCTCACAATCACTAGGAGAGGCAAAAGTGCAAAGTTTAAAGGTAAAGTGACAGAAGGAAAGGAGGGTTGTGACTGGGTTATCTCTTTAAGACCCTTAACTATGTCAAAAAATATTACATTAGCCAAAAGTCACTAAGCCTTTCTAATCTATCGTCATCATTTAAGAAATGCAGTACTTTCTAATTTGAATGCTCATTATTAAGAATATCCCCTAAAAATGATAAAACATAAGACACTAAAAATTAGTACCCATTTTTCATGCTAATACCAGGAGTGCCAAAAAAGTGTATATACATTTTAAGAGATGCCATCTATGTATTACATAAATACTGATGGTAATCACTTTGAGCATCTCTTGTAATTGCAGAAGTCAAACATGGCTTGTATTCATCTTTTGTTATCAGTGTATACAGAGTATTACAATTTTAATAGTGTTTTCCTTTCTTAAAATGCATATACATTTTTTTGGCACCCTCGGTATGTAGAAAATATCTCTGGTATTTGTTGCTTTATAGTAATATTAAAATATCCACACCACAAGTCATAACAAATTTAAGCTATTATCTCAGACTTACCTCCTTCAATTTAGACTGGATCCACTGGCCCAAAAGTGCCAAACTATCTCGAGGACACACAGCCCAAATCATTGTGAGAAAAATCAGACCTAGGAAATCCAATAAATGAACCAAGCTGGCCTTTTCTGCCTGAGAATAATCAAAATAATGAAAGTTACATTTAATAAATTGAGACAGTATATGCTTACATTTTCTAGTTCATCGTGTATAATTACAATAAATAATTACTTGTGTTTAACTGAATTTCACCAACAAAGATTGTAAGTATTTTTTCTTCTGTGAGCTTTATCCTTTCTCAGTCTGTATGTCCCATCCCTTGTTTACATACTTACATATTCATTCATTCATTCAACATTTACAGAGCCACTTACTATCACTCAGATACAACAAGTTCATTAATCTCCAGTTTCTTATATTAACAAGGATAATAATCTTGTGAAAGAGGTACAATTATTCCTATTTTATAAATAAAGAAACTAAGATGGAGACAAGTTAAAAGAGTTGTCCAAATTCACACAGTTATTAGTAAAAAGACAAGGAGTCAAACCCAGGAAATTTTAATTTTCACTATAGTGTTAAATCTTTTTTATTTTTTTTTTATTTTTTTTTTTTTTTTGGTTTTTGCTTTTTGGTATGTGGGTAGCTCCCTGACTGGGAATCGAACCCAGGCCGCAGCGCTGACAGCGCCAGCGCCGAAGCCTTAAGCCACTACACCATCAGGGAACTCCCCATTAAATCTTTTTTAAAATCAAGTAAATGTGTTTATTGTACTTCTACTTTTGGACAAAAAGACATACTACCCAACATGGAGCAGTTAAAACAAACAATTCAGAAAAAGATTAGAAGTTTATTTTAAATAAAAACCTTTGGATAAGGTGATGGAAAGAGAAGTCACATTAGGTGGTGAACTTATTATACAACAAATTGACAATGCACTGTAGGACTGTATGCCTGAAACCTTGCTAACTGATGTCACCCCAATAAGTCTAACAATAAAAATGAAAAAAAAAAACAAGAAAAAAAAAAAACCTTTGGGCCTTTATGACCTATATAGATGATGTATAATTTATTTATAAATTTGCAATTTTATTAAGCTTAGTATTTCTCACTAGGAATTTGGGTTCTATTGAATTTTTATATTTACTTAAAGCAATAATCAAAAAAGGTTTTGCTTAAAATAGTTGTTTTGAGTAGTAATAGCTAAATATACCTTTAATGCACCGGACTGTTCATTGCTCACCATTAAGGTTAGTTATAAATGTTAATGTAATGCTAATACTAATAATATAGGAATCATTGTTTCAGTGTATGAAATATGGCTGACAACTAAAAATAACAACTTAATAGAATACTTTCCTTCACAATCTAATCTGCCCTCACGAAGCATTCTTTGCTTCATTATAACAACTGTGAGTCATGATGAACAATTATGAAATTATTTTAGTATGAAAGAAAAAAACTCCAAATGGTGAAATCATTATAGAAGAGAAAAATCTTTCTTATTTATTATAGAAGAATATAATTGCTATTATACAGCAAAATCTGTGTGTATTTGTGGAATAAAGAAAACAACACAAAAGGCTACATCAAATCAAAATGGAGACTCCTAAAAGAGGAAACATATTATTGATAATTCCAAGACTTCTGCCTAAGAAATATTAATAACTATTTTCTATTTTTAAGGCTGCTATTTGCTTGTTATAGCTTATCGAATTATTGTTCTTGCACTGAAAGAGATGACAACAATATGTTGAGGCACTGAATGAGAGGCCAGGAAAACAAATATACTAAATATTAACAGCTTTTAAATGCTAAAAATGGCCAAAATTGATTGATTTTGCAGTTATGAAGCTATTTTTTGAAAGATAAAATCTATTTCAACTGCTCAGATTTATTCTTGTGTGTGTATATATATATATATATATATATATATATATATATATTTGATTAAAGAAAATATTTTTGAAATTTTCTTATAACTCACAAGAAATAAAGAAGATAATTACTATTTGTGTTGCAGAAAAATACAACTTTGCCCCATCTCATTTTACTGATACTCTAAGGAATAGATAAAATTTGAGATGACTTTTAAAGGAATTAGTATTACATTATTATTCCCACCAAAAGTTAGTATTACCTACATTTCCTATATAACATTTCACAATCCTTTCACTATTTAACCTTCACGTTTGCAATTAAAAGGAAATATACCTCTCGCTAATTATGTGGACAAAAAGCCACATGTACTTGTAAAAATTTTTTGTTAAAGGGTAGTTGGCATACAGTACTGTATTAGTTTCAAGTGTACATCACAGTAATTCAACATATATGTACCTTATAATGTGATCACATAATCTAGCAATCACTTATCAACAGTTATTACGATATTACTGACTACATTCCCTGTGCTGTACTTCGATAGATGAATGAATGAAAAAAAGAGCCATGCATATTTTAATGAATAAAAATATGAGTAAACAACTATATTACTTTTATGGACTCATACCAAGTCAAAAAGATGTGTATTCATGGGAGTCTAAATCAATCTAAACTCTATTATCTTTAAGAAAATGTTGCCAACAACCAGGTAACTATAGTAAAAGGAAACAGATTTGCAAACAGAAGACTTGGGTTTCAGTCCCAATTCTGCCACTTTGTCACAACATTCATGTTACTTACAGCCTTTTATAGGGATATTAAATACTACCTCATGAGGATGATATTAAAATTATGAATGAGAAGGTACATATTAAAAGCTCAATAAACTGTAAAATGGCAAAGTACTATTATTACTCTGCATTAATTATATATGGCATATCATTCTGGACATTTTCAAAGATGTTCCAAGCTATCTCCAGAGAATGAATTAAAAAAGCAAGAAAACTGATTTACCCACTTAAATAGTAATATCATTTTCCTATAGTTAATTTAATGACTAGGTTAGAAGCATGTGAATAATTATGGAAAGTTTAAAATCTAACTGAAAATAATTAGAGGTTGGGATAACAATTTTTTTGCACGAGACAGGTAATAAAAATAGTATTTAAGAAACAATTATTCGGTATCAAAGAGTAAAGACCAAAAAAACTGCCAAAATTAACCAATTATATTTTTTCAGGTAACACAATAAGAAAATTAACTACAAATTAAAATTCCACCATTAAAAAAAACCTGCAGAGTCAGCTCTTTAAAAGACTTAATTTGCTAATTGCAAAGCAGTATCTCAACAATTGAATATTCATTTTAGGTACTTACAGCATGCCCAAGTACTGCATGTGCTATTTCATGGCCCAGAAGGAAGGAAAGTTGATGAATATCAGTCACACTCTTTAAAAGCCCAGTGAAGATAAACACTTGTCCATTCTGCGTCATAAAGAAAATACTGTAAGCAATTAAAATTCTATAGAAAACAAGCATGTTAAATATAACAATTAAAAATTAGGTTTGAGAACATTTACTTACTGGAAGCACAAAGGCATTTATATCTGGGGAATCAACCACATGAATAACCCAATTGATCTCAGAGATCTCCGGAATATCTTTATTGCATTCAATTAAATGATAAAATACTTCTTTGGCGGTCAGGTATCGGGCATCTTTCTCAGTTAGCATATCATTTTTAAATTCTTCCATCCACTGAAGGATTTAAAAAAATGTATTTTAAAAGAGTTTTAGCTCTACGAAATGTTTATATTGCTTCATAGAGAGTTATATGGCTACTTATTATTGAACATTAATTAAAAATTTACATATTATTAAACACTCAAATTTCTCAAATTTGAATTATACAAAGGCCATGTGGTTTCTCACAAATGTAATAAATTCTAATAACTAAGATTTTTCATATCAATTTGTTCAAATAAAAATTTCATTCATCTCTTCTATTAGCCTAAAAACAAATAAAATGCTTAAATATTATTTCTACTTTCCTATTTTAGAAAATAAAACATTGTCTGGAGAACATAAAGATTTCATATAAAAAAGTGAAATACAAAGGAAAATTGGTTCCCTGGTGGTGTAGTGGCCAGGCTTTGGCACTCTTACCACCACGGCCTGGGTTCAATTCCCAACAAAGGAACCAACAAGGAAAAAAAAAAAAAAAAGAAAAAAAAAATTACTTTCATAACCCGCTAAATAGAAAAATACCCTATACTTACAAAAGTTAAACTTACACAAAAGAAAAAAACATTCTGTTAATTTTAAGTGTGTTTTATTAACACAGATTAAAAGGAAATGACTGAAATTTTAGATCTATTAGGTATTTTCTCTATAGTATGCTGATTAAGATTAGCCACCACATAGACATTTTTTTTTTTTCTGAAGCTATATTCATGACAGACTCTTTCAAGTGTACTGGAATAAGGATATTTTCAAAATATTACTTTGATTTCCACAAAATGTATATTTCTTTCAGATATAAATAAACAAGTCTGTAAGCTTCTTCCTTGAAATGCGTTAATAGGTGATATTATAGAATATGAATTTGTAAGTCTTTATATATCAGTTGACATTTTTAAAAAGCACAATCACCAGGAGTTCCCTGGTGGTGTAGTGGCTAGGCTTCAGCACTGTTAACGCTGCAGCCTGGGTTCAATTCCCAGCCAGGGAATTAAAAAGGCTTCGGCGCTGGCACTGTCAGCGCTGTGGCCTGGGTTCGAGTCCCAGTCAGGGAGCTACCCACATACCAAAAAAGCAAAACAAAACAAAACAAAACAAAACAAAACAAAAGTACAATAACCAATGTCGACTGTCTGAAACAAACAAACAAAAACCACTATTATATTAACCCTTCTAAAATAAAAACAAGATTATACGCACAGTAGTCCCCTCCTTATCTGTGGGGGATATATTCCAAGACCCCTAGTGGATGCCTGAAACCGCAGATAGTATCGAACCCTATATATATATATATATATGTAGTTTTCTCCTATACCTACATACCTATAATAAAGTTTAATTTATAAATGAGGCACAGTAAGAGATTAACAACAATAACTAACAATAAAACAAGTATAACAATATACTATGATAGTAATAAAAGTTATGTGAATGTGATCTCTTAAAATATTTTATTTTACTTACCCTTCTTATGATAATGTGAGATGATAAATGCCTACCTGATGAAATGAAGTGAGGTACAGAATGACGTGCAATTTAGAACTTGTTTATTTTTGGAATTTTCCATTTATTATTTTTGGACCACAGTTTTACCACAGATAATTGAAACCATGGAAAGTGAAACCATGGATAAGGGGGAATTACTATAATAGTAGTACTTTACTATAAGAACATGTGTTTGAATTTTCATACCAAGCAGGCAATATACTTTTAGGTTAAAAAATTTTTAAAAGAAAATAATATATGTATGTACAAATATATAATTTTTTAAAGCTTCTTAGTGATGTGAATGGTAGGAGACAGATTAATTTAACACTAGGGCCGTCTCAACCTTTCCAGAACATTTGCTTCTAACCAGGCTATAACCTAAAAAACATCTCAGATCCCTGTATAAACTCTACTAGAAAAGACTGGTCTTAAGGTAAGACCAATCTTTTTAGAGAAAAACCATTATTATTTCTTTTTTTAATGGTAACTCTGACAAATTTGGAAGCTCAAGTGGGATAAAAAGATAGAAAGATCTAACCATGCCAAAGCTGTCAAGTGAGGCTATGAGACTTCAACAAATAACACTGAGCACATTCTATGTATGTGCTATACACTGGAAATAGAAGCAGAACCCGTCCTCAAGGAGCTCACTGGTGGTACAAAACGTCTAACTACATGAGTACACTCTCCAAGGAGAGTCAAGGCTTCTGAATTCCCATTTCACTCTGCATACCCACTTGAGCCTATGCAGCCACTCTGCCGAACCCAATGCAGATAACTAAGGTAGGCTTTTATAAAAAAGTGACATATAAGATCACATACTATGAGCAGGAATTCGCTGGGTGAATGGGAAGAAAGCAATGTAGGCAGCAGAAATACTAAGCATGAAAGGTATGAGGACTTTTGGGGGAAAAAAATACTAATTTCCTATCAAAAAATAAAACAGTAACATCTTTCATATTTAAGAAACTTCCCTGCTTTAAGTATTAAGGTAAGCAATCTAATTAAAAGCAATTCTTACAACTTACGGCTTCATATTCCAGTTCTGATAAAAGACTGAAATGTTCTTTCCCCAGTAATAGCAGCTTGCTCCGTCCTGTGATTGGACTCACTTCCAGATGAGTAAAATAAAACACTAGGAAGAGAATTCCAAAACCACTCAAACCAAGAAATAATTTCCACTTATTCTTCCTTACACTTTCTTTAAATAGTTCCTTCTTGTTAGGAGGAAGTGCATGCCACCATTTCCTTATACCCCTAGAGCAAAAAGAAAAATTCAAAGTTCTAATAATAGTATCAGTACATATCACCAAAACTCAATGCTTATGCTAGAATTTTATGCCATCAAATACTTGGATTTTTATAAAATATTTCTCTGCAGAGGTGGTTTTTTTCAATTTCTAACATTCTTAGCTAAATGATGAAAAAGGAATAAACTATATAGGGATATAGATTAAAAGTCTAACGGTCATTTGAATTTTCTTCAGTAACTTTTAAGATAACATTAAATGAGCTATTTTACTACAACTACCACTAGTTAACATTTATTGACTGTTTACCACATGGAAAGAATTCTAATCATTACACATATTTCACCTCATTTAATCTTCATAATAACCCTGTTATAGAAGAGAATGAGACAGAGGGAAGTTAAGCACTTGTCCCAGGTTGTAGAGGTAATGAGGAAAACCAGGCAATGAAGGCAATGTGATTCTAGAATCTGAGCATTTAACCACTTAATAGGGATGAACTGCCCAAATAAATATCTGAGGTAAACCTATACTTTTAACCACCTTTGTCCCCACTGCTCATCAGCCTTCCAGCACAATCTTCCAGTGCTTCAGCAAGGTACAAGGCAAACTATAATACCTCACCACTGACTTTTAAAATAGTGTTCAGTAGCAGAAACTCCATCCCCTCCAAAACGTGACAAAGAAGTAATAAGCAGAGCATAAGGAAAGAAAATAAGAAAATGAGAGAGCTTATAGATAACACCTGAGGAGTTCCAATTTCTACCAGGCAACAATACCCTGCTACTTATCAGAGTCCAGATACATTCTGACAACAAGCAATGTTTTCAAGACTGAGACAAAAACTTTTCCTTATGAGTTCATCTGTGAAATCACAACCAAAATTTAAAATGTATACATCATTCTCTTGACAAAATTTATTTTCTCAAATAACTTCATCTTAATTTTGTTGTCCCACCTAAAATATGTCTGTTTCAACCCAAAAAGATTAAACTAACCTATGAAGTACATTATTTCCTACTTAAAACATTATATGAGTACTTATTGATTTAAAATGTATGAAAACATAGTCTAAAAGAAAAATTTTGGTGATTGACAATAGCAACAACAACAAAAAATATAAAAATAATTCAAAAAGGTGAACAAGATTTGTTGGCTCAAGTACCTGGGCTGATATGTGACGAAGATTCTCTCCTTCACCAAATTCTACTCCGAGTCAACTGAACCATTTTTCAATTAGGCCTTGACTTTTGGACTTCCATGTTCATCTCTGCATTGTCCAATTTTAGCAAGAATACTGCTAAGTTGCTTTAACTAGAATCCCTCATCTCCTTATCTGATCACCCTTATATTTAATCTGGTTCCTCATCCTTCACCAGCCCCCAGGTTATACATGGTCTCACTCACTTGCCTTCAGCAGAATCCTGTTGGGTCTGTTTAGGCAGAACCCCTCCTTACTCCCAATGTTTCCTCTAATTTTCCATCCACCGACCGCTGCCCTGCTCCTTGGCTATAAATTCCTACTTGTCCATGCTGTGCTCAGAATTGACTCTGGTTCTACACCGAGGTCTCTTTTCTCCTACTACAATACAACCTGCATAAAACCATTTTACTGCTTTAACTATTATTTAGCTCCATTTTTCTCTGACAGTCATTACTTAAATTAAGAGCTAATATAGCTGTATATTTTCTGCATCCCAAAGCCAAATCATAAAGAACACAATGAATTACAGAGTACAAGTTTTCAATTTGATAAAAAAAAAAAAAAAAAATTAGGTTAGTATGGAAGGAGGCTAGAAGGGACTTCACCATTATCAAACTTAAAGAAGTTTATGAGACAATGTTTAACTTCACCTTTCTTCAATCTCCATTGAGCATATAAGTGAAAACAGGATTAATTATGGGGAGAGAGGGTTAAATCAAATGTAAAGTACTATTTAGCTATAAAAATATTAATTATAATAAAGGACTACCAGGAGCAAACAATAAATATTTGTTGGAAACAGAATAGAAAAATAAATATTAATGGTTTAAGAGTTAACTTGGCTAGGAGTGAGCCCATTCTTAAATAAGCAGTTCTTCAGTTTCATGATCTGTTGCCTCAAATTCCATAAACTAAAATGGAATGTTGTGAGTACTGTTTCTTATACACAAGTTATAATCCACATTTCTGATTCTTTTTGTAATCACTTATATAAAGTCAATCTTTTAAAAAGTGTCTATACAAGATATATAAGAATAATTTATATTAATCTTTTTTTAAAAGATCATATTTCTGTAAGTAACATGCGATAAATTATTTCATGGTTATTAAATCATACATAACTAAACTAGGTAGAACCAACTGTTTAGAAACTTAATTTTGAGCTCAGCATGGGAGGGAAAGCTAACAAATTTTCTTTCAAAGTGTAGTTATACAAATACCTTTTAATACAAAAGTTTATTTCTTTAAAAAAGCATTTTACCTGCCTATAATTATTGCAAGTAGTTTCTGCACTGGTTTGAGAATTACCAACAAGAGAGGAATGGGAGAAGCTTGAAACCGTGGAGAAGTATGGAAACTCCGGAAGTCTCTTACGGAGAAAGAGTTTAGAGGATGCAATACTGACAGAGCAGGGACGGCGGCAATTTCTTTTATCAGCTGCTGTCTTGAAAAAGAGTCATTCCATGCAGTGTATCTTTGGGTAATCATCCATATTTCCTTACTTTTGATATTCGAGTGGTATCCTGTTCTTTTGGTATTAAAAGTCCTATAGAAATTAAAGTTTTCAGACAGAGAAGTCAACTTGTCACACTGATTTACTCCCAGGCCCCAATACTTATTTATTATGTGGTTAATTTGTACTTGATGACAGTCCAGTGAGGTTACAGCTAGGGTGTTACATTTTCTCCAGTTGGTCAGTAAATTAAACCGGAAGAAAACAGAGTTTCTAGTAGCAAACTGCAATCCAAACATGAAGCTCATCTTTCTTTTGCTTGATTATCTGGAACACAAAAATTAAACTATAAATATCTCTGGAAAATACTTATTTAACCAACCTGGGAATATAACACTTACAAAATAGGTGTGTCCATCGTTCTTCTTTTAACACATCTCACACTACTAAATTACCTTGGGTTTCTATTCACTATCCCTATAGCAATGCCTTTAAGCAATACAAACCAAAGAAGTTTCACTTACTTTTTTCTTACTCTTCCACATTTACTTTAAAAACTATTTTTGCTTCTTTTCATTTTTTATTTTTAGTTGGGGGAAGTCTATTTTTATTTTAACAGCTATCTGAGGATTAAGAAATGGGTTACTTAAAAACAGCAGTAAAATTTTATCAATTGGCAGTAATGAGAGAAAAGTGTGTAATAAAATAGTAAAACCTAACTTACAAGATGTATTTTTTAAAATAAGAATTTATTCCTTTCAGATATAATCCTGGCACTTCCGATTGGAGTCAAGATGGAGTAAATGACCAAACTTACCCTCCTACTTAAAACAACTAAAGAAACAAACAATAAAAACAATGTTCTCAATACACTGAAGATAGGCAATGAAGGAACATTATCCCTAAGAGATGGGAAACAAATAAAGTGAGCTGTATAATATGCAAAGGGAAAATGTAGGCACATCCCAACGGTCCCCCTAAATTGAAGAGATTAGGCTGGCAGGTCAGTAGGCCACATTAGCTAGAGCTCACAGAGCACAGTGCAAGAGAAGACAGCTATACAGAAAACAAACTCCAGGGATTTGCAGAGAAGCCCCCTCTTGTACCTAGCTGAGTCCTGACCTCAGTATACGTGTGAGAAAATTCCCTGAAGCTGAGAAAGAACTGCCTAAAGAAAGAGAGGAACAATACACCACACAGGTCCCACACAGGGCAGAGTACAGTGCCTGTTCCCATCCTTCAAAGTGGAACACGTTATATTCATGGGGCACTGGGTAGAAGACTCAGAGGGGTTTTACAGAAAAAATTGGTCCTAGACTAAAGGTTGCTCTGGCTCTACCTAACAAAGATTAAAAGCGATACCCTAAAAGATCAAACTGTTTCCAAGTAACTTAACAATATACCAGAACAGTTATAATACAAAAATATCTAGCACTTAACGAGGCATAATTTACAATAAAAAATGATCAGGCATGCAAGAAGCGTGATCCATAAGTGGGAGAAATATCAATATGAACTAACTCCTAAATAACACAAATGACAACATTAGTAAACAAGGATGTTAAAGCAGTTATTATAACTATATTCCATATGTTTAAGTTAAAGAAAAATTTTAGCATGTCACATACAGACACAAATACAATTTTTTAAAAGATCTAAACTTCTAAAACTTCTAACACTGAACTTCTAAAAAAGAAAACTGTATTAAATGAAAAATACAATGGATGACACTAACAGATTAGACATTGTAGAAATAAAGACTTTTGTACTGGACATATCTATAGAAGCCATCCCAACTGAAATGAAGAAAAAAAAATAAACTAGAAAAAAATGCACAGAACATCAACAAGGTGTAGAGTAACTTTAAGGGGCCTAATATATGTGTAACTGAAGTTCCAGAAAAGCGGGGAGGGCTAGTAGACAGAAAAAAACACTTGAAAAAACCATGGCCAAAATTTTCCAATTTGATGAAAACGGTACACCCACAAAATCCAAGAAATTTAATGACTTATACACATAAGAAACACAAAAGAAACAACTCCAAGATACATCATAATTGAATTTCTTAAAACCAATCAAAGAGAAAATCTTAAATTTGGCATCTTAGATGAAATGGGTACATTCCTTGTAAAATACAAACTATCCAGCTTACTCAAAAAGAATGAGATAAACTGAAGAGCCCTATATCTATTTTTTAAATTTGTAATTGAAAATATTCCCACAAAGAAAGCTCCAGGCCCAAACAGTTTCACTGAGAAATCCTACAAAATATATAAACAAGAATTAATACTAATTCCATACAAACGCTTCCAGGAAACTGAAAAGAAAGAAAACAGTACATAACTCATTCTCTAAGACCAGTATTACTCTGATACCAAAGCCAGAAAAAACATTTTAAAAAACATTACTAGGTTATAGAGTAATATCCTTCATGAAAATAGATACAAAAATTCTTAACAATATTTTAGAAAAATCTAATTCAACAATATATAAAAAGAGCAATACATCATGACCAACTGAGGTCTGTCCTAGGAATCTAAGATTGATTAAACATCAATCAATCAATGCAATTCACCCTATAAAAGGACTGAAGAAAAAAAACAAAACACTACACCAAGGCTGGGCAAGACGTCAATCAAGGTCCACTGGTGAAGCACAAACTAATTTTGGGGTGACTACCTGAATTAAGAAAAAAGTGTCATAGCAATGCCCCATTATGCCAGGGTCTAGTGGCTAAGCAGCTAAACATGCAATCAACACATTTTTCCCATGTACATGTACAGCTGCTAGAGGCTAGAATCAGCTCTTCACAATCGAGATGGCTGTATGTACTTAAGCAAGCAAAAGTAAGCAGCCAGTGAACCATGACACTTGGAGAAAACTGCCCTTAAAAAGTCTGCCCTCAGGGGGTTCCCTGGTGGCACAGTGCCTAGGCCTCAGCACTCTCACGATGACAGACTGGGTTCAATCCCTGCTCAGGGAACCAACCAACCAAAAAAAAAAAGTCTGCCCAAGCCTATACTATATGATCACCTCAATAAACACAAAAAAGCATTTGGTAAAATCCAACATCCATCCCTAATAAAAACTCTCAGTAAACTAGGACACCTGCAGAAAACCTTTAGCCAACAACATATTTATTAGTGAAACACTATGCTTTCCTCCTAAGAGCAGGACAAGGCAAGATGCCTACTCTGACTTCTACTCAACATTGTACCAGAGATGGTAGTCAATAGAAATAAACAAAACACATAACTAAACAAACAAACGCCATCCAGATGAGAAAGAAGTAAAATGGTCTTTATGCCTACATACTATGATCCTATACTGAAAAAAAAAAAAAAATCTACCCAAAAAACCCTTATTTTAATATGAGTTTAATAGGATGGGAGGATACAAGAGCAATATACAAAAACAATTTTATTTCTCTACACTAAGAAGTTACAGACATCAGACCCTACTGCCCCCAAAAAGTACATACTGTGTGATTCCAGCTCTATAATATAATCTGTAGAAAATGTAAACTAATTTACAGTTACAAAGAGATGAGCAATTGCCTGAGGAGGACATACAGAGTTTTGGGGGTAATGAGTATGTTCAGTACCTTGTCTGTGGTGTTGGTTTCACAGGTATACATGTTAAGTCAAAATGTATACTATACGGTATATATAATTTATGTATATCAATTATATACCAATTAAGCTTTTGAAAGACAGTAAAAAGAGACATCAAGAAAAGGTAATGTGTGAACTTTGATTAGATATTCTTTTAAAATAAATAAATGAGTTTTAGAAGATAACTAGAACTGCGAGGAGAGTTTGAAGATGGATTTGCTTTTAGGTTATTTTAGGTAAATATTGCTTATTTACTTAGGTGACAATGATATTGTGTTCATGCAATTATCTTATACTTGAAATACTTGAAGTGTCTCTTCATGATGAATAAAACTTACTTTAAATACCAAATGTACACACAGAAAAAGACAGAAAGCTGATACAGTAAAATTTAAACAATCACTGTATCTATGTGTTCATAATTTTTTTTTTCAAGTTTTCTAAATATTTCAAAATCTTCACAATGAAAGTTATGGAAAATATATAAATCCAGTTCAACATAAGCTAATATAACATTACCTAGAAAGATGCTTCAACACACCAGTTTTGATAAATAATATTATCTATAATAGTAAGCTATTTAAAAATAGCTCAGATTTTGTATGTAGTGTATACATTCCACCTTGAATTATTACTGTATAATGTGAATAAAGGGCATGCTAAAGTAAACATTAACTCCAAATTAACCTTTTATGAACTGCTACCAATTTTAAGTCAGTACAGTCCAGGGTGATATATAATAGTTTGACATTATTAATACCATACTTTCCAGGTTTCTGGTTTTTTGGTGGGGTTTTTTGGTGGCTTTTTTTTTTTTTTTTTTTGAACCAAACAGAAAAGTGGTAAAATAATTTAAGCCTGGAAATCATTTCAAAATTAGTATCTGAGTACCTAGTAAGATTCTTCATTGGCTCGGTAGCATATGAGTTACAGATGCAGCATAAAATTCAGTCCCTGCTTTCTTGGAGAATATAATCCAGTTGAGGAAAAAAATAATACAGTTCCTCATTAAGTGCTATGTACTACATGAATTTTAAAAATAAACAAATAAACAAGGATATCCATGAGTAGCAGAATGGTTCAGGACAGTAACCATTTTTTATGCCATTTGGGCACACACAAAAAAAGAAAACAAAAAACAAGAAAATTAAAAAGAAGTTTCAAATAGGAAAATGTACTTAAGGTTTAAACATAAAATGTCTTCTAGTAGAAATCAAAGTGCAAGAACCATACAAACCCAATTTTTTTCCTTTTACTCCGGTAGATAAACTTCACACTTGCCCAACCACACTCTTTTTTACAAGTGCATCCTACATCCTCAATTGAAAGGATAGCTCTAGACTGCCCTGTTGTCCCACGTGACCCCTGCCACAGACCACACAGCTAGGAGTGAATATCTGACAATGAAAAAATGTTTGGTAAGACATTACCAGGCAGAGGAAATCTAAAAGCATGTATAAACTGAGGATATAGTTGGTGCTGTGGCAACACAAAACTGCAAATGCAAAAGAAGTGAATCTACAGAAAGGACAATGGAGATTAATACGCGGAAAGAATGAGAGAAACCTTTAAGCCTCAAAGACAGAAAAGGAGAGGGAGACTGAATCACACCTTCCAGGTTCCCAAGAGACCTGTACTTCCTCCACTTAATGAGGCTTCATGAGCTTTTAGTTTCTTCAAAAAATAATTCCCTCTTCAAGGAGTTTTTGTATCTTGCAAATAAATGATCTCTGACTTGAGGTTACATGGTATAAAACAATTACACGTTTCATATACAAGCTAATAACATACTAATATTATACATGTTGTTTATTGGAACTAACTGTGGGTTCCTCTTATACTTTGCAAAGCCAAACTCCCAATTTTCAACATTAAATCAGGAGAGCTGAAGCAATGTAAAGTGCAAATCAGACAACAAAATCCTACTTCCAGGACTCAAAGTCCTACACTCCTAAATACCATGCAGCCATTTAAAAACTGAAGAGATAACACAGTTTTAAAAAATAACAACAAATGCTACTTCCAAAAATTCTGTGCATCCAGGATGACAAACACACACGTAAAGCAGCACTGCACCACAGAACTTTCTGCAAGGATGGAAATGTTCCACGAGTGTGCTTTTATGGTAGCTCCTACATGTCGTCAGTGAGCACTCGAAATGTGTGTGGTGTAACCGAGCAATTGAATTTTTAATTAAATTAATTTTAATTAATTTAAAACTAAAATGGCTCTATGTGACTACTGGCTACTATATTAGAGAGTGCAGGTTTGTATGGTGCTGGTGCTGGCAGAAGAGTACCAGCAAAGCCATACTGATGTAAATGCAGTCATGCCCATTTAAAGGAGATGCAACAAGTATGATGGAATTTGGGAACAGTGTTGCCAAATGTTTCAGTATTTTCAAGGAAAGTCAGAAAGTCAAAGTTACCAATTTAAAAATGTTGGCAACCAACTTAAAAAAATTATTTAACCACTTTGACCAAACATACCCAAACCCCATTCAGTTTCTGATCTCTGAATTATGTTATTCATTCATTCTTTAAATATTTAATGAAGGCCTACTGCATGTCATACCAAGTACCTTTCTGGATGCTATGGATACCACAGAAAACACACAAAAATCTCTACCTAATTTGCAACAACAGTAATGCTAAAATATGCTAGAATACACAAATATAACTCTAAAGGAATATACAACCAACTATATAATATATAACCACTATATTCACAGTGGTTATTTTAGATGGCAGGATGATGGTTTAAAGCATTTAGTATTTTCATCTTAGATATTTCTGTGCTGTTTAATTTTTTACAGGATGTATTCTTTTCTGTAAGTCCAAAAACCAATAGAGGAAACTATTTTGGAATTTCCACAGGTTTCAATATGGTAGACCAGGGCTCTAATTATTTATTCTCCAGGTAACTTCCCCACCTCTCCTTCATCCATCCCTAAGAGCAAGACCCACTAATTTACTTACACTTCTCAGAAAAGCAAAGCTCTCATCTCTATGACTATGCACATCTATTTACACTACTTAGCTCTGCTCACAAGCCAAAGAAAACCCCTGCTCCTGCCTACTGACACAGAAGGTATGTAACATATATTTAAAAGTAAAACTATTATCATTTCTATTACTGACAATCAACTGTCAAGAAATAGTGCCTGATGTTTTGTAATCCTTGGTTTATCCTTAAGAAAGAGTAAAGAATGGGAGAAGATCTATTTATACATTTTCAAAGAGCCCATCACTAGACTACTGTAGAGCATAAGAAAGAATCAGGGCTGTCACAACCACTTTAAAGACTTGAAGAAGGTCAACAAACATAGCTGGCAGACTCCTTAGGATTACTAAATTAATGATGTGAGAAAATTAAACAATTTGGATTGTTAGCCTCTAAGAACATTTCAGATCCTTAATTCTTTAAGTACCATCTCAGAATGAGCAAGTACAGCAAGCACTCACTGGCACTCACAGCTGAAGCCTGGAAGACAGTTTTAACAACTCTGCTGAAAATGACTATTTCTTCTCTAGTTTCTATGGAAACAGCTGTCAGATTGGCAAAAATAGGACATGTACTTTAAAATAATCATTCAAGCAAAGTACACACATGATGGAAAGCTTAAAAAAAAATAAATTGGAAGGCAACAGCATTGGCTCTTAAGCTTCCAAATGTCAGACTGCACCCCTTCACTATGGCTGAGAATGACGGATTGTGAACCTAAATCCTTTTAGGGAAGGATACGCGGCATTGGTCAGTTACTACAGCTGATCAATTCCTGAATTTAAAATGAGGCGTTTTCATCTCCCTGGACTAAAATCTCATTGAGGACCCGCATGGCACCATCCAACTATTTTACACGGGCAAGTTACATTATTTACACAGCATAAAAAGTGATTGTTGTAGACAAGCTCATTTAGAAAGCATTAAAACTCCCTAGAGCCGGGTAGACAGGAAATTTTCTATTTTTGTCAGGTTGAGGTAGGAAAACTTTTATTTTCTCTACTTGAAGAGTGAGGAGGTAGAAGAGAGGGCCCGACTCTTACAACGCTTTAAGCGGCTCGACGCGGTTTTCCACAGGGGAACGTGTCAACGTGAAGCACACGACACTGCGTTCCTAAGAAACGCCACTTTTAAAGAGGAGCCGCTAGCCGCTAATGAGAAGGAACGATTGAGAAGTGGAGAATATATCTCCCTGGAAAACAGTCACTTGCCAATCTGCAACTCCCGTGCTGCCAAGGCAAGCACCCTGGAGTCCCTGCACTTCTCACCCAGAGGGGAAGGAGGGGAAGTACGGCGTTTTCTTCTCGCTTGTTCCTTTTCTACTCGCCCCTCCCCCCGAGCCGAATACACAGGCCCGCCTCTCTCCAGTCCCGCGCCGGCGCCCCCTCGTCCCTCCCTGCCCCCACCCAACCTCCCGGGTCCTCACGGGTCCTCGCTCCTCACCCCAGCGCCCTTCTAACTTCTCCCCATCCCACTCCCTTACTCTGCCGCACCCCTAGGCCCGACCCAACTCAGAAAAGTAGGTCAAAGGCGTCCCCACCCGGACAGACACACACCAGCAGCGGCGAAGGCGTAGACAACTCCGCCGACCCGACCTGTGCGCACGCGCACACCCCAACACTAAAGCCCCGCCTCCTCATTTCCTGCACTCTGCTCAAGCCAGGGCGCCTTTTGCTCCGCCCACACCTGGCAGTCCACACACCCTCCCAGAGTCGTGCTCCCGGCCGTCCCGGGCCCTGAGCGGACTGTGGCGCTCTGGCGCCCCCGCGTGGTTGGAAGAGGGACGTGGCTGTGGGCTGGCTGGCTTGCTTGGGAACAGCTTTAGTTCTGATGTCCTTGGAACCAGCTGAGCTGGATTATCTAAGGAATGATCCCCACAAGGTTGTACCCGCTGTAGATTCTAAGGCAGTGCCAGCCAAAAAGAAAAATACTTGAGGGCTGCCAAAAGACGAAGGTTTTGGGGTTTGAGTTTGCACTGATAGTAGTCTCTGGAGTGTGAGAACTCTAAGCTTTCACGCCACTTCTGGATAGGCACGTTTTAAGAAAGATGAAGTATATAACCTGAAGCATCTGGAAGTTAGTTGAAAATAGCTGGCTGCAAAACGATGTGTTTAGTACATTTCATTCATTCCACCAAAAAATATTTATTGAGCACCAAGTGCATGCATTTTGGGTGCTAGGAATACAGCTGTAAACAAGACAAAGACCTGACTTCCATGGAGCTTATATCACAGCGAGTACAGATAGACAATAAGCAAGTAAATAAGTAAATAAGCAAGATATTAGATAGTCATAGGACTCCATATTAGTCTGTTGTATTTATATTTATATTCTATGCACAATGAAAACCTTTTTAAAGGATATAACACTATGAACAATTTTAGGTATCACTTTTAAAGGATTTATAAGTAATGTTTTTCTTTTACCTTTCTTATCTGTGTTTTATAATGTACCTTTTACCTTAAAGGGACCATCCTGGCAGATCCTTGACCACTGGTTCCCTAAAAACTGAAGTGGCAGATTCCTGAATCATCATGAGTTTATCTCCCATCCTCTGAAGTGCATATGTCTTACCCAGGTTTCCCATGTACTAGCCACCTCTTGCTAATCCTGCCTGATTAGCATGATGTCATCAATGTAACAATTGGGTGTGATGTTCCGTAGAATATCCAGGTGTTCCCGATTGTTTTGGACTATACTATGACAGATCACAGAAGTGGCACAAAAGCTATAATCAGAGCTACAGCATGGTTAGGTCTGCAGTGATCTATAAACCATTCTCCTGGTTTCTGAAGGGGCCAGACTAGCACATTAAATGGAGATAGGACTGGATGACCATCCTTGCATCCTTTAGGTGTTTAGTGGTGACTAATCTTCACCATCATTCCACCCCTCACCCCCTTGGATGAAATATTGGTTTATTATTTCAACTTGGTAGGGAAGGCACAGTTTCAGAAGTTTTCACTTGGTCTTCTCCACCATGAAAACAGATGACCAAGGACCTAATGTTCCAGCTACCCAGTGTATATTCCCAATTATGCACTCAGGGACTGGGGAAATGACCACTAGGTGGGTCCATGAACCCATTGTAAGCTGGATGTTGTCTAGCACTCCGCTTATTACTGGACCTCCATAACCCTCTATTCTTACAGAGGGGCCATAATGGCCCTTTGGGTTTCTGGGTACCAAGATCCTTTCAGATCCTGTGTAGTATCCGAGTATTTCTCTTTCCCCAACATAGAGTTAGCTCAGAAAATGGTCACAGGTCATAGAATAATCATTATAGCAAATAATTGTTTCAGTATTATTGGATGCTTCTTCCCAGGGATCCAGCCACCTTTTCAGTCAATGGATTCTATCGTCTGAGTCTGAAAATTAATTCAGATCTGAGAATTAAGCAAGGAGCATCCTTTTTTATTGGGGTAACAACCCTCATACTCATGCTTCTCCATGCTTGCCTTCTTCTGGTTGTAGATGTTAAGCAACACCCTGTTGGCTACTCATCTATCTATCTCCTAGGGACACCTTGTGCTATTAAATACCTTCAAAACCCCCACAGATCAAGCCCCCTAGGCTGTCCCTCTGACCTTGCCAGCATTATAATAATTACTATAGCATCCAACCTCCAGACTTCCGGTAGTTATAGCCGTCACGTGACTTCTATTACTTCTATTCTCCCTGGATATTATCAAGCCCAGCCTTGTGATTGCTTCTCTCACCACCATCCCTGGCCTACAGAGAAGAGTCCCTCTGAACTTCTTGGTGATGCTGGTACTCCTCTCACCAGTGCATCGCCCATCGCCTCTGTCTATGGTCTATCCTTCAATCTTCCTATGGAACATAGCCCTCTGGCTGATCTTCTGGCTCCACACAGTAAATCATTTCAGCAAGCCCATTTCACTGAGGACCTTCTTTCCCCTGCAATTAGCCAGAGCATTCAGCTTTCTTCCTCCTTGGAGATTTCCCTTGGCTGAAGCATGCCTC
Organism: Lyroderma lyra; assembly: GCA_004026885.1. NCBI lineage: Eukaryota > Metazoa > Chordata > Mammalia > Chiroptera > Megadermatidae > Lyroderma > Lyroderma lyra. The sequence continues at coordinate 215,127 of PVJL010001990.1, forward strand.
ATCCAAAGATATGCCTTCTCCCCAGAGACAGCATACCTCCAATGACCAGTTAATCTGGAAGGACAAAGGCCTGGCCCCCGTGCTTCAGTTGAAGACAACGCTGCAGGGCCATCCTAGCTCTAGAGCTCTTCATGGGATTGACTGAGAAACCTCACTTCTCCCTCCACCCAGACCTTTTTCCCTTTCTGCCTATAGGTATTATCCCCAAGAACCACCCCCACCCCATGCCCAACAGACTGGCACACAAAGACTTACTTCAGAGCCTGTTTCCAGGGCACCAAACCTAAGGCAACTCACTTCTCTCCAGAAGTGAAAGTTGCTTTGAGAGAGAAAAACTTTCACTCACATCTTCATGGAAACACTACAGACTTAATACTGAGTTAAAGGAGAGACTAACTGAAGAATTATTAGGCATGACTTGTATCAGAACCAAGTATAGGTAAGAGCTCAACAGACAATATGAATCTCTGCTGACCTGAATTCAGGCGGAGAGCCAGGTGAGGTGGCCACAGGGTTTAAATGAGGTTCACAGACTGGGCAGGCTGCAATAAATGGGTGGAGCCTTGACAGAAGTGGTCTTTCATTTTTCTTGCAAATGTGCCTGGCATGACTGTTCCAAATGTAGGAAATGACTGGTTTTGAATCGGAAATCACCACCACGTAGACAATTCCAGTATCTTCATTTGCATATTCTACTTCAACAAAAATTCGCTCAGCATTTTCTCCATCTACATGTTTGGCTTCTTTTACTTTCTTCTTCTGTCATCCCAGCCCTTCTTCCCATATAACATAAACAAATATGCCTTTTTTTTTTTTTTGCTTGAAAAGAGTGGTCACACCACGTTCCATTGTATAATTTTCATAAATCGCCACCTGGACTGTTATCGCACTAGCTTGCTGGCTGGTCTCCCTGCCTCTGTGTCATTCATTCCCCTTGTCTAAACAGCCACCCAGTCCCAGTTCCTGAAGTTGGGGGTCCAGATGATTCGATATGGCTCAGCAAGCTCCAGGCTGGGCCCACGAAGCAAGGCCGAAGCTTGGATTCGTTCTAGCTCACTCATCAGACATGATTTCTCCCGAGATTCCAGTTGACCAGTTTCCTAAGAGTCGTGTAAACTATTTTTTCTTTATTACACAGCTAAAATGTTAATACTATGGAAAAGCAAAACGAAAAAGAGAAGAGTACCCTTAAACCCACTACCCGAAGATAATCACTGCTGATATTTTGATATGTAACCCTCTTAAATGCCAGAATTAACCCTTTCACTGTGTTGTCTTCAAATCTTTTTCAAAATGTGTCAAAAAGCCACAAAAAATAAAAATTTGATATTTTGACTATTTTATGCACTTAATAATAATATTTTCAGTTGCTTTGTATATAAATGACATTATTTTTATTTTACATTTTTGTTATATGGTAATAAATTTACCATTATATTGAATTTTAGCAAAAAATATTCAAAACATACTAAATGGTATCAATTAGATTTAAGTATAGATAAATTAGAATCTAATGGCATTGGTGACATAAAAATTTTAATTAGAAAATGTTATATAATATGGCATACAAAACATCTTTGTTGTTGATAGTACAAGCCACAGGAAAACATATTTAAAAATCTTGTAAATGGAGAAAAGTCCTTGAAACAGTTTCACACTGAATAACAATTTTACAATAATTACAGTATTTATATTTTTACGTAAATACAGTTAGAGTGGATTCTGTTGTCTGTCTGGGTCTGAAAATTGACTCAGATCTGAAAATCTGATAAATAAAGCAAGGAGCATTATTTATTCTTAAAAAACCCAAAAGTACAAAAAAACATACAAAAAGTTTTTTGAGCTCATGGGGTAAACTTGAACACCGAAATGAGCAGAAGGAAATACTCATTTAGATATATCTGAACATCTCAACAAAAGGGTTAAATGACTATAAATATTTAAAATTTTGATAAGATGAAATGTTTCTTACTGTCCTTTAAATGTGCATTTCACTGATTCCTAATGATGTAAACACGTTTTATGTTTATATGTTTGGATTTCTTTCTTAGCAAATTGCCTTAAACCAGTTTTCTATAAATTGTTCATTTTTATTGTATTGACTTATAAAAATGCTTTATATATTTAATAATTGCCTGTTATTTATATAGCTTGATGTTTATCTTTCAACTTTGTTAATTCATGTATACATGCAAACGTAATTTTAAAAATTTAATATGGACAAATTTATCCAACTTTTCATTGTGGCTTCTGCCTTTCAAGACATATTTACATTCTGTCTCAATCCCAAGATTATATACTTACCAATTTTTTTCTATTATTTAATGATTTTGTTCTCTCTTAACTCTTTCATCTACCAGGAATTTATTTCTTTGTAAGGTAGGACAGAAAGATATACACTAAAATATTTTCTGAATGATTAGGCCAGTGGAACTTTTACAACAGACACATGCAGGTGCCTTTCTCGTGGGGAAGATTATCAAAGTAACTGCTGTCCCAACAATTTATTAAATAACCCATCCTTTCCTGACTGACTCAACGTGTCACTTTGTTATATACTAAACTCTCATAACCCTCATATGTGGTTCTGGGCTTTTATCTGTTTTTCCTTTGTCTATTCTGGCACAAGTACAAGATTCAAATTACTCTAACTGTACAAGATAGAGTTTATTTTCAAATATTTTCTGGCTCTTCTTAATACATTGGACCTTCAAGATGAACTTTAGAACTATGTTTTATGTTATCCCCACCAAAGGTACATGGGAGTTTTGATTTGCTTTACTGCTATTGTTTTTAAAGAGATTAATTCTGAGGAATTTTATATGTTTGCAGTGTTGAACCTATCAACCCAGGAAACTGACATGTGTCTCCATTTATCCAGGTCTTCTCTTATGTCTCTCCATAAAGTTTTACAATTTTATTAAATGGTTCAAAGCAGTATATTTTTTAAACAGAAATGTAAACTTTGATTTTTTTTTAGCATTACAGAATCTCAGAACCGGGACTTAAAAATCATCTTATTTCACCCTGATATGTTGCTGAGTCTGCCTCTCAAACAACCAATATATGAGGTGTATGATTATTATATCATACTTATATGCATTTCTGTAACTTCCAGTTTATCACTCGAACAGCAGGTCTTGGGGAAATTTCTGTATTAATGGATATAGATCACCTTAATCCATTTTACTTACTACATGGTGTTCTATAGAAAGTAGATTGCATAATTTAATTTATTATTCCCTTATTTATGGACATTTAACTATTTCTATTATTGTACTGTTACAAATAGCTCAACTTACAACCTTGAACCCTAACTAAAATCCAAGTCCCCCAAATTCAAGAGTCCAAAACCACTGCCTGCAAAGGTCCCCCTCCAAAAAATCACCACCAGGTGGCAGAAGGCCTGTTCAAATAAAGGCTTTGGCTTTCCATAGTGTCCAGTTCTGTTCAATACACATTTATTGTATTGAACAGAATTGTATATGCATTATAGAGTAAATACTGGACACTTTTAATAGACTAATTTCAATACAATCAACAGGTTCATTAATTCAAAAATACTTAGGGAGTGTACACTCTGGCCAGGCACTGAGTAGGTCTGAGGGCTCCAGGGAAAAAATGAATAATCTCCTGCTATCTTCTGAACTCCAACAATTCTCAAAATAAAACAAGGGTCATTACAACACAGTACCTGTTTATTTTAGCCCCAGATAATGTATCACCCATTAGGCCAATAGACCAAGCAGCAGGTTCTCAAATAATTCAGACACTCCCTGAAATTTGTTGTGAGATTTTTGTGCTTATGTGTGGAATGCTATCAAACTTGGAGTTCCCCCAGAAGGATACCCTAAGATAAGGATTCACACATTCAAGTAATTCGTTTGGGAGGTGATCCCCAGGAGCATTGGTTGAAGCGTGGACAAAGGAGACAGGGAAGGGAAGGAAGCCAATAAATGATGCATTAACAAACTAATTACAAATAGGGGCAAATGAAGTGGAGTCCCTCTGGGAATGGGAGGAGACTCTGGAACATGCACCTCAGAATTTTCCCAACTGAAGGATGAAGTGTCTGGGCCATTCACCCACATGCCCCAGCTACCCATTGGTTGAGGGTTGTTCTGGGGGTGATTAATTCTTTGGCACTTCCAGCCACCTGCATGTGCTCCTGTGGGCCCAGAAAAAGATTCAAGCAAAGGGTTTCAGATGCTGGCAGTTGCAAACCCAACCAGTATGTGCAGAAACGTGGGCCGGGCACCAACATGCAGGGAGCTATGAGTGGGCATTCATAGCTACGAATGCCTTTCCTACTATCACCTGGCTAATTCATTCTTTAAAATACAGGGCAGAAATCATCCCCTCTGGCAAGTCTTGCACACATCTACACCAGGCCTGGTATGTTGCCCCACTCCTATGCACCTAAGGCATTTTGTGCTTACACCAGTCTTAGTAAGACAGTTGTAGGTATTTGTTGACTCTGAGACCCAGGTTGGCCTGGCTCCAAATCCCAGGACAAAATCACTAACACACTCCCATATAAGTGAGCCCCTTGGTTTATAGATGCATCACTCCCATCTCCGCCTCTCTTCATATTGCCATCGTCTCTGTTTCTGTGTGTCCTCTCTTCTTAGGAAGACATCAGTTATTGGATTTAGGACACGACCCGAAATCCAGAATAATCTCCTTTCAAGGTCCTTAGCTTAATTAATGCCTACAAAGACAATATTCCCATAGGTCACATTCTGAGGTTCCATCTGAGGTAGCTATGAATTTGGGGTTGAGGGGACACTATTTAACTAGGGACTCAGCAATCAGACCAATATCATATTTGGGAATTTGAAGGAGATTAAATTCCTCTATGTGGCTCTTAAGTTGGAGAATATGATACTGGAGCTGCTGGTGGCTATCTTGCTCATGAAGAGGAAAAAGTTGGCCTAGAAAATGAGGCCCAGAACAAACATATGAAGAGGGAAACAGAAACGACATTATTTGAAATCCTTGGCTCCAGCCATGCCTGAAGCTAACACCTCCCTTTCATTTTTCCAGTTACATCAGTCAACCAATTTCTTTTGCTTCAATTAATTTGAGTTGATGTAACTGAAATAGTCCTTACTAATACACTCAAATATTGCATGTCTGCTTTCCTCCTCAATCTATTTCCTTCCTCTTATACCTGACAAATTCCTGTTTATCCTCATCTTAGTTCAAACACAACTTTTTCAAGCAGATCTCTAAACTGATCCCTCAGATCACATCAGGTCTCTGTGCTGAATGTTCTCTTAGCCCTGTGTTTCCTTATCATGACACTTACCCCACAGTATTAAAACCACCTGTTTAATTTATTCCCCTACCCAACATCACTACTTAGTTGAAATATGAAATATTTGAGGACAAATTCTGCTTATTGCCATAGTCTTTTTTCTAGCATAGTGATGAAACATAGTAGGTGGCTAATGTCTATTCATTCATTGCTCTGTATCTTTGTTATTCAAAAGTATAGTAAAATAAATTATGACTAAGTATAAGTGTTTTTGTGTGACTACTAGACAATTGTAATATGTCCTGATTAATTTTTAGCATAAAAGCTAACTTAGGAATTTCTTAATGAAATTATAATAATAATTTTTAAAACTCCCAGGCTGATTAAATGAAATCATTTGAAGAGGATAATTATACTCACAGAGGATGAAGATTATTGCTTTGATAGTATTTAGTGGTCTGATTAGACTAAAGAAAAGGAGAACCCAATTTGCTAATTCTTTAAGCGTTTCTTGAAGATCTTGAAGTATAAATAACACATCACCTTGAACTGTCCTTCCTTGAAATAACTTTTGTATTTTTCCTGTTAAAGCAAATTACAGTGATTTTGGAAAATTTGGAAAATACACAAAGGCATAGTTGGAGATTATAGAAAGGTCCACTATCCCCATCAGTTAATCTTTGTCTTTTATTTCTGTGCATATCTATAACCAAATGACAGCTCAGATCCTAGCTCTTGTCCCCAGGGTCACCCCAGCATTTTGTGGCCTTACCTTCCAATGGGACTGTTGACTTCACTTTTCATGGGGGTTCCTTTTGATTTAACATAAACAACAATATCCTTACAGCACATCTGCCTAGCCAACTTATACTGAAAATTTGAAGATAAAGTCAAGAAGGAAATGTATGGCACAGTTCCATATTCATCATTCATTCATTCATTCATTCAGCAGATATAGCCTTTAAAATAAATGTTATTTGATTCCCAGCCAGGGAACTACCCCTCCCCCCAAAAAAAAACAAAAGAAAGAAAGGAATATTGAAATTCCCTTTTCTTACTGAAGTCACATACTAGGGGTCTTTACTGTTGAATAGTAAGTATCCCCACAAAACTCATGTCCACTTGGGAACCTGTAAATGTGACCTTATTTGGAAACAGTGGCTTTGCAGATGCAATAACTTAAGAGTGAGTCCTAATGCAATGACTGGTGTCCTTATAAGAAAAGGGAGATTTGGACTTAGACATACGCCAATGGAAGACAGTCGTGTGAAGGAGTTATACTGCCACAGGCCAAAAAATGCCAAGGATTGCCTGCAACCACCAGAAGCTAGAGGATGCCAGGCAGGATTCTCCCCTGGCGCTTTCAGAGGGAGCATGGTTCTGATTTTGGACTTCCAGCCTACAGAATAGAGAAATTGTTTTTGTTGTTTTTAAGCCACTAATGCATGTCGTGCTTAGTTACGGCAGCCCTAGCAAAGTATTATAGGGTCCAAACCCCGGCTAGTGATCCTTCCTTTTCCCTACCCCCCAGCTTCCACCCAACTTCCAAAACCTTCCTCCCACTTTTTTTTTTTTAAATAGGAGAAAAAGGCATACAAGTTTAACTAATGTTTTATGTATACCAGGGATATACAGAAAAGAAGTGAAAACCTGAAGAAGTGATTAGACTTGGAAGCTTATATACCATTTTTTTTATAGTTGACTTTCAATATTAGTTTATATTAGTTTCAGGTGTACAGCATAGTGGTTAGGCATTTATATAATTTATAAGTGATCCCCCCGATAAGTCCAGTACCCATCTGACCCTATACATAGTTTTTACAATATTATTGACGGGGCTATAGTATTATTGACTAGACTACAATATTATGGACTGGGCTACAATATTATTGACTGGGCTGCACAGGGAAGAAGTGACCAAAGGAAAGAGGATTGGGCTTCTAGAAGGAGTCAATTGTGGGAAGGTAAATGTATAGGCAAACTAATGAAAGATAAGGGTTGTTTTAGTAAGGTTTATTTATACAGACTCATCTAGGTACCATTCCCATTTCCAGTGATAAGAGTTGTTCTCCAGTTTCTTATATGGGGGACATACCTCTTTTAGGGGAATTCATGTCCTGCTTTTAGGCTAATAGGGGGAGGGCGAAATCTAGCTTGATTTTGGCCATGTCTTCCTATGTCTGGTTTTTCTCAACTGCCTTCAGCTCAAAATAATCCTTATACCAAAGTGACATATTTTTCCTCCAATTTTTTTTTAATGCAAAGCAATTTAGGTTTCTCAGCTCCTCACCCAAGGGGTCTCACTTTGCATATCCAAGGCTCAGTCTCCGCTTCACCAAATAGGAGGTGGCCCTGAAGCAGAAGAAACTGGGTACAGTAATGACTGATTCCTACACTGATAAAAAGTATTCCACTTCACTTGAAGATTAAAAAATAGAAAGAAGAAGAAGAAGAAGAAAAGGTGGGGAGGGAACCAAAGCAGTTATAGTCAGCTTGGATTTAAAATAAAAAATATGTCCGCAAAGACTTATGTACCCCAATGTTCATTGCAGCACTGTTCACAGTGGCCAAAACATGGAAACAACCAAAGTGCCCTGCGACAGATGACTGGATAAAGAAGCTGTGGTATATATACACAATGGAATATTACTCAGCTGTAAGAAAAGATGAAATATTGCCATTTGCAACAAAATGGATGGACCTGGAGATCATC
>PVJL010001991.1:0-153691 GCA_004026885.1 Lyroderma lyra
TCAATAACTATATTGGTCAATGGCGATCCATTTGGATGCTTTGTTAGTACTGAAATAGAAAACTGTTTGACAAAGATATTATAAGGAAGGAAAACTATAGACCAATACCTGTCATAAATGTAGATGCAAAAATTCTCAAGAAAATATTAACAAACCAAGTCCAACAATTTATGAAAAAAAGTTACACACCAGCCATGCAAGTGTTGAACCAGCAAGGCTGGTTCAACATTCAAAAACAGTTAATGTAATAAATACATCATATCAACAAGCTAAAGAAGGGAAGTCATATGCTTGTGCCAGTGGGTGCAGAAATAGCATTTGACAAAACTCAATACCCATTCTTAATTTTAAAAAAATATACATTATGTGCTCACTTCAGCAGCGTATATATATATATATATATATATATATATATATATATATATATTATAGAGGGGAAACTTCAATTGGACAAATAATTTAAAAAAAAAATCATACAGGCATTGTCATACTTAGTGATATGAGAAACCATCATTTCTGCTAAGATTAGGAACAGGGGAGAATGTCCCCTCTCACCACTGCTTTTCAACATCATACCAAAAGTCCTAAAAAATGCTCTTAATAAAAGAAATGTTTTCCTTTGGAAAATAAGAAAAAATAAATGGTAGATACATTGATAAGGAGGAAATAAAACAGTTTTTGATCACTGATGGCATGATTATCTATGTAGAATATCTCAAAGAATAAAAAATACTCCTGAAATTAATGAGCAATTACAGCAAGATTGCAAATACAAAGCTATTAATAATATACAAAATTAAATCACTTTCCTATATACCAGTAGTGAACAATTGAATTTTGAAATTAAAAACACAACACTATTTATATTAGCACCAAAAAAATGAAATGCTTGCATATTAATCTAACAAAATATGTATAACATCTATATGAGAAAAACCATAAAACTGGTGAATGAAATCAAAGAAGATCTAAATAGGTGGAAAAATATTCCATGTTCATAGATAGGAAGACTCAATATTGTTGAGATGTCAGTTCTTTGCAAATTGACCTATGCATTCTATGCGATCCAAATCGAAGTTCCAGCACATTACTTTGTGGAATGCCACAAACTGATTTTAAAGTTTATATGGAGGGGCAAAGACCCAGAGAACCAATGCAATATTGAAATAGAAGAACAAAGTCAGAGGACTGACAGACACAAGCCTACTTCAAGATTTACCATAAAACTGTAATAATCAAAAAAGTGTGGTATTGGTAAAAGAATAGAAAAATAGGTCTTTAAAAAATGGAACAGAATAGAGGGCCCAGAAGTAAATCCACACAAATATAATCAACTGATCTTTGACAAAGGAGCAAAGGCAAACCAATGGAGAAAGAATAGTATTTTCAACAAATGATGCTGGAACTAGATTGCACATGCACAAAAGAAAAAATTCTAGGTTCTTGAGCCACTCACTTTCTTGGCTCGAGCCCGCTCCTACCTCTTTGGAGTGTACTTTCTCTTCAATAAATGATCTCTTTGCTTTGCCACTTTAGAAAAAAAAAAATCTAGACACTGATCTTATACCTTACACAAAAATTAACTCAAAAGAGTTAATGTAGTTGATCCTGAATTTTTAGATACAATACCAAAACCACATTAAAGAAAAATATTGATAAGTTAGACTTCATTTTAATTAAATTAATTAAATTTAATTAATTAAAAACTTCTGCTATGCAAAAGACACTTAAAAGAATGAAAAGGAACCACAAACTGGGTGGGTGAGGGGGGATTGCAAAAAGCAAGCTGATAGAAGACCTGTATCCAAAATATACAGAAAAAAATCAAGACAAATGCAAGCAATCCAATTAAAAAGTGGAAAAGTTCTAAAGAGACACCTCACCAAAGAAGATGAGCAGTTAACAAGCATATGATAAATGCTCGACATCTTTTTGTCATTAAGGAATTGCAAATTAAAGCAACGAGATATCTCTACACACTATCAGAATGGCTAAAATTCAAAACACTGACAATACCAAATGCTGGAGATGATGTGGAGCATGAGGAATCCTTACTTACTCATTGCAGTGGGAATTCAAAATGGTACAGACACTTTGAAAGATGTTTTAGCAATATTTTAGGAAGCTGAACGTAAATTTCCCATGTGATCCAGCAATTGCACTCTTAACATTTTCCCAAGTGAGTTGAAAATTTAGGTCCCCAAGAAATCAGCACAAGAATGTTTATAGCAGCTTTATTTATAATTGGAAGTAATCAACATATCCTTCAATGAGTGAATGGACAAACAAATTATGGTGCATCTATACAATGGAATATTCTGCAAAATAGAAAAATGAGCTATCACGCACAAGGAGACAAGAAGGAAGCTTAAATGCATATTGCAGTGAAAGCAGCCAATCTGGAACGCCTACATACTACATGATTTCAACTATGTAACAGTCTGTAGAGACAGCAAGAAGATGGGTGGTTGCCAGGATGGAAGAGGGGAGGAAGGGAGAGGAATGAATGGTTGGGAGCAGAGGGGATTTTTAGCAAGAGAAACTATTCTGTCTGACACTGCAATGCTGGATACACAATATTATACCATGAATTGGCAAAACCCATACAACTCTACAACACAAACAGTAAACCCTAATGTAAACTATGGACTTTCATTAATAATAATGTGTCAACACTGACTCATCAATTATAACAAATGTAACATGCCAATGAGAGATGTTAATAATAGGAGAAGCTGGAGAACCAGGAGGACAGGAAGTATACTTAGAGCAACCCTGTACTTTCTCTTCAATTTTTCTGTCAATCTAAAACTGCTCTAAAAGTAAAGTTTATTAATACAGACATTTGATTCCTGAAAATCTTTTTATCAAATTTTAATTAAATAAATAAAGTTACCGGTTGGATTTATTTGGTAAAATTATAAAATTGAATAGTGGATATTCCATAGAGAGAATATCATATAAAATCCAAAGCTAATTGAACAGATTAACCCCTCTACATGCAAACACACACACACACACACACCCAGTCTATACGGTCAAATTAAGGTTCAATGAAAACAATTAAGAAAGCCGATTTTGCAAAAGAAGGAGAACAGAGATTCTTATAGTAACCTGTTAAGGTAAAATGAGAACTGAAAAGCCATCGTATTTTTATGTTTGCTAGCCAACTGATGTTTACCACGCAACCGAATCTATAGTCTTTGTCAGTCATTGGCAGCTGCCTTTGAATTTTAGCTTTCCTATCTGAGTCCAACAACTAATGAGAATAAATGGGGTCAGCTCTAAAGGGAAGTGATTCTGGGAATGCGGGGTTGGAAGAATGCTATTGATTGATGCGCTATTGGTCAGGGGGCCCTACTCAGCAGTCATCAATGGTTAAATGTCAGCCTTGGGGGCGTATTGAGTCTTGGTCCTCCAGAGGTCAGCTCTGCACCTGGTGCTGTTTAATGTTCCCACCAGTGACTCCAATGATGTGCTCAACAATGTTTCTTGACCTGGTTCATAGTTTGGCAGATATAATAATTCCTGATCTACATAATATGGTGGAGCAGTAGAGAGATGTTAAAACAGGGTGTTGCAGAAAGTGAAAGGAAATTTATTTTAAAAACCAGATTCCCTGTATATTGCGTGGAGTGTCCCTGCTATGAAATCTCCACCTGGGCCCTGCCTTTGTTTCTTTGGCTGGCACACTGTCCCTAAGTGAGCTTGAACAGTGGGCCCCCAGTGAAAAGTCTGGAATGCACTGGCCCTGGGAAAGATCCTCAAATGACCCTGACACATAATCGGTAGAATTTTCGTCTTCACATCATGCTGTTAGCAGTGAGTAATGGAGGCTGCTGGTACCTCAAGAAGATCAGCTGAAATAAGAAATGTTCATAATACTGAGAATGACTTGTATGATGAAGTGACAATCTTATAAATTAGAAATGTTTTAATTGATTAGATTACAAATATATATTTGTCATTGCTTAAAATGATAAATTGTCTATAGTTATGGTTTTATTTTTTTATTGTACTAGGCTTGTTAGTAACATAGTAACAAGTAGCCTAGGAATTCTGAAAATGGAAAAAAATAATCATTATGACTTATTACAGATAAAGAATGCCCCACTTTGGAGCTGGGCTTGGTGGGAAAAGAAGTATTTAGAAAAAACAAGAGAGAGAAATTTGTCTAAAAATACTAATAAAAAGTATGCTTTAAGGCAGGACTTCTCAAGCTTGGTACTAATGCCCTTTGGGGCTGTATAATTCTTTGGTGTAGCAGCTATCCTGTGCATCGCAGGATGTTTAGCAGCATCTCTGACCTCTTTACCCAAAACATTCAATAGGGCTACCTCAGTTGTTACAACCAAAAATGTCCTGCAAATGTCCCAGGGAGGACATTATGACAGCAACAGGATGCAGTTTCACTCCCGCCCACACATGTGCACACACACACACACACACACACACACACACACAGAACCACGGCTATAAAGGAGAAATATTAGAAATCCTAAAGTTTTTTTTCTAAATGGAAATGTTCAACTACAGTACGGTTAAATAATTTTATCAAAGTGATAAAACAAGTAAGAGACAAACTCAGGATTAGAACCCAGGTCTTCCAGCTGCTACTTCAGGCTCTTTCATAACAGAATTGCTGCTTGAAGTTGTGGAGATCTGGACACAGTCCAGGACCGCAGGCTTGGGCACTCTGTTTCCAACAACAGCAGGTACATGGGTTATTGCGAATATACTGTGGGTGACTCCAATGACCCTAGAGTCCCCCGAGGAGCTGGGCAGATGATACACTTGGAAGCTCTCAGGACAGAGTTTCTTCACTACCTAGCAGCAGGATAGTGAGAGGAAAAGGAGGAGTCTGTGGAAGCAGTGAGCCCCCAAAGCTGGAAGTAATTTTAATTCACTGCTGTAATTTCAGGAAATCCACAGCAGATCAATGAAGGCCTCAGGGGCAAGCAGGTCTAACCACCTTGCAAACAAGGTAATAAAGGCCTTCATTTGTTATATAATCATGTAAATAATACTTTTCGTAAATTAATGTGACCCATACATTAAAAAATTGGGTGAACACTGAAAACTTAGAGATAAAAGTAAAAATTGGCATATTGAATTTTGTCAAAAAAAAAAAAAAAAAAACCAAGCACAGAATGGGAGAAAATGTTTGCAAATCACGTATCTAACGAGGACTTACATTCAGATTACATACACAAACCCTTACAATTCAATAACAAAAAGACCAATAACTCAATTAAAAAGGGGGCAAAGGATTTAAATAGATATTTGCCTGTAGAAGATATACAAATAGCCAGTAAGCATGTAAAATATGCTCAACACCATTAGTCATTAGGGAAATAGGAATTAAAACCATAATGAGATACCATGTCGCCCAACTGCAGAGAAACTGGAACACTTGGACATTTCTAGTGGTGACGTAGCTGGAGCAATCAATTTGGAAAACACGTTGGGACTTTCTGAAAAGGGAAACTCACCACGCCACCCAGCAATGCCACTCCTAAGAATCAACCAAAAAGAAATGAAAACACATCCGCACAAAACCTTGTACACAGATGTCCATAGCAGTTTTGGTCACACTAGCTGAAAAGTAAGACTAACTCAAATGACCATCAACTGGCAAGTGGATGCACAAAATTTGGGGTACCCATACAAGTGACTACGATAGGAAATAAAAAGGAAAGTAATGCAGATGAATGATAAACATGGTTGAACCTCAAAAAAAAAAGACACGAAAGAACACATATTGTGTAATTCCATTTATGTTAAAAAGGTTCAGAAAGTTAAATATAAGAAGACAAAGTAGATCAGTCATTGCATAGGGCTGATAGAATGGGCAAGGACCGTAATCAGGTATGTTTTGTTTTCAAAGTAATAGAAATGTTCTAAAATTATATTGTGGTGATGATTGTACAGCTCTAAAGATGCTAAAATTCATTGGATTGGACAATGAAATTGAGTGAATGGTATATAAATTACATATGAATAAAACTGTTTTTTTTTTTAAAAAAAAAAAAACAAACCTATTTAAAGATAAATGAAATAGCAAGCCACACTGGAAGAAGAGAGTCACAACATGTGACTGACACAGCACGTACTTCATCCCACAAAACCGGGTAAAATCTGAATTTTTGAATTTAACACGGGTAATGAGTACAAGAAGTATTTACAATATTACATTCCCAAGAGAACATGACACAACTGATAATTAGGTGGGGACGGTAATATTTAAATCAAACGACAGGGGGCTAAAAGGTTTTGATAAGAGTTCTTTATCACAGTGATTATAATTCTAGAACAATTTACACCTCACACCAGTTAGTTTCTAACAGCAGTGCCCCCAAGGGAACCAAGAAAAAAAAGTGTTGCTGAAAGTTCAAATAGCAAAACATTGCACCAAAGGCTCAGTAAAGGGGGCAGGAAGCAGGATTTCAAAGTGGTGAGACAAGAAGGCTTCCAAAGAGCAGTAATATCACAGCAATTGCTGTGCAAATGCAGGGTACAAAAGATAAGGGGGACCTAGTATGTTACTGTGGGTAGATAACAGCAGCAGAAGAGAAGGTTCATAGCCTGTTCAACAGCTTCCTGTGAGCTTTGATTGTTGGTGAATCATTCAAGGGCTTCCTGCACGTGATGGTAACTTATCGTTGCAGTTTTCAACAACCTCTAGAAACGCCTCGCTCCGTGTGGTCTGGGGCCCTGCTTCACTCTTTGTTCTCCCTACACCTAGTACTTTCTCCTGCTCACCACCCCCACCACTCCCTTCAGCGTGCAGTGTCATTCCCCAGTCTTCATTTGTTGAAATCCCACTCCATTTTCAAAGCCAAGCTGAAAAGGCCCCTCCTTCCTAGAAGCTGTCCTTAGACCCCCTTCTTCCTGGAAATGTCCCAGCACTTTGGATCTTTCTTCTGGCGTTGGTCCCACCTTTAGGTTACAGCTCTCTGTGCAACCATCTTGTCTTCCTTCATGTTACAAACTCCTTCAGGTAACCAGCCGTGCTCCTTGTCCTTATACTCCTACCAAGTGTGTGCCTTGAAGACGCTTAAGCTCTCAATGCATTCTAAAGGAAATGGACAAAGTAAGGAGTAAAGAAGTTTCCACCTTGAAACAACTCATCAAATCTGCCAAACCTGAATCTCATATCAGTTAATTTCTAATAACAATGTCCAAAGGAATCAAATCAAATTACCAAATTATAATTGATAAGAGGTTGACTCTATGTATTTATTGTAATTAGCAAGAGGCAATGGTGCCTAAAAAAAGTGAAAGAAGATATTTTAAAGATGATAATAGCAAAAATCATAAGTATCCATGTAAAATATATTGTAGAAATTTATTTAAATTCTAACATTATTGAGTTAGTATGTAACAAAATAAATAAATCTAGAGGGCTTAGAAATACTGACATAACAGAAAATAATTATTCCTCATGAAGTGTTAATTCCACTAACTACATTTAACAGTACAGACAGAGGAAACTTGTATGGTAGTGAAAAGGAAACAGAATACAAGAATCTACTCACTGCAATAAGAAAGAAAACTCTTCAGGGGTACACATTTACTATTTTAATCAGTCAATCAAGCAAGCAACAAAAATATATTCAGTATGCTATTATACATTCCAGAAACTGGTACCAGGTGTTGAGGAAACAAACAAAAAAGTGTTCATAGAGAAGATAGATATTAGAATCTGAGTGAAATGAAAAGGTAGATGTATGAATAAGGGCTGTCTGGAATAAAATCCAGCCATAAATGCTTCTATTTCTCATATTACGTGGCTGGATACTTTGGGGCAGCCCTCATATTTTAGATTGTAATGGGTACATAGAAACCCAAATGACCACATAGTCAATGCTATCCCTGCACTTAGAGAGGGGGCCAGAAAAGTCCTTTTATAGAGGATGAAACCCTTGAGTAGAGTCTGGAAAAACGTGATGGATAGGTAGGCTGCCATTGGTGGGGGTGTGGAGAAGAGAAAATGGGAATGGCTTCCTTCAAGAAAGAAATTGGAAGCAAAAGCACAAAATTGGAGAATCATCAGCGGATACAGGGAACTAGAAATAGATGATTATGTCTGAAATCCAGGGTACCAGGGGACACGCGAAAAGAATGTAGTCGGAGAGGTCTGCCAAGCTAAGAAGTTCAAACTTCAGGCCGTGTGGACGCTCTGAACTTTGAAGACCCTTTGAAGAGTTGGCCCTATGCTGGTACATTTGCGTTTCAGAGGAAGCACTTCGGTGAGGAGAAAAATGAATCAGAGGGAAACAATTCTAGCAGAAAAAAATGTAATGAGGAGACTCACATTCTAGAGATCACGGAGGCCTGGCATGCAGTAATGAGGGTGACAGATTGGAGATATATTTAGGAAGGTGATTCAACAGGACATGGTGATTGATGGCAAGAGGAGAAGAAGAAACAATGAGGAGTCAAGGTTTTGGGTTTCGCCACTGGGACACGTCATTTTGTGTTTTAGGAAAAATGTGAAATGAAGTTGTTAATGGGAAGACGATGAATTCTATTTCTGACATCTTAGGTTTGAGGAAAATAGGAGCCATCTACGTGGCAATTTCCAGCAGGCAGGTGGATTAATGTGTCTGGAGATGAGAGAGAGGTAGGTCTGAAATTAGACATTTAAGAATTAACTCCTTATATTTGTTAATTTAGTTTCTGATAGGGGGTGAGAATTTCAAGGCCAATGTGTAGCGTCTGCAGAACACTGAGACTGGGAAGGAACTTCAGGAAACGGCAAGCTTCAGGCAGCATCCAACAGAGTGCAAGAGCCCGTACTTCAATGCAAATGCTTTTGCAAGGCCACAGCAGCTATGATATTTTACCTGTGTTGACCCCTGCCAGAATTCTATCCCCCACCCACCCCCCCAATCTAGGTCTCATAGAACGAGGCTGACCAAACATCCCATTTTAAATGGGACAGAAAATAACAGACCTGGGCCAAACTCAAGGTGTCAGTAGGCCGACCATGCGTACTGTTTGAAACGGACAGTATAACACTGTTGTTTTTCTGTCCCATTTAAGACGGGACATCTGGTCAGCCTAAGTAGAAACCTTCCTGACCCTTTTTAATCAGCATTTTAAGAAGTATTGCCATAAAAAATTTTCTTCCTGGGGTTTCAGTTCTTTAGGAATAGGTTACGAACAACTTTATCTCTCTTTTAAATGAGCAAAATAGTTTTGAAAATCCACTGGCACAAGAAAGAAAATGTTCAAACTCTGCTATCTCCATCAGAAAAATTAAAAGCATCCCCATATCTTTTTCTCTATGCCACAACTTTTTAAAAAATATTTTCTATTGTTAAACTTATTGGGGTGACATTGGTTAGCAAGGATTACATAGGTTCCAGGTGTACAATTTTACTGTGCATCGTCACCTTGTATAATAAGTTCACCACCCAGTGTGAGTTCTCTTTCCATCACCTTATATTTAGCTCCCCCTCCCTCCTCTCCCACCCCCTCCCCCTTCTGCCCTCCCTAACCCACTTGTCCCCAAATAAGCATTAAACTATTGATTGTGTCCATGGGTTTTTTCTTTGTTTGTTCATTTTTGTTGTTGTTGCTTTCAGTTTTATATTCCGCATGAGTGAAATCATACAGTTTTTGATTTTTTTTCTGTCTGGCTTATTTCACTCAGCATGATGATCTCCAGGTCCATCCATTTTGTTGCAAATGGCAATATTTCATCTTTTCTTATAGCTGAGTAATATTCCATTGTGTACATGTACCACAGCTTCTTTATCCAGTCTGTGGAAGACAGTGTGGAAGTTCCTCAGAAAATTGGGAATGGAGTTACCATATGACCCAGCAATCCCCCTTCTGGGGATCTACCCCCAAAACTTGAAAACCTTAGTCTGCAAGGACTTATGTACCCCAATGTTCATTGCAGCGCTGTTCACAGTGGCCAAAACATGGAAAATATGCCACAACTTTTAAAATAATGCATCATGCTTAATTTAACTAATCTATTAAAAAGCATTCATTAAGGGTCTGTTTTTTGCCATTAACATCCTGGTCTGACTGTATGCGCCACTACAAAGCTAGACAGGAAAAGCCCTAGAAACTGGTAATCTGTCCAATTTAAGCCTTAAAATTATATGATTAATAATTTTAGAATTGGAAATGGTTAAAGTATTAGAGAAAATTACTGGCTCATATTCAACATAGTACTGGAAGTCCTAGCCAGTATAATTAGGCAAGAAAACGAAATAAAAGGACTCTCTATCATAAAAGAAGAAAAACATCTCTGTTTGCAGATAATATGATCTTATATATAAATAATCCCCCAAACTAAACACGCACGCACACACACACACACACACACACACACACATACAACTATTTAAACTAATATACAAATTCAGTAAATTTTGCGGGGTTCAAAATACAAAAATAAGTTGTATTTTTATACCTAACAACAAACTATCTGAAAAAGAAATTAAAAATGAATCCCACTTACAATAACATAAAAAATAATAAAATACTTATGAATACATTTAATCAAACAGTGAAAGATCTGTACATTGAATATTATAAGATATTGATGGAATAAATTGAAGAAGACAAAAATAAATGGAAATATATTTATGTTTATAAGTCTGAAGAATATTGTCAGAATGCCCATACTACCAAAAGTCATCTATAGATTATGCAATCCCTATCAAAATTCCAGTGACATTGTTCACAGTAAAAATAACTCTAAAATTTATATGAAACTACACCAAAAAACCTACACATCCAAAGAAATTATGAGAAAAGCAAAGCTGGAGGCATCACACTTCCTGATTTCAAATTACAATACAAAACTATAGGAATCAGAAAGTATGATACTGGCATTAAAACAGACATAGACCAATGGGAAATAATCAAGCAACCACAAATACACAGTCAACTAATATTTGACAATGAAGCCAAGAATATTCAATGGGGATAGGATAGTTTCTTCAATAAGTCATATTGGGAAAATAATATTCCCATGCAAGAGAATGGAAATGAACCTCTTTATCATACATCATTCACAAAAAAATGAATTGGAACTGAATTAAAAACTTAAATATAAGACCTGAAACTGTAAATATGCTAGAAGAAAAGATAGGGGAAAGATCCTTGGCATTAGTCTGAGCAACCATTTTTTTGGCTATGACACCAAAAGAATAAGCAATAAAATAAAAAATAAATAAATAAGTGGGTCTATATCACACTAAAAAGCTTCTGCACAGCAAGCCCTCAGCAGAATGAAAGGCAACCTACAATATAGGAAAAAATATTTGCAAACTATATGTATGTGATAAGGAGTTAATATTCAAACAAATAACTCATACAATTCCATAGCAAAACAAAACAAAACAAAAACAAACAAACAAACAATTCCATTTAAAAATGGGCAGAGGACCTGAATAGATATTTTTCTAAAGAAGACATACAAATGACCTACAAGTACATGAAAAGATGCTCAATGACACTAATCATCAGGGAAATGCAAACCAAAGCCATAATGAAATACCACCTCACAACTGTTAAAATGGCTATCATTAAAGGGATAAGAGATAACAAATATTGGCAAGGATGTGGAGAAAAGGTAACCATCTGTACTATTAGTGAAAATGTAAATTGGTATATGCATTATGGAAAATAGTATGGAGGTTCCCCTCACAATTAAAAATAGAACTACCATATGATTCAGGAATCCCATTTCTGGATATGTATCTGAAAGAAATGAAATCACTATCTCAAAGAAATATCTGTACCCTGTATTCATTGTAGCACTATTCACAAATGCCAAAACATGGAAACAACCTAAGTGTTCATCAACAAGTAAATAAATCAAGAAATTGTGATATATGAAGGTTGTCTAAAAAGTATCCAGCCATGTAATATGAAAAATAGAGGCATTTGTAGCTGGATTTTTTCTGGACAGCCCTCGTATTGTATGTGAATATTATTCAGCCATAAAAAAGAAGGCAATCTCGTCATTTGCAACATGAGTGAAACTTGAGGGCATTATGCCCTCAAGTCAGACAGAGTAAGTGACTGTTCTCATTTATACGTACAGTGTAAAAGAAGTCCTATTCGTAGAAACAGAGAATAGAATGGTGGTTGCCAGTGGCTAGGGGGTGAGAGAAATGGGGAGATGTTGGTCAAAGACCACAAACATCTCTTTAAGGTGAAAAATAAATGAGCTAAATTTAGCACAATGTCTGTCACACAATAAATCATTATTAAATATAGCTATCATTTTTAATAATAGCTAAATAGTTGATTCTATAGTAAAATTATATCATATAAAAATGTAATATAATTAGCTAAGTAAGACAAGTTCTGGGGATCTAATGAACAACACATGACTATAGTTAGCAATACTGTATTATATACTTGAAAGTTGATAAGAATATAGATATTACATGTTCTCAACATACAAAAATCTGATTGATGTGTGAACAATGTATTAACAAATATGTTAATCATTTCACAATGTATATGTGTATCAAATTATTTCATTCTACACTTTAAATTTACACATTTTATGTGTCAATTATATCTCAAAGCTGGGGAGCAAAAGAAAATTCCTTAAACCATTACTTTGGAACCACTGTGGCCATAAAAAAGGCTACAATCAAATTATCAAATCATGAAAAGCTGTGCCTGTTTCATGAATGTTATTTACTCTTTGGACACCTATTTTTGATATCTTCTTCCCCCATCTGACCTTAGATCTCAGAATAACCCCCCTGGGGCTGATCTAGCTAGTTCCTCACAGGACACAGGTGAATTTACCTAACATCTTAATGACCACCCCCTGGGTGGCTTTACTGTGCTCCAACCGTGTTCAAAGGCAGCTTGGTGCATACTGACCAATGGGAAAGGCCTAGGGCTTCAAAGCCACGGTGGAAGGATACTAACAGGGTTGGTGAGACGACCCCAAATCATTATGATATTCCTTAGGGGCCAGAGATTGTACTTCTGTAGTTCAGTTTCATTCCTAGAGCTTAGCACAAGTGCCTGACACTCAGTAGACATTCAATAAAAGTTAGATGTGGTAAATATATAAACACACACACACACACACACACACACACGAGAGAGAGAGAGAGAGGAATATTACTAAGCAATCAAAAAGAATAAAATCCTGCCATTTGTGACAACGTGGATGGATCTAGAGGGTATTATGCCAACTAAAATAAGTCAAAGACAAATACTGTACCATTTTGTTTATATGTAGAATTTTTCTAAAAAATCAAAACAAATAAGCAAACAAAATAAAACAAAAACAGACTCATAGAAACAAAGAACGAAGTGATGATTGCCAGAAGGTAGAGGGGTGGAGGGATGGGTGAAAAAGGTGAAGAGGAATATAGTCAATAATAGTGTGATAACTTTGCACAGTGACAAAAGGTTACTAGACTTAGTATGACTATCGCATCCTAAGATATATCAAAGTCAAATCACTATGTTGTACACCCGAAACTAATGTAGTACTGAATGCCCACTACACTTTCATGTTTTTCTTTTAATTTAGCTGAATAAATTAATGAACGAATGATCAAGCAATGACAAGCAGAGTTGCGTTGCGACTTTATGAGAAAAGAGTAAGAATCTGGCTTCCCCAACGTTTTCACCCTGAAGGGACTTGAAATTCCAACAAGTGGGACCTTACTGCCAAACAGTTTGACTAAAATCGATGGCTCTTCAAAGACAGCTGAGCCGGGGCGTACCTGGTTTGGGTGTGCACCCACCCCAGGAAGGCCTGCCTGGCATGACTGGGCAGCATGTGCGGAGGAACTGTGAGCCTTGCCCCACCGCACTCTCTTTCCCAAGTCCCTGAAGGAGCCTTGCTGGTAGCCATCACCTCTGGGGTGTCCAGGGGCTGCTCAACATTTCAGTCACTTACTGCCCATGCTTCAGATTTCTTCACCCCACATCAGGAGGACAGTCTTTTTTTTCCAATTCAAATACCTGCTCTCTATAATGAACTATTTTTAAGGCACCAAAATTTACTTTCTCTAAACCCATGATGTCATAATATGCAGTTTTAATCCCTGACTTTTTTTTATGGTTCTAACTTAATTTTCATAATTTTATATTTTAGGGCTTCATTATGAATATTCTTCTAATTTACTAGGCTGTTTTTCTTTTCTTTCTTCTTTTATGTTTTTGTTGTTGTCATTTATTGTTTTGTTCTCAAATTGTTCCTTCATCTGCAATGTTTTTGTTGAAAATACGCACCAGTATTATAAGAAACTGTGTTCTAAATCATGTTATTTTAGTTTATTCTTCAACCCTGCATAATAGATATTATTATTCCCATTTTACAGATAAGAAAAATTAAGTAATCTGTCCAAGGACGTATCACTAGCAAACTCAGGAATCATATCCAGTCTCTTCTAAAAACACAGGAAAATTCCTTTTTGTCTGGCACCACTAAAAATTAAAAATACAAGAAAAACAATCAATCCTCCATATGAGATAACTCACATATACAAACACATTTAGAAAAAGATACCAAAGTATTCTTTTGGCTTTATAATTCTTTTTTGAAACAGGAACTGAGAGCTCAAAGTCAAGAGACAAAGAAAGGAACATCGGAAAGCTCTGCGTCTGGAAGTCCCTGAGCCAGGGCCCACTTAGAACGGGAATCCTCTGCTAGCGCTTCAATCTTCAGTTCGCTCAGCAGTAACAGCTTTTATTTGAACACGGTTGCTCTGTGGGTTTTACGTTCCTTTCTTCCTAGGCGCTCCGTGTCTCTCCCCATTTGTAGTGGTTCATTGTTTCCTCACTTGTGGCAGAAACAGAGAAAACGGGCTGTCGGGGAAATGGGACCACTGCAACAGAGGATCTGTAGGCTGGAGGCTGGGACCAGAGCCGCCAGGGCTCAGCCTGCCTCAAACAGGGTATGTGTCCCAGGAGCCAGAGACCTACGGTCACATGCGTGTCTGCGTGCGTCTTAAATTACGGTTTGGAAAGACGATTGCCAGTTGCATGACAATCTGCAGAAAACCAATCATCTGTACTTCTCCACTCTCTCTCTCAATCTTTTATGATACAGTTTTTTATTTGATAAAGTCAAGTAATCAATAGTCTGTGAACCAGATGACCAACAGATATTTACTCTTAATTATTCACAGCACAAATGATCTCCATTTAATGACCATTTAGAACCAAAATTAGACTGAAAGTTTCACAACTATAACCATGGCTGACTAAAAACCTAAGTGTTGGTCAATCTTCTGAGCTGCTTGCTAGGAGACTGTATTGCTGGGGCCATTTTTTGCAAAGGACACAAATTTGGCTCCTCAGAACAGGCAGATAAAAAACAGATGGATTTTTATCTGTTCATTCAAAGTGGGGGGGAGGGCCCAAGTGATTTGTGTGTTTTGTGTATCTCTATTGGAGGACAATAAACTGATGGAGAGGGTTTTTTTCAGAAAAAGAAAAGCAGTCTCAGAGATAAATCAACAACCATCCCTATGGATGCCAGCTGACCTGGATGGAGATTTAGAGCTAGATTTAAAAGGCTTTGTTTACAGACAATTAAAAACCACATAAATTTAAATTGTCAAAAAAAGAAATGGTTTCCAAAGCCTCTAACAGCCCAACAGCCACTCCCCCAGCCCAGTGCTGGAAAGACCCAGAGGCAAATTCAGTGCCACTAACCCAAATGCCTGTGGAGTTGGCCAGGAGGCCAGATCCTGCTGCTCGCTACTGCTGTTGAAATACCAAATCTTACGCAGTTTCAAATGTGGGTTCTCTGAGTACCAATCAAACAGCTAGAAGTCACCAGCCGACCGAGGAGCAGGGGTCCGCACCCAAGTCCTCCACAAACAGAGTGAGGAACTACGGCAATTAGGCCGTCGGGCCACCAGCGTGTTTGAACCTTTTGTGTGCACTCCCGTTCTCCACCAAGGAAATTAGATTTAAAGATTAAAAAGTGATACCAATACAACGACTGTAGGGTTTAAAGCCTGAAATATTCCAAATATTTTTTCTCTGTGTATTTTATCCCTTCCCATCAGCCATTGGGCAAATGGACACAAGCCTCAGAAAAGAGCTGCTCCGTAGGGAGGAAAGAAACACAACGAAGCAACGAAACAGCACCACCCTTGCACGTTTGCATCAATATTTTGGTGCCGATGTTGATGAATAAGTAATGACGTGTAGGTGTTGATAACATTTATCCACATCTCTGATTGGTTCTGACACAGGTGCTCCGTGAAGAATGAGGTGTACACGCCGAATACGGTCAGGCGAAAGCCATGGTTTCGGGCTGTCCCTCACAGATGCGGGGGTTTGCACCTGTGTTTGAAGTCGCTCTTTCATTTTGCTTCTCTGCAGAAAAGCCAGGCACGATGTTCAAACTGGGAGCACCTGCGTGCGGGCCCAACCTGGACTGTTTTGTGGCCTGAATGTGGTCTCTTGGATTCATGACTTAAACTTAACAAGAAAACTTTTTGTTTCCTTTGGAGTTTGGAAATTTGGGGTTAAAATTATGAATACATATATTAGTCTCACTCTAAGACCAAGCATATGCAAATTGTTGTACAGCTTGCCTACGTTATTCAAGGACTTGGGCAGTAAAAGACAAATGCTATTAAAAATTGGATGAGAGCTGAAACTGTGCTCATTTTTGTTTAAATCACAAGACAATTTTCTAATGTTAGTAATGCGACATTTAGGCACCAGGGTCAACTACTAATTTAATACAATCTTCTTATAATTCTAAGTTAAAGGCAAAAATTGGACAGCATCTCCAGTTAAATTAAAATTGAGAAGACTTTTTTTTATCTAATAAACTGACAACAATATTGATAGATTCTTCACTCTCTGCTTAATTGGGTTAAGAACATTAAAAATTCTCCAGTTTAAAATAATAAGTCTTTTGCAACCGTAACTAATCTTTCATTCCCTAAGGTTCAGCCAGTGACAACTGGAGGCAAATCAAGAAGAATTTATCACTCAGAATCATGGCTACAAGTCTCATTAAAAAAATTGCAGGGAGAACAATTAAATGGCATGTTTAAATTCGTTGGACTTGGCAATGGTAAACCTAAAGGCTAAGAATATGCATTATGTAAATCTATCAGTTGCTTTAATGTTTTAGTCAAATTTGTAATGTATAAATTACATTTTTTAACAAATTGTTTTAATTTTTTAAAGAACAAATGCAGGGGGAAATGAAGCACTTAGCTATCTCTAAATAAATAAAATACAACTGTCTGACCAAAATTCTATTGATAAACTATGCTGGTCACAGCCCTCTGAAGAAACAGATTCATTATTTGAGTTTAGATTCAAGAGCAGATGTGTCAATCAAGTAATAATGTGTTAAGTAAATATTATAAAATGAGTACAATAAAGGGGTTATGCACAGATTAAAAACATTATATTAGTAAAGGTTTTTGACAAATAACTGACTATAAAATTTTTTCAGAATTAACACTTGTTTTATTTTTTTATCAATTAGCTCAGGCTTTGATTTGAATTCTCTACCCTCTGGCATCAGGAGATGCCTTTTCTTTTCTTTAAACAAAGGATTATTCTTCCTCAAAAGGGGTTTGTCTAGTTCTTTTATTGTTTTATGTCACACAAGGGAAAAATGCTTTTGAGCCATCACTACTGAATTTAGCAGGGACGGGAGTTTACTGCTATATAATCATTAGTCAGTGCAATAGCTGAAACCCTAAACAAAAGAAAACAAACTACAAACAGGCAAGCATCCCCTAAAGGCACATCAGAACACCAGAGAGGGGTGGCACGGATTTCAAACAAGGTTGCCCAGGCATGTGCTAAATATTGCTGTTCTTGACTTTAAACGGCACACCAAGGAATTCAGTTTCACCTTTTATTCTGAAACAATACTGAGAAGCAGGAAGAAAAGAATATGAAGGGTTTAGCAAATGCACTTTACTCCGACTCCGTGGCAACTTTGTGAAAATTGTATTTCAAACCTAATAAAAATCTCTCGGTACAGAGGGTCCTATCATAAAGCTATTAGAAAGTGATGCTTAAACTGCCAGCGTTGGTCTATCTTGAGCCAGCCTTTGTTGCTTCATACCCACTACCACCATCTACAGTTACAAGTCTGCAATATAGCTGCACGCTGCTAGGAATCCGGGGAAGGCATTGCACCAAAGCTTCTTGCTTTGAAACAGACTGATCATTTTCATATCAGATTCTCAGCGATGCGGGTCAGCATTAAAACCTGCTATTATCAGTTACTAAAGCAGGCTAATGAGAAAGCACTGCTTTGGGAAAACAAACACATACAACAAAATGTGAGCAAGAAAGCGTACAAAGAAAGTAGTAAAGCCATTTTCAAAGACAGGCAAAATTTGGAATGGATTTCACAGATAGGAACTCATAGAGTCTGCTACAAGCAAAGTGCATTTTGTATCCAGTATTGTCATCTAACATATTTCTTTAAATTATTGATTCCTTTCTCTGGGTTGTACATGTGTGTTTTCTTTTTAATTACTACAGTTACTTTTGTAGTTTTGCTGTCATTCATTCTTAATAATTAAAATAGAGGTAAAGTTAACCTCATAATATAAAAAGCCAAGCTACACTGGTTTCTTGTTAGCTTTATCAGGCTCTGTCAGGGCAGGGAATATTAATCCACAGCAATGTGTGTTTATGCTACACGTTCCCAATTCTCATACACTTCCTCACTCTGTCCCAGCCCCCAAAACAATTCTTACTATTGCAACATTGTTTTTAAGTAACTACGGGTTAATTGGATATCTTGTAGGTAATATAACAATATAAAAATTCTAAATTAGGTTGATTTTGTGGTTTGGGGTATGATGTGACAAGAACTCAATGCACCAGAGCATAGGAATTTTAGACCATTTAACTACACTGTCAGGACACACAATCTAAAAATTTTGACAAGATCAAATATCACTGAAGATAGGATTGATTAGTGTGAAAACAATAGGTCTGGTTTCCAACATTACACACCCTACTGGGGCTTGAGATTTTCTTCCTATTTTAATTTATATAAAAACACACTGGCTCCTGGGCCATTCTCCTGCTTGAGCCCGCCCCTACCTCTTTGGATTGTACTTTTTCTCAATAAACTGTCTCTTTGTTTCACCTATAAAACAAAACAGAACAAACACTGTGGATCCTGGAAGACCCCAAAAGTTTTATTTCCTTTTAGTCATGTCACGTTTCCTTACATTTGGTTGGGAAAAATTGTGTGAAGTTGTCTGAGAGCTAGAGAGGTAGTGCCTTACTGATTTATACTTTTATTTCTTCAAATTAATTTAATTAATAATTTCATAAGTTTATAAAAACACTGCCCATTTCAGGTTTTATCAGTACTTGTATAGCCTTCATTAAGCAGGTATTACTCAAGAGGAGGGGCTCAGAGTCTCCTCTGGTCCCCAGATCAAACCCCCTCTTTATGTTCCCCACCCCTTGCTGGGCTCAATATAAGTTCATTAAATGAGTAAGTGAATCAATCATTGGATTAATAAATTCTCTTTCCATGAAGGGCTGGAAATCAAGAAACACATAAAATAACTGAAACTTGAGAAGACTCAGTTTGATTAGAGGAGAAGATTTTAAAACTCCATCTCCCATATTTTCCTGCAACAAACTAATAAATGATAGAGATATTCACATTTTAGAAAGAGTTCTGATATAAAATTGTGTAGTAAAATTTATTTTGAATTGAATCCCATAGTATACAAGAATAGATATCAGTTGAAAATGATAGTGATAGTAACAAACTTTGTACAGAATGAGAATCATTGCTTATCAAATCTGATTTTCCTTAGAGATCTGGATATTGACATTGTGTCCAGACATGCACAAATGGTTTGTTGAGAATTAAGCAATGCCAGCTACTTACCTGTACCAGGTAAATATTTCAATTACCTTCTGGTCCCAAATTACCCTATTAACCCACAGTGAGGATTTTTGCCTCAAGAATTTGGATGGCCAAAACTCTATTTTATCTATGTACAGCTAGATGTATCATGGTGATAAAAAATACTTTATTTTCCCATAAAAGCATTTCCATCTATTTGATTCTGTCTAGACAAAAGTTACTCTTCATCACCAAATTCAAATAGAACTTCTATAGATAAAATTAGAAATCAACTTCTTGGTCCAAGTACTTTTCTTGTATATGCCAAATGTCTTAATTTTCAAAGTGTCCTTAGAAGATCATAAAAGTATTATTACAATGCTTGCAAATCTGGCTCTTTTTTTCGTAAGTTAATGATGTGGGATGAGAGATATTTCATCTTTTATACAGTTATTTGACAGTGATGAATTTAATTCATTCTATCACATTGAATGATACATTTATATTCAGTATGTAGTTTGAAATTTCATAAATGATTAAAGTCCCTGTCGTTTTAATTATAATATGCAGAGAGCAGCCAGGACTTATTTGCAAAGAATAATGTACAAGTCAATAAATTTGGTGAGTACTCCTGACAACATATAAATAATGACTTTATAAGTATAACTACCTGTAGTTGAAAACTAAATAACAGAGGGCCATGTTTGAGTTTTGATAAACAAGCTGATCTAGCTTTCCACATAAGCTGTTTGGGGTTATAATTTGCTGTATTAAATTGAAAACACAATAATGCAATGACATTATCTGAGTAGCAAACCAATTTCAACCTGAAGTCCAACTTGAAACAAGTCAGCCCTGGTCATGTCCCTGCCCCTAGACCTTGATCATTGAAAGAGGCTTTGAGCACGCCGAACTTCCCGAGCATCATTCAAACCAGGAACTGTCAGATATCCTCACCCACCCATATGTCCCAAAACTCAGGACCAAATCGCCCCATTGCCATTACCCACTCTAGATTGTACACTGCCACTTACAGCTCATCATTTTCATAAAGAAAAAAGCCAACTTCAATCCATTCATTCATTTAGCAAATATTTACTGGGCATCAACTATATACCAGGCACTACCCTACCCTCTGAAGTTAAAGTAATGAACAACATAGGCAAAGTCTGACCAAAACCAAATTAGCCTGTCTGGGGTAAAGATTGAAGGAAATCAAATAATCAGAATTTATGGGTGCTATGGGGTTACATAGAATTATAAAGTATGACTCAATTCCTCTTGGACCTTACATTCCGTTTATCTTAGTGCATTCCTCTCTACCTCAGAATTCTACTTCAACACAAGAAACTTAGGCTATACTAACACAGCGGACAGCCCTTGCTTGAATCCTTCTTTAACTTCAGGAATAACTGAGGTATTCAAATGGGCAGAATGCCACCCCCGCTCTGAGGGGTATCTGAAACTGTCCCTCACAAAAGGCCAATTGGAAAAGCCACCATTTATGTTTCTTCCACAATCCGAGCACAGGGAACGTTCGTCTTGGCCAAAAGATTGAGTAACTCAACCTTCCGGCTAAGATTGTGAGCCTGGCTACGTAGGAATAGGCCAGCAGTGAGGGGAAAACTTGGGCCTACCACGAAGCGTGTTGTGACAAGCAGTCCTCATTCAAGGTTTATGCTAAGAACAGAAGACAGAAAAGAATCTGAAATGATAACTTCCTATCGCCTTCATTTAGTTTCAAACATCTGTGAGTGAATTCTATGATTCCATATCAAGCAACCTTTTTCAAGATCACGGGTGCTTAATTTATAAGAAGTCTTGTTTATATTGTAACTGCAAGGTTGGCATCTCTAGTTTCATTGCAATTGGTCCTTTGGAAAGTTGTGTTTCCCAGAAGGAAGGAAAAATAGAAGAAAGAAATGGAAGAAAAGAAAGGGGAAAGGAAAAGGGGGAAGGAGAGTGGCTGGAAGGAAGGGAGGGAGGAAGCAAGGAAGAAGGAAGCCACTTACCAAAATGGATTTCAAGCCTCTCATGTGAATTTTATACACATAGAGAAACTGTTAACATCTCAGAGTGCACAGGAGCATAAAAAGAGAGAAACATCTCCTCTGTGGTGATCCAAATGAAAAAAGCCTATATCATCTTGACCCAGCTCACTTTTATTCATCTCTTCTCCTATTCTACAATTCCTCACTCCAACCTTTCCACTTCCAACACCACTATTGAAATAAAGAAGAAATCCTTCTGCCTATCTTAGAACTGAAATACAAACATCAAACTATTAGCCTGTTCCCAAAACAGATGAGTTAACCACCATCCCTAAGTTGGATATCTGGTAGAAACAACGACAGACCCTTTAACTAGAGTGCTGCTGTAAGGTGACAGCCGAAAGAACTGCCACCTAGAATCTCTTAGGGTTAATAAGCCACCTGTCTTGTAAGTGGCAGTAATATTGGTCTTTGAAGCCTATCCCGATACTTAAACTCTTGATGAAGTTCTTACTGTGCCAAAGGAACTTACTAACAAAGCCACTGAGTCAATTTAACCTAGGGAAACTGGACCCAGTAGACCAGGCTATCAGAGTTTTGTGTTGAGATAATTACTGCACTGAAGAGAGCATATGGGCTGTCAGAGCTGGCACATGGCCTGCACCAGCTGTTACCTGGGCTCTCTGGAAAACCTACTGAACAGCATTTTGGACACAGCACAGCTCTGTGTAAGTTTTCCAAGCCTTCTACTGGGAGATCTTCATAATAAATTTATTTCCTGTATAAGAGAGGATTGCACCCAGTAACGTAACTGGAACAAACACGTTAAATTTTTCTGGCAGAGAGAATATCACTGGCTAAAAGGGAAAAACAATCTGGGACATAAACAAGCACAAAGCCTGCAAAGCCAGGAATAATCAAAACATTAACTAGAATAGGTCCCCCTGTCTTAAAAAATTAAAAAGGTAACTTTAACACTGAGAATTTCCTTGAAAACATTTGATACAGAAGAATGCATTTAAAGTACCATCACAGCGTTTAGCACACTATAAATGATAGCTGCTATTTTTATTATTCTTATAGTGTCAATCCTACCTAGTGACATATTTAGGATCCCTGACCTGTCACCAAGTAGACCATTCTCCTAGCATAGCTGCTAGAAATGTTTTACCTCAGGAAAATATTTTCCAAGAAGGCTATCGAAGTGTCAGTCATTGAATGCCTCCTAAAGACAACAACTTTTATTTATAGGTAGCACATTTTCTTCTAAATGACCCCCAGACTTGACAACTATAGTATCTGTGACTGACTCTACTGAAATCCAGTTACATCTAGAAATGCCATACAACCAACAAACCATAGGTAAGGAAAAGTCGGACAGAAGCCACAGGAAAACAAAGGGGTAAAATAAGGTTTTTCACGTTAGAGTTTTCATATAAAAAGACAAATTGCAATAAATATAGCAAAAAAAATGACATAATCATTGAACTTTTAATGCCAGTACTAATGTTATCACACCTATAACTTAGATTAAACTTTCTTGTTTAAAAACAATCATTTTCTCCCCCTTCAAGAATGTTAGGATGATAAACTTGGACCTACAACAGACTCGTCATTCAAAAGTCACTAAAACATTGATTTGATGTTAATATCTAAGAAGACAATAGCCTGGATTTTTACTTTTAAATTCAAACTTGGTAACCTCTCTGAAAACAGAGTGAACGTGACAATCACAGCTTTTCTCCATCTGCTTGGGAAAGAAAGTCAGCTTCACTTCAAGGAAATAATTTAAAGCCAAGTTTACTTACAAAAGAGGTCTTGTTCAAGGTTTGCTTTTGAATCAGACTCAACACTTAGGTCTCGAGTAAGTGAATTTACACTGAGGAAATGCACCTTGTTGAGGACAAGCTGTGGAGGCACCGGGTCCAGCCCCTCCTGCCATATTTCTAGAAGGACAGCGGGTTTGGGCTCCCAGACAAAGAAAGGCATGTTTCAGTGGAATGGGTGCATGCTCAACTTGGAAAAATGCACTCTTTAGATTTAAATTTTTAAAATGTATGCCTTAAAACCATTCAGGACATTTAGAAAAGCTACCACATTACATCACAGTACGTGCATCCCCGCTTTCTATTTTGCAAGCTTTAGCAAATTAAAAAAAAAAAAAAACAACCCAGAAGAATCTTAATTCTTATCTATGGAAAACATTAAACTGCTAAGTGCTAACAACTGGAATTAGTCCTTAAATCTCTAATGAGAATAATAAAACATGAGTGCAGTTTGTGCTGTAACTTGATAAGGCCTGAATTTACTTGCTGTTAGGAAAAGTCACTGATCCAGCAGTATGGCTTTTTACTCCCTGAGGTACGGGAAACAGTATCTGTCCTCTAGGAACCCTTCTGCGGTAAGCACTTCTTATCTGAACTATCAGAGGACGGAGATAGCAGGGTAATATCTAGTAACAGCAGCTTTATGAGAGGGCCCATTACCGATTTAAATCAATCTCAGGCAGGTAGTTCTCCTTAACCCATTCAGAGTAGATCTGACCCCCACCACAGAGGACCCTCAAACTCTCTTTGGAGATTGCCTGCCTTCACACTCCCAGGGACGTGTTCACTACAAGACAGCCCTCGCTGTCTTGGAAACCAAGCATCTTTTTAAAATCTCACCACTCCGAAAGATGGTAGAAATGAGACTTTGGAGCAAAAATTGCAATCCAATTGTAGTTACAATGATCAACTCCACGTTCACTAGGTAGATGCACATTGCAGGAGCTTAATGAGCCTATTAGCAGTTTGCTAAGACCCAACGACTCGCTGTGAGACACGCGAAGATGAAACAACTCCTTCTTTCTACACTGGGGGGATTTTGTTAAAGACATATTTGCTGGGAAGCAGGTCTCCGGGCTTATAGGCACAGATCAGCATAAATGAGAATGGAGGAATGTTTAAAAGCAAATTAAGCCCTGTGTTTCAGGAATGAAGTTAGCAGGATGTCAGATGGGCATGAGAAATTAGAGTTTCTTTCATTCTAAATGAAAAAGTGTTCCTGAATATCTTAACACTTGGATAAATAAATGTTAAAAATAGATTTCAATGAGGTCGGCACATTACCCATCTGATGTAAAAAAAAAAAATAGATTTCAGCCTTACTTGCACAATCAAATAAATATATATAGTTACACACACAGGGATGTGAAATAATAGATTTTAGTATGTGAGGGGGACTTAAATATAAAAATTACAGAGAGAAAATGGAGGCTTTGAGAGATTCAATAACTTGTCCAAGGTCACAACTAGATGTTGACAGAATAGAAATTCCCTAATACCTGCTAATGCTTTTTCTGGTATACCTTGCTGCTTTTAAACAGAAGTCTTTGTGAATATATATAAGTCCACATACATATGACATTTTGGCACTTTCTGGATTTCAGAACTAACTCAAGCTATGAACAAAAACAGTAGTCATGTATTAAATATTTAAGATTAGTTATGTTGACTTTTGCTTGATGTTTTATTTCCATATCAATTAGATTTGAATACATTCACCTTTTCACTCAGTATCAGGAGTGGAAAAGTGTCAAAGTCAGATACATACAGAGAAAAACAAAATCTGGGACCAGCTGTGCAGGATTTTGAATACTATCCTAATTTTTTTACCCTATATAATGTTGCCTTCAAAAAATGAGATAAATATTCAAACTCCTCCATGTTACTCAGGTGTTAGTTTTCAAACTCTGTGAACCCCATGAACTTAGTGATGACACACAGAATTGCCATGTCATCTTACTGCAATAGAAATGAATGAAAACACGTACACCACAACGCTTCTGACAGTTACGTTGTAAAACAGAAGCAAGCTCTTCACTCTTCTGGGAGCAGCATTTAAATGCTTCTCACTAATGCCACATTTTAAAATTTGTATTAAAGCTTCCATTAATTAAGTACACCTAGCACACAACACTAATAGCTGTCTTGGTTTGGTTTGTTTGGGTTTTGTTTTTGATTTTTTGTTTTTTGTATTTGGTTGTTTAGAAATCTATTGACACTTAGATGCCAACACACTAAAAAGAAAAATGCTCTTCACCCACTGTTCTGGTAGAGATGCACCGTCTTCGCCTCTGCTGTCTGTGCCTCTGTGAGCCTCCACACTCTCACCTGATCGCCTCCGACTGCTGAAGTGCAGGCGACCACCTAGAGAGCCACAGTAATGGGCGTCCCCTTGGGAGAGCCACGTGGGACTTCTGTTCCTTCCTTTCATGTAGAAACGGCACACAGGACGCTTTATGATTCATTTTTCCCTTTTTGATAAGATATGAAGGAAATATCAAAAGAAATTCAGAGAAATTTCCATTTTCTCCGAATGAGATGAAGTACAAGGAGCGTCCACTTAAGAAACACATTTTTTTTTTCTCCTGACATTCTGGGTTTAAAAAGTGAGAAAATTATTTTTACTGCTATTTTTGTTTGATGTCTGAGAACAAGACTTGATATCTTTTTTGCATTTTACCCTTTCAGATGAAATGACTGGTCTTGATGAATTTAACATCAGAACAAAGCAAAATGATACTAAGCAAAGGTAATTTTAGTAAAAGCACCAATGACCATTTGCTTATTAAATCAGTAAAACTCAGAAACGCAGCAGGAAACATATAAGAACTCCAATCTTTGATGTGCCCCAAATTAAAGTTGCTATGTTCATGAAGTACATAATATGACAGCAGTATATTTTTAATATCTTGGATACTTAGTTAATGTAAAACAAATATTTTTATGTAACATACATAATTATCTAAATACTGTATCCAGAGGCTGTTGGTTTGTAGAAATAGTAAAATAACCTTCTTCCTTTGTGTTATTTAATCACATTTTGTCACAAATCATCAAATATCAAGGTTGTTCCTAAGACTTAAGAGATGGACAATTTTCTGTTTTGTGTAATCAAATCACTTTGTCACACATCACTTCAATATGCTTTGTTTTTTCAATAATTTTGTGCATTCAGATTCCTGGATATTTTAGCAATCCTATCAAACCATCACTTTAAAGAAAACTGAAATCAATGGATTTAGTGTCACATATAGCATATTTATTCAATGGCCTCAAGCTATAGCTCTCCTCTCCCATCTTACCTTCACAATATTTAATTCTCTTATTCAAGAATAGAAATCCTATATTAATATATTTAAACCAAAATAACATTCAATTGTATAATCTTTGTAATCACTCTGTATGCAACTGTAAAACACATGCTGACAGCACTTCACCTGCGTTACCAATGACCTTGTTTATAAATGACCTATTATCAAATTTCAGGAAAGTTTGCTGTCAAACTACCCTTGGTCAATTTTACAAAAAAAGATCAGTTCAGTCAAATGCCATTAGGACAACTCCAAGACATTTTATAACAGACACCAATTCATTATTCCTCTGCATTGGATATTACAATCCCAGAAATTCAGAAGGCCTTTAAAAGGGAACACTTGGAACATTTTAAGTAAATCTAAATATGATATTACATTTTGGTTGTCCTTCTTAATTCAGTTATAAGGACTAGAGGGCAAGAATTTCAGAGCAGTTCAGATACTTGTACACCAAA
This sequence comes from Lyroderma lyra, assembly GCA_004026885.1. NCBI lineage: Eukaryota > Metazoa > Chordata > Mammalia > Chiroptera > Megadermatidae > Lyroderma > Lyroderma lyra. Next base: position 27,421 of record PVJL010001991.1, read on the forward strand.
TAAATTTTAAATGAATTTACTTTTTACTCGTTTGTTTATACCATTCTTGGAAATTTATTTTGAATACGAAATGTATTTCCCTCTAGTTGTGAATCATTTCCCTCATCTTAAACAAGTATTATTCGTACATTCACACAGAAAGGAAGATAAGTAATAATACAGTGTAGGCTCCAAGTAAAATCTAGCCCAGTACAGACAGCGTAAGAATGATGTCATTAAGACTCGTAGCTGAATGGGATTCAGACAGAACTGTTGTATAGCTGCAGACATAAATCTGAAAGAACTTTTTGGCTACATTCTCCGACTTACCTTGAGAGATATTTAGGAGCTCCAGCAAAATGAGTTGAGAGAAATGCACTCAAAAGAAGGTATGCAGACTGCAGACAGAGATGTAGGCCCTATGGTTGCATCCTTCTGAGATGAAGGAGGAAACAGTTTGTTAAATGGATAAAGACGGAGAAACAATCTGAAGAAGAAGAAAACAGAAAACAAATAAACCTTAATTCTAGCCCAAATAAATGAGAGAAAGGCAATTGTGGGGCTGCTCAAAGCCTTTTTGCCTAGCTGAATGAAAGCAATCCCTAAGACTGAATGGGTAATGAGATCCTGGCTCCTGAGATTTTAGCTTTCTTAATCATGTTCATAATTAATTCAAGAACATTGATAATTTCATTACATTCTTTTTGTCTTATCAATAAATGATGTGCCTGCACTTTTGGTCCTGTGTACAGGGAGAGGAGAGATGCTTTGGGTAATATTGCACTAGGAATAGTGGATATATATGCTCCAAAAAGGTGAAGTGGTGATTATTATCCTTGACCAGCCTTCTATTATCAGGACACTATGACAAGCAGCTACAAATAATTAATAAGCTTTTTATGCAGAAATGCAAAGCCTTTGAAGAAAAATACGCTGCAAGTAGAATTCCTTACCGAAAATTATGTACATAGAACATGGTTCCACAGAGAAACAGTTTGAGATGGAACTTGCTAAAATGTCTGCATCGCCAATACAAGGAGAAAATCAATAACTTGGTTTTAAAATATCCTTTTTAAAAACTTTTCTTCATCTTAATGTTTTATTTAAAAAAAATTCTGTGTCCTTCCAATTGTCTTCCTAAAGTCCTTCCCAGGATCAACCTACAAAGATGTTAAACTGAATTACCCACTCAGTAAAACCTTCCTTTTTAAACCAAGACGGAAAGCTCTGTCATTATCTGTCAGTCATCATCAAAGGGGTCCTTTTCCTTTATGGTTTTCTGTTCACCCCCAATGTAAATTTTCACAAAGCCATCACGTATTAGTTTCACAATCCATGTTCAAGGGTTTGAAGGGAATGTTTAATGCCACTTACTAACATGAAACAGAAAGGCAGCCTGGTCTCCCAAACCATTTAGATAATTAACACCAAATTAAAAACTGGTCTGTAAGGAAGAGCTGCAAATATGAGAATTCTCCTAATTGGCAACAAGAATGATATTTCAGTTTTAAATACAAAGAATGCTGCAAATAATCCGTGCTCAAGTGCACACAAGTGATATACAGAGTAACCTATTTTTTTTTTTTGGATGCCCAATATGGTGAGATAAAATTTCAGTAGCAGAAACAATTCCATAAAAATGTCTTCAAACTAATTGTTCTATTAAGGATAAAAACAATTCATATCATGCTAAAAATTATGCATGTGGGTTGTTCAATCTGATTACTAAACAAAATAGCCTTTGAGAAGACACTGCAGAATCACTTAGCAAAGCAAGCTGTTGCCCGTGACATTGATATATGGGACAGAGATGATGTATATACTGGGTGGCTTTATCAGTAAATCACTGACTCTATTTACTTCCCCAAGGAAAAAGACCTGTCCCTGAAAGAGAACTCTTTGTTAGAACCACCAGTAGGGGATTAATATTGGCAAAACATTCAATTTGGATATAAGTCCTGCAGAAGATTCATAAAACAATAATGTAATAAGTTAACGGACAAAGATTTAGCACATTGGCAGCATACAATTGCCTAGAGAACATTAAGTTTCTTTATTAATTTCATCAAATTATTTCTCTCTGAATTCAATTATATAAGTTCTAGTCACTAGCCACCTATTTCTTAACTAAAAACAACAAATTTGAGAAATTCTAACTTCCTAAAAATAACTTTTTAATAATGTGCAAAATATCAGCACCATATAGACCAATTGTTGCATAAAAAACTATTAAATCACAGTTAAATTTAAGCTTAGATGTCAATTTCCACATGTTCCACACATTTATATACATTTCAGGTCTGGTTTAGAAGTTCCAGATAGAAGGTAGACATTGCAAATCAAATGTGCCAATCAATATTCCAAGTTAATGCAGATACAACTGAATTTCAGGGACAGAAGCTGACATTGTAAGTGCTTTCTGTGCAGCTTCAAAAGAGCAGTAAAATTAAAAAGACAATGAAGCATACATAGCTTGTGCGAAAGTGTTTCAAATCCTATGGCTTTTATGTATTTACTGCCAACCCAAAGAGAAACATCAAGGCAATGTTCCTGATACATCGCTCGAATTCTTCCCTGATAGCCAATCAACCACCAAGCTATCAGGTTGCAATGCTTTGAATCCCCAAAAGTCTCCATTCCCAAAGCCAGCACCATGAGCCCCTGTTAATTGAGTTTTGTTATTTTCAAATGTCCTTCAAGCAGCCTCGAGGCTCACCCTCTTTTTTGGCTCTCACACCCCTGCCCATCATATTTTCAACACACGAACCCAATCATGCCATGGCTCTGGTTAAACCTTCAATGGCTCCCATTTGCCTCTTCTAAGGTTGCTTATCAGGCCCTTTGGATCGGGCCCCTCTTTACTTCTTACAGCCTCCTCTTTTAACCATATAGTTCCCTCACTCACGTGAATTAGAGTTCGTGTTCACCAGTCTGCTCGTTTCACTCAGCCTTGGGTACACGCGGCACCCTCGTCACATACAGCGACCAATGGCCAATTATTTTCCAATTGAATTTCATTAGACTTTTGAAAGTTTTTGCAGTAGCTCTTGCAATTGCTCCAAGTCAAGTCAAGTCTTTGTCAGTGAATTTGGTGGTTCTATTAATACACCAGTTGATTGTGCTTGCTGCAGTCAATCAGTGGGCTTTGCTGATGCTCAGCCTCCCTGGCAGTCATACTAGTTGCTCGTCTTATTATCTGGAGCCTCAGCTGTTTGCTTCCTACAGAACAGAAAAGTGTCAGGTATAAGCAGAAAGTCTCAACTCTGTTTAAATTTGATCAAATATAGTCTATCTTGAAAAAAAATCAGGTATTGCTCATTTCTCAGAGTGACATTCTTCGTCTTTGCTACAATTATTTTATCAGACAGTTTTTACATTGGTATTTGAGTTTGCCTGGGAAGGTGAAGGTTGCTAGAACTGAGAAAACAGATGAAATGGGTTGAATGCATAGCATATAAAAATGTCAAATTTCCATGCATTTTTGCTGCATTTTTTTCTCTCTAGCTTCTTGAAAACTTAAAAAACTTTTCTTTTTATTTTGGGGGAAATGTGTATTCTTTGCTTCTTGTATATTAGACATTTTGAGTAACCTCAATATTGTGGTGATGAGGAGGAATTAAATATAAAATCACAAAAGGTACATGGAATATAATGGGTGCTCAATAACTTGGTTGAAATAATAGGTAAAAGTAAATTGAGCCTATAAATAATCAATTTCCAGGACATTGCTCTACATTTCCACCTGACTGCTTTGTAAGAAAAATTTGAATTTGGCCAACTCAGGGTTAACAAAGGCATGGAAATGTGTGATGTAGTTTGCAAAGATTTTCATAAACAGTACATTTTTTAAAAAGTTTTAACACTAAAGTGTTCTTAAAATTCCCTTATCAGTAAGAACTCATTTGCTGATGATACCAAATAAATACAGTCTAACTGCAAAACAAATAGTGTCTCACCAGAATAAAACGAGAAAGGGGAGAGAAAAAAGTATGGATAGGGTGTAAGGATTTAGAAAGCAGCACTAGATTAACAGGGTCGGTAAAGTTAGGGGTCCCCAGTGAGAAAATAGCCAGGGGGCGCTAGAGGGCTGGAGCCACGTGGTGCACTAGGGAAAGATGCTCGGCTCTTGGACACAAACAGGTTAGAGAATTTCACTCAAGTATCTTAGCATATTTCTTGATTTAAGTAATGTCAAAGTTTAAATGTTACTCTACCAGGGCAATAACACTTAGAGAATAATTTAGAAGAATGTGATAATATTTATGTTACCAATTGAACTTAAAGAGAAAAGTATATGTACATTTCACCCTTTTTCTCTCTTGTATTTCAGAAAGTCACTTTCTTCTGTTTTACATCTGAGTTTGAGAGTCTTCTCTTTTTTCAAGTTGGAAGATTTGGAGACCCAAATAAGTTAAAACAAAGTTATTTAAATGCAAACGACAAAAAGGAGAAATGGTTTTTCCACAATAATTTTTCTTAAATACCCAAACCTACAAGTTTAGAATCTCTTAGAATTTGAAAAGGTCAGTTAACGAAAAAGAACCATATAGGTTAGCAAATATTCCAAAGGAATATTTTCAGAAGCCTATTGAAATACTTTGCTTTTTCTCTCTTTTTGATGGACATTTTTGAGAAGCTGTGTCTTAGTTCTAAACTCTCTCTTCATCTGAAATGATACATATTACATATTTAGCTTTTTCTTGAGGATACAGAATTAGATTTGTGACAACTTGACACTATTGCTCTGTAAAATCATGGCTTCAGGGACATATACATTGGACGAGCTCCACGTTATAGATAAACTGAGGCTCAGGGAAATTGAGTTGCCCTGGGTTACAATGATGAAAGTAGCATTTCTTCTCTTCACTCAGTGGCCTCTAAAATCACATAGGCAGTCTAAATCAGCAGTCCCCAACTTTTTGGCACCAGGGATCGATTGTGTGGAAGACACGGAAGGAGGGGGGATGCGCAAGTGCACCTCACAATAGGGTTCACGCCCCTATGAGAAACTAAAGTTGCTGCTGATCTGACAGGAGGGGGAGCTCAGGCGGTCACGCCAGCGATGAGGAGCGGCTGTAAACACAGAGGAAGCTTTGCTGTCTCGCTCACCACTCTCCTCCTGCTGTAAGGTCTGACTCCTAACAGGCCACTGATTGATACGGGTCTGTGGCCCTAGGGTTGGAGACCCCTGACCTAAGTGACAAAATTCAATTGAAATAACCAATTATGAATGACCTAACTTTATCTTTGACCTATTGTCTATGTGGTCTTCCCTTTACATATATCTGCTTTGTTTGGAAACAAAGATTTTAGGATCACAGTAGCAGAGGATTTCTTTCCCCAAAATTTTCCCAGAAATCACAGAATTCCAAAGAGGCAATCCACCTTGTTTGGGGTGTAGAAAAGGGAGGTGCTATTGAAATCACTTCTGGGAGAGAGTAAGCAAGTTTACAACACAGGAGGTTCATGCAACACAGGGGGCCAGGGCTGCAAACGGACAGAGGAGAGAAAAGCTTCGTGTCAACTAGGCAGGCAGCTACCGAGGTAAAGGTAGGGGAGGCAATTGAGTTAGCAGGTGCCCACGGCATATCTGGACATTCTGAAAACTTTTGGGTTGTCACAACAGGAGGAAGGTGTTACATGCCTTTACTGGGCAGAGGTCAGGTATCTTGCTAAACATTCTACAATGCATTGGGCAGCCCTCCAGAACAAAAAATTATCTGGCCTAAAACATTAACAGGGCCAAGGCTGAAGAAACTGATTTAGAAATAAGGTCTTTCTGAACACATTTCTTTCCATCTTCCCTCAGTTTTGTGAAGGGTAGACTTGGTGACCGAGGTGCCACATAATTTCCTCTTCATGCACTTCTCATTTAGGCTGTGGAGGTAAGCACACCAGGAAATCGGTTTCCCCTCACATTCTCCTTCCTCAGGCTCCTAGTGGTTAGGACCATGGGCTTTGGCATCACATAGCCCTGTTTTGGTCCTAGATTAGCTATAGGGCTACAGGTAAATTATTTATCCTACTTAAGCTTCCATTTCCACATCTGTAAAATTGACCACATAATAGTACTCACCTCCCAAATAGAAAGTCAGACTATTTTCTCAATCCTATGGCCTCTGTCGTGGTCTCTTCATTGGGCGTAACTACTAGCTTGGTCTGCTCTGTGCCTCTGTATCTCTCCCCTCTGAGGAAACCACCCCTTTTCTCAATTTCAGTAATTCAGTGAGTATTTCACCTGGGTCCAGGTGGGCTTAGACTAGGCTTGATCAATTAGAATGTTCTATTTTCCTGGCCACAGTAGTTAGTTTGGAGATAAGATCCAAGTCAGGGCAGCAAGATCCATTCAGGGATTTTGCTGGAGTTGTCAGGAAATAAGTGTTCTCTTTCCTCTGGGATTATTTCCCAATGATGTAAAATTAATGCATCCAGGAACTAGCTAAGCACAAAGCCATCCCAGAGAGAAGCAGAAGCAAGAGATGTAAAGAGCAAGAGAAAGGTAGGCAGGTTTCCGATAACGTTGGATGAGCACCTGGATCCAGCCAACCCTGTAGCAAGCTCTACCTCCAGATTTTCAATTACATAAGCCAACTTTTTTCTTTCTTGCTTTAATCTATGCAAATAGATTTCTGTCCTTTGCAAAAACAGAACAAGAGTCTTGATATCTCCATCTTTGTATTCCTCATACAGCCTACTGTGTCCATTTTTACACTGTAGGACCTTGAAATGTTCAAATAGATGGAATCTAATACCTTTGAGAAGTGGGTAGCATAAAACTAGGAGAATGCAGAAAAAATACAGAAAGGTAAAGAGAAAACCCCAAGGCCAAGGGCACAAGGGTCACTAGAGAGAATGGAGTCATGGGGAATTGGCCGTTGTTAGGTGAAGCTAATATAACCTTTAGCCTTGGGTCTGGTGGGGAAGAAGTTGTTCAGAGCAGAGTGGGACAGAGGACAGAAGTGTAGCAATGGTCATTGAGCAGTCTGAGTTGGGCATGGGCCAGAGGGGCACCATCAGTCAGGAGGAAGCATTTTCCATAGTAGTCAATGAGTGAATGTGTGCACCATCTACATGGAGCAAGGGAAAGAAAACAGCTCACTCTCTGGGCACCTGAGCCACAGTCACGAGAAGATCCAGTCAAGCCTCAGCCCTGTCACCTGCTGGGATCATAATTTGCAAATTACTTAATTCTCTGAGTTTCTGCTTTATTATCTGCAAAATAGACACCAACATCTCTATTCTTTAGGCTGGTTATGATATCCAAACAAGATAGCATTTGTGAAGGTGCCAGTACAGTGTCTACCAAAAAGCAGATGTTCAAACCCTTTTGGAATAGCTCCAGAAGTAATACATGTACCAGAATCTTAACTGGCCAGTAGTGAAGGGCTCATCCAACTGGAAGAAAGAATAAATGCAAGAGGATTCAATATGACATTTTCTTTTTGATTGATGTGATTTGAGTTTTTGAGGGGTTGCTTTTGGGGGTTTGGGGGGTATTAGAGAAAAACTCATTTAAAACAAGCACCCATGAATTTAAAAAAAATTCTTTTGGGAAAGAGGCAGAACATAATGAAGTACCCCAACTCCCTAAAAATGTTAAATAAGCATATAACTGCACCAGACACCATACTAGGTGCTGGGTAGGAAAAAAAAAAAAAAAAAAGTAAGGCAGTCCCTAATTTCAGGGAATAGTTCTGAGGGAAGCATAGAGCATAGACAGGTAAGTCTATTAACAAAAACACACTTTGCTGACTACAACAGGAGGAGAGACAATGAGGAACACAGAGGGGACAGGGATTCATTTTGCCTTCAGAAGCCAAAACAGGGTTTCATTAACTCAGGTTTGGAAGTTGAAGAGGGCTTCAAAGAAAATGGAGTGTTTAGAGGGAGTATAGAAGAATCAATAGGAATTTTCCAGAATTTAAGAAAATGTTAAAATGAAAAGAAGTTATTTGTAAGAACCAGAAAATTTCTAAAATGTATTTCAAACCAAAAGCATGATGGTTATATACAGATGGCAAATAAGCACAGGTAGAAATGCCTAACATGATTAGCCATCAGAGCAGAGCAAATTAAAATCACAGCTATCAGAATAACTCAAAGTTAAAAAATAAAGACAACACCAGAGACAGGCAAAGGATGCAGAGAAATTGGACCTCTCATATAGCTGATATGAACATAAAATAACAAAGCCACTCTGGGAAGTCATTTAACAATTTCTTATAAAATTAAACATACAACTTCCATACAACCTAGCAACTTGCCCTTCTGGGCATTTATCCCAGAGAAATGGAAACTTATGTCCTTGCAGAAACAACAAAACAACAACAACAACAAACTGTATCGGAACGAATGTTCATGGCATCTTCATGTAATAGCCAAAAAGCTTCGTGTAATAGCCATCCCTGGCTACTGACGAGACAACCTGGGGTACAGCCAAACCATGGACTAGTACTCAGCAATAAAAAGAAGGAACTACTGATAAACATGATTTAGACGACTGCAGAAAATTACGCTGAGTGGGGAAAAATAAAAGCCAATTCCCAAAGGTGATACACTGTTTGATTCTGCTTGTATAACATTTCTTAAATGACAAAATTTTAGAAATACATAGAGTTAAGAAGTGGTTGCCAGAAGTTATAGATAGAGGTTATAGATAGAGGAGGGGGCAGAGGGAGGTGGGAAGGGGGCCTTGTGATGATGGATCTGTTCTGTGTCTTGACTATGGTGGTGGATACATGAACCTACACATGGGGGTAAAATTGATAGAAATAAATGCACACCTATGAGTACAGGTAAAATTGGGGAAATCAAAATAAATTTGGTAGATATTGTGGATTATATCAAGGCCAATATCCTGATTGTGATAGGCTACTATAGTAATTTCAAATATTATCATAAGGTGAATGTGTATAAGAGATCACTCTGTATTATTTCTTACAACAGCATTTGAACCAACAATTATCTCAATAAAAATCTCAATTAAAATAAATACTGGGTTCTGTATTATAAAGTAACTGAGGTTTCATTTAACACAATTTAGAAATATTTTTAGTTCTCTTTATTCTGTAAGGATTTATTGAGCCCATAATTGCCATCTCAGCTTGATATTTGCCATTAATGGAATTCCTGTTCTGTGTCAGCTTACTCCAGCTGCGGTCAACCCCTCCTTCCTTTGGCCCCCACTGTGCACTGTATTCTGTCTTTGCTGTAGTAAAAGGGATGGCAGTCCCTTTGTCCTCACACGCATTGGAAGGCACGAAATGTGTTCACTGGAATGCAATTCTGTCACCTCCTAGGCACAAAGCTGGTCCATGTTCCCCAGCTTCCCCAGCAATTAAGTATGACTTTGTGACCAAGTTCTGGGCAATGGAATGTGGGCAAAAGCGATGTGTGTCACCCGGACCCATAATCTCCTCTCGTGCAATCCGCGATACTTTCTCTTTTGATTAGATAGAAGAATCCAGCAGAGGACCCCACAGTCTTAGGAGAAAGCAAGCCCAAAATGAAAGAAGCCTGAGACCTCAATGGCGGTACAGAAGGTCACTCACCATTAAGAAGTAAATTTATATTGTGTGAAGCCACTGAAATGTGGATGTTTGCATATTAGGGAAGATACTGTTATTTACCTAATACATACAGTTGTCTCCACACTAGACTCTGGGCTCCTTGAGAGAAGGGCTGTGTTTTGTTCACTTCTGTTTCCTAGAGCCTAGTACTGTGCCTGACACAGAGGAGCTGCTTCACATATGTGTGTTGGCAATCCTGTTTCCATCAGTGCAGACTTTCACCTCACCTGCTATTTCATTGACTTTCACACACCTCTTCTCATCCTTGAAGGTGGAAGGAAAAATTAGCATTTCATTCCCAAAGTCTCACTATTCACCTTGAGAATTAGCACTTGGATGAACAAAAATACAAATTGCTACTTGGTTACTTAATTTCCTACTCTTAAGGATATCTCTACTTTCTTTTACTTTGTAGGTTAAAAAACAACACATTTGATTTATCAGAACCTCACTGATTTAAGTGTAACTTATCCTTAAATGTGATGTTTCACTGAATAAATGTTTCTGTAAGAAATTAACAGCAAAAAACTCTACTGAGAGCTCATATTTAGACACCTTCATTATTTTTTAGAAAAATACCACAAGACACTACTGCACTATGAAATTGTATAAATAATTAAAATCAAACCTCACATATCAAAATAAATGACCTAAATACTTTTCATGATATATTATCCTTTTACTTTGTGGGTTGGCTTGCTTACTGGATAATTTGCAAAAAATTCACTCATCAAAAATAGGTCACCAGGTCATTTGGGTGAATTTATGACCATGAAACCTAAAGTTTTACTTTGGTAAGAAGCTGGCATATTTTCCTTGTACCTCAGCTAAGTAGGCAACATCGTATTTTCAAATCCTGAGAGAAAAATAAGCCTAACTTGTTTAATTTGTGCTTTTATAAATATACTTTCCCTTTAAACTGGTATGTTTGTGTACTATTTAATATCCTCTTATAACAATATTTTTTAAAATATTTTGATTACTGCAGATAACTACACTAATCTTAGGGATACCTGCACTATCACAGTATTTAACAATTAGAAAAGATCTTAAAGATCACCTGGTCCAATATTTTTATTTACAGGAAAGCATCCACCTCCCAGAGGTTGTGTGACTCTAGGAGCTCCCATCTCTGCTAAGTGGAGGAGCCAAGTCAAGAATCCATGCTCTTGACTCTGGCCAATGATACCTTGGAATTCTAGAAGACAAATTCACTATTAATTATAAGAGCTTATAGGCCCAAATATGAGTTTTACTAAGGATAAATTATTTGACTTTATTCTTGTGATTTAAACTTATATACAATTATATAAGATGAACTCAGTGACAATTGACTAGATTATCATTTCTTAATATTTAAATGAACATTTATTAATTGAAATTTTATGAGAATAACTTTTTTTTTCCAGTTCTAAAATCTTTTTAAGCATAAATCCCTACTCAGAGTTACAGTAATCACCTTCTGTTTTATGGTATAAAGTGAGCATTTAAGGGTTTTTTCCCCATTAGTTAATATATCTACCTTCCCCACTATCTGTGATGCCTCTTTACCATGTAGACTATTCCTTTAGATAATGTGTCTATTTTAGAGTTATTTATTCTATGCTATCGAATGTATTTTTATATTAGTGCAGTATCCATCAAGATAAATTAGGTAGTAATAAAAGCCTTCAAGATACCAATGGCTTAACACAATGTAAGTTTATTTCTCACTCAAGTTGTATGTCCAATGGGGTCAGTAGGGGGCTCTGTTTAACGTGGTCACTCAGGAAATTCCCTGCTACCCAAGGATACATCTCCACATGTGCTTCTAGGATCACGGAAGCCAGGCTGGTATCTGCCCAAATGCATGTCATTTCACTGTATACTTTTCCCTCAATAAATCTTGCAGATTTTTAAATTATCAGCTGTATAATTGTCTTGATAAATTTTTTCCTGCTTTTTATGATTTTTAATTTATATATAAGGTTTTCTATTCAATTGGTTTTGAGTCTATATCATTTGTTCCCCAAATAATCGTGCATTTCATTTAGACTCAAATTATTAATATGAAATTACACATAGTATGCTCATGCAAGCAGTTATTATTTTTATTTCTAATTTTATATATTTGTATTTTATCTCTTTAATTATTCAATAGCTTTGTCTAATTTGCTGAATTTCTTTAAAATAATAATAAACCACTTCTTAGGGAAATTTTCTAATCATGCATTCTGTTTTCTAATTCACTAATTTTTGCCATTCGTTTTTATTATTTTCATCTTTTTACTTTCCTTGTCAGATTTTCTTTGCTTTCTCTTCTAGTAACTAATATATGTCTGAGCATACTTTAAACTATACCACACATTTTGATATATAATATTCTCATAATTGTATGTTTGAAGTTGTCTACAACTTTTTTGTTGATTTCTACATTAGTCAAGTTATTAGAAAGGCATTTGTCTTAGCTTTTAAAGGCCTGAATTTTTTACTTAAAACTTTTTAAATAAAATTTATTGTTTACTAAATTATGGTGAGAGAATTTGACCTGATAACCTTACAAATCATAGTTCTCAAATTCTCTAAATTTTTTGTAAGGGTGCACGTGCACATGTGTGTGTGTGTATGTGTGTGTGTGTGTGTGTGTGTGTTCGCGCGTGTGTGTGTGTGTGTTCGCGTGTGTGCTTTATCTTTACATGGTAATAAAATACGTTCCAGGATTCCAGGGTGCCTTAGTCTACTATTCAACTTTGGATGTACTGGATACTAGAAGTAATAGTATATATACAAAGGGAAGCTGCTTCTGTTTTGGCCAATGCAGAGGACTTGCCCTAAAAATTAGGTACCTGCCTGGTTATCTGTTTCTATTTCTTCATGCAATAGGTAGGATGACAAGAGCCAACATGTCCTCCCTCCCACTTACCAGTCAGCCATGCTGTTCAGGTTCAAAGTGCATCTGTAAGCTACAACTGGGTTCTTCAAACCACAGATGGCAAGACCCCCTCCTGGACTCTGCCATATGGCTGAGTGTTAGCTTTAATTTTTAGGAGTGTCCAAGCCTGTCAAATTTTTCATCTTCATTCACTTTACCGTACTTCTAATTTTGGCTAAAATATATGCATCTTAACCCATTTCCCCTTGTTTTTTGAAGTGTCAACCAATAGTTCTTTTCCTCTGGAGCTCTCCCATCTCAGTCCATTTCAGTCCCCCATGACACATTTGGAAGCTTCCAAGAGCCTGTGTTTTCTAAAAGCTGTTGAGCTCTTCGTGGGTCTTTTCGTGGGAGGTTGGAAAGGTCGTATTAGGGACTCTTTGAATCTTGTCATTGTCTTGCTACTGAACATGTGAGGATGTTTAGAAGTCAACCTATAGAACAAATATATTAAGTTGTACAGACTTTGTTTCTATACCTGTATTTCCAAATTCTCACAGCTAAGAGGAGTAATTACACAAATTTAAGCAAAATATGCCCAGGGTTTAGCAAGTGGTCAGAAACACCATTTAACCTTTAAATGATGTGTGACACTTTCCCTAAGTAACACTCAGTAAAACTCAGGAACTGTGATGAAAGGAGCTGGTGCACCTCAACATGGTAAACAAGGGTTCGTGAGAATTCAAGCTTGGATTCTGTAGAGTTACCAAAAGAGACCTAGCATTAATCTTTTAATTATTGGTTATGTAAAAACGTAAAAATCAACTGCTAAATTCCATGGCTGCTTAAATAGCTTTTATTTTTAATGTTAGACCAATCATACCTCTCATGCAAATTATTAAATTGCTACATATGGTAATAGTTCCAACTGTTAAAATATTTCTCAAGTGATATCATCTGGAATACTTTAACACATAAGAGTGTCTAAATAACCATTAGTTAATGTATACATGACTCCTTTAAAAGAAAAACTAGAAGTGTTTCACAAATAAATCTATGCCTATAATTTTCAAAAGTTGGAGTAGGAATCACACATTTTAAAATAAAAGATAAAAATCTGCTCAAAGACCCACAGAATAGCAGTACTTGATTCGTCATAGCTCCTGGATGGCCCCAAACTTTCACATCTACAAAGGATGATTGTGGGGAAAAAAGTGACTTGGACCACAATATTTTACACCTGGACTAAAATATGAGTCTCAAAAAGATACTGATGCAAAACAACATGCTTAGAATTTTTCTCTTTTTGGCAATATTTTGAGTCTTATATTTTATTCTCAAGTACACAAAACCTCCTTTAGCATCTGCCACATGCAAAGTATGGGGATGTGATCAGTATAAATGTGGGTAAGACTTCATGTCTGCTCTTTAGCACTAAAAATAGATCCCAAAACTCCAAACTGAAGTTCCTTAAGACAAATAGTAAAATAGAAAAAACTTAAAGTCTCTATTATATGAAATTCTGGGAAAGGGAGAGAGAAAATTTCACCCCAAGGAAACTGGGAAAGAAATTATAACTTAAATTAAAGACTGAAGGATAGGAAGGACTGTAGATGGCATGCAACTCTGTGCCAATATTGTCAAGTATTAAATGCCTCCACCAAGACCATGAGTCAGCACTACAAAGGATGCTGATGTGACAAAGCAGTGGTCCTGGATTCGAGGTCAACCAGGCTTCACCACAAGGTTCAATCCATTGGCCCTCCTCGTCCTTGGAAAATGTGCACTTAATGTTGACTCTGCTTCACTCCACGATTCCCAGAAGACCAAAGACATGGCTGGCCTCCAGCAAACGGGGCTGGCCCCATAGAAAACTGTGCCTCTGAGAGAAGCTCTTCTCCTACTGGGAGAATCACTCCCAACAATAGCCAGGCTTTCCTCTCCTTCAAAGACAAACTATCACTCTGCTCACTTTCTATATAAGACAAAATGCCATACAGATCAAATGCTTTACAGATCAAATGACATCAAGCATGTGTGAGAGCTTTTCAAACCGTGAAATCCCACATAAATGTCAGGTGCTAATATTACCATAATAATCATGGGTGAAAAGAAACACAGTAAGAAGAGAGGGAGGGAGGTGTTTCTCATCTCCACCCTGTGTAAATGCTCCCATTTGATTCCTGAGTCTAAGGAGAAGAAATGTCTTGATGACCAGCTATCTTTCCACTCTCTACCACCCCCTCAAAGACTCCTCTGTGTATTGAAACTAGTAGGTGGCCCTTCAATTCCTTGGATAATATGCAAATTTTGAAATAGGAGAGTGTTTCTCGAACTTCAGTGGTTCACATCCTGACCTCACGGTTTTTGCTGTAGCTTCGTACCATCTTTAACATCATTTACTTAACAATTTTCTTTTCGTTGACTCCTTTTTTTAAAATGTGCATTTATCTAAAATGAAGTTTTATATTCCCACCATGAATGGGAAAATAGTACCACTGGTCATAAATATAAGGTGGCCATAAAACATACAATGAAAACAAAAAAACCAAAGTTATAAAACTCTCAAGGGATACGATTACCAAAGGCTTAGTGAACACAACCAGGCAAAATCAGCAGACAACCCACAGAGTCATGAGAAATAATAAAGTATTGCTCATTCAAACACTGAGTTTTGGGGTAGTTCTGAAGCTAAACTGAATCATCCAGTGGCAGCTCTTCCTATATTTTAACATGCACAGAGACCACCTGTGGATTTTCTTAAAGGCAGATTATGATTCCAAAGCTCTGGGTGGGGCTTTAGATTGGCAGTTCTTAGCAGGTGAATGTGATACCAACACTGTTAGCCTTTGGGCCATACTTCGAATAGCAAAATGTTATGAGAGCATAATTTTTTATTTCTTTTTTTAATAAATAATTTTATGTATTTACTTTGTTAGTTGGCTAGGGCTACCATAACAAAGTACCACAGACTGGGTGGCTTAAATAACAGAAACTTATTTTCTCACAATTCTAGAGGCTAGAAGTCCAAGATCAAGGTGATTTCTATTGAGGTCTCTCTCCTTGGCTTGCAGATGGTGCCTTTTCCCTGTGTCTTCACATGGCCTTCGTGCTGTGCATGTCTGTGTCCTAATCTTTTCTGATGAAAACGACAATTATATTGAACTAGGGCCCATCCCAATGACCTTATTTAACTTTAATGACCTCCTTAAAGATCCTATCTCCAAATACAGTCACATCCTGAGGTACTGGGAGTTAGCACTTCAACATATTAATTGTTATGGGGGACACAATTCAGCCATGACAGCTATTTAGAAAAGTTTAGAGAAGAAATCATGGCATCCAATCTGGGTCTTAAAGGATGACTTGAATTTTGTAGCAGTTAAGAAAAATATGATTTATTTTATTCAATTCAACTCCCAAAGTTAGTAGAGCACAGCTTCTGCTACTTAAGAGAGAGTGCAATTGGCTTGTGCAATCGCAGAGCCTGTCCCTCTCATCTATGGCACTAAAACCATCCTCTGCATCCTGTCAGTCAGAACCTGCAGGTGCTGGAACATTCCCCCAATGGAAATCTACCTAAGCCACAGTACTGTTGTATCCAGGGAAGGAAACCAAAGGCATCTCCTGCTGACAATAAATAATAATACGTGGTATTGACATAGCACCTTTCTCAAAGGAGCTCAAAGTGCTTTCCAGACATTACCTCACAATATCCCTGTGATCCTAACCTGAGAAGTGGCTCCTAAAAGAGCAGCCCCATACAATCACCACAAGAACTCTAGAAGCCAGAGGATAATATATATTCTTTTAAGGGTAAAAGCAGGACTGACTACTTAAATACCACTGAGGGACTTTTCTTTTTCTTTTTCTTTTCTTCAGAGCGCTTAGGTAGCATAGGCAATAAGCAGCTTGGCCTGCACTGCATGGGCATCTCATGTGCCCATCTGGAAGGGAACCAAGCTGAATGAGCTCTACAGGCTGACTTGTACCATGAGGAGCTACCCAACTGACTGTCCACTTCCTAGTCAGCCTCTCAGGTGTTTGAAAGAGATCTTACAGAAACAGTGCAGCTACAACAAGCAGCAGCGATGGTGAACAGGGCAGTAATGATGAAAATGATAAACTCAGTGCTGCTAAGGGCCCCTGTGACTATTTTTCTCCTTACCCCCATGTTCTGGGAAACACAGAATAATTCTCTCCAAGAGAGCAGTGCTACCTCCTCCAGGCCAGTCCTGTAAAAGAGCATCAGTTCTGGAGTCCCACAAACCCAGGTTCAGCTTTTGATTGTTGCTTATAAGTTGTGTGACTTTGGCCATGCAGTTTTACTCCTCTAAGCCTCCGTTTCTCATCTATGAAACAGAAAAATAATGGTGCCTACACCCAAAGACTAGCAAGAGTATTAACTGAATGTTGTCCCTGGCATTTCTTCATTCTTCAATAAACATATCATAATCATACACATTAGCAATCACAACAATTACTATTTTTTACTTTATGAGTTAGAGAGGATTAGAAGAAGAAAGCAGAACAAGATTGTGAGAGAATTTGGGAGCTTCTGTACTCTAAGCTTCATATTCTCATATCCCAAAATAAAGAATATCACTGGGGCCCAAATGATGTGAAAGAGAATTTTGTCTGCTTTTGTTTGGTTTTGTAACATACCATAAAAAAATCTTCTCAGTACTCTCCCACTGGAGTTTTATATAAGCTAATGCTCTCTGACATACAGTTTAGAGAATTAAACACAATAATGCAGTATTAGGCAAAATTTTATTTCAAAATAAAATTATGAAGAAAAATAGCTGAACTTTCCATGTTACTTTAAAATGAGAACCTCGTCTTAGCTACTGATTCTGATCAATTGAGAACTTCATTCCCATTTACTCTGAGAGGCTGAGCTAGATATTTTTCTGTTCCAGGGTCATGCTTATTCTAAATAATGGTAAGTGGCCTGTGTACTGAGGCATACACACCCAAGTTAGAAACTATTATTTTCCTCTGTCTTGAAAACCCTTGATGGTATTTACATTCTAAATTAAACTGAACACTGTATATTGATTTTAATATGTTAAGATAAAATTCAATTTTATGACGACTACCAACATCACAGAGCATGTAGGATCGATGTGTTTGCTGATTTTCTGCTTACAACCAATATCTCCCCAAGGATTTGCTACAAGATTTACAGAATATTGTTTCTGAAGATGTGGACATAAATATGCTATCAAGTAAGTTACAATGCATTGCACATTAGGCCGTGAATGATTTGTTTGCGGCGTTCTAATCAGCCTGGCATAAACGCTGACACATCCTTTGGAGAACTCACTGTAGGCAGTCCACCTAGTGGAGCTCAGTTTCTTGCCATAGGAGTAGAGCTGGCAGGAGAGGTCTCCCTGCGACTGCTGTTAGGATGCACATTTCCCCCCCCCAAAAAGGAAGTGCATTTCAGCTCAGATACAGTTATGGATGTGCAGGATATGACTGCTGAATTGGCCGTAGGCCCAAAGGCCAATTAAGTACCAGTAAGTATATGTGTGTGTGCATTGACCTAGCTCCATAAAGCCTTCCTTCCACAACCAGAGAAGCACTCTAATGCAGTGGATATGAACTTGGATATGGGCTTGGCATTGACCAGCACTGGGGTCAAGTCCACATTACATCACGTACCAACTGGTAACCTTGGACAAATTACTTAATGTATCTGTGACTCAATGTCCTCCTCTGAAAAGTGGGAAGAATCATACCAAGTACCTCATAGGGACATGAAGATTTAATGGCACAATATACACAGAACTCTCTCCGTGGTGCTTGGCAATTTAGGAAGCGTTCAATAAGTATTATTATTAGGTAAAATTCGTATCTCAGTCATTCAAACAACATTTTTATTGAATTCTCATTATGAGCAAGATGCTGTATAGACACTGGGAAATGCAAAGATTAACACAACATAATTCCTAACTTGGAAAGGCTTATATTCTGGTCAGGTGGATTAATACATACATAACTAAAATTGATAATAAAACATAGTGAAGTGCCAAAAGACAGGGATAATAAAGAGCTATGAGAGTCACCAAGGTAAATAGATTACCTCCTACTGGGAAAATCAGAGAAGCCCTCTTGAAAAGGATGCCATTGTGTCTGGAACTTTGAAGAATGAATGGAATTCTAAAATACAGAATGTGAAATGTGCAGAGGAATAAAGATATGGAAGCAAGAATACAGACACAGAGACGTCTGGCAGTTGTGGTTGGCTAGAGGTGTATATGGCAATCCAATGGAAAAGGAGCTTGGAAAATAGGTTGGTGGAAGACAATAGAGAACACTGAAGATCAAGCTCAAGAATTTGGTCTGTGTTTGGTATGAAACGGGGAGTCTATGAAGTTTGCTCCACTGCGGAATAAGCCGACCTGAGTTCTGCAGTAGTAAAAGTAAGTCGCAGTGAATATTCATTTAGCACATGCCTAGCACTGCTTGAAATGCTTTATGTGCATCAACCCATTTGGCCTCCATAAAATCCTACGAGTTGGAGTAGTATCATTATCACCATGTTACAAGTGAGTAATCCAAGACACAGAGAAATCCAATCAGCTGCCTAAGATCACACAGTCAGGAATTGACAGAGGCAGGATTTGAACCCACGTAATCTGGCTGCAGCACCCACACTCTTGATGACTAAACCCACAGTCTGCTGCTCCAGAAGAATGTAACAGTAGAGTTAACTGGGACCAACGAGGAGGGCACCATCAAAAGGCTGCTGAGGCAGAATAAGAGCCTGAAGTAATTGGTTGAAATAGAACCAATGTAGTGGACAACTACTAGGATTACAGGGGTAGAAACGATAGGATTTAGGAATGAGTTTCATTGCATGTAGTGAGAAAATTAGAAAATTCAAACGTCGCCAACTTTGCCTCTGGAAGGAAGACCATCAGGGCATAGCTGGGCTAAGGCAACACAACACATAGTGATACAAAAGCATGAATATTGGAGCCTGACACACCCTTGTGTGATCTTGTGCAGTATTCATTTATCTAGCTACAGACGTAAAGATGTGTAAGGTTATTTAGGATTAAATGAGATATATGGACAGATGTGGTTGGAACATAAGGGGCTTTCAATAAACAATTTCCTTTCCTGCTGAAAATGTCAGTGAGTGTGGATGAGAAGAGGACAGAGGATGAAGAGAAAGATCCTGTCACAGAGGGTGAACCTCTCCTCCTCTGGCGAGAGTTGGGGGGAGGCAAGAGTTAAAAACCATACACTTCTCAACTCAAAGGTTGGAGTTGGCCCCAGGCAATCCTGAATCTTCATCTTCGGGCTTTCAGTTGATGACTCAGGTTCACCATCGTAACATCAGAGTTGAGATAATTCTGTAAGAGTAGTTCTCAAAGTAAGTTCTGAGGAACCCAGGTCCCTGAGACACTTTCCTGGGACCCATAGGGACCTCCCTTTTCCATTGTCTATCTGTGTAAAGCTGCATTTTCTTTACATGCCTCAATCAAAAGAGCCTATTGCAATGCACTGAATGCAGAAGCAGACACAGAAATGCAACCATCAGTCATGAAGCCAGAGATATAAAAAATTTTGCAAAAATGCAAAGCAATGCTACTCTTCACAAACTTTTTCATTTTGAAAAATATAGTTATCCCCGCCCCCAAATAATGTTGTTTATGCTAACATATTATGGATTCATTATGTTATTTTTAGATGAATTGAAATATTTAAAAGGTCTCAGTTTTAATACTAATATGATTAATATCAATAGATATAACCCATTCAAAAATAAAAGCTCTTTGGGGTCCTCAATAATTTTTGAGAATGTAAAAGGATCTTTAAAAGTTTGAAATCTGCAGTACTAGGATGTTTTGTTTTGTTTTCCACATTGCCTGAAATTTCTTCTTGGCCGAAAGGATAAAATTCCTCATACATAGATATTATAGAAAACTGCTATCAGGGAATTGTGGGGAGATCCTCCTTCTAGTAATACAGCTACCAATGCACTACCTTAGTAAATAAATATGATGCTTTTCTCTATACTCTTTAAAATTTTCCGTAGTAGTCTGACTAGAAATACCCTTTTAAATGGGACAAAAAGCAATGGTACTGTCCCGTTTCAAATGGTACACATGGTCAGCCTACTAACACCTTGAATTTAGCCAGTGAGACTAGGCTGACCACATGTACCATTTGAAACAGGACAGGACCATTTTCTGTCCCATTTAAAACAGTACTTCTGGGAGTTGAATTGGTGTCCCTTTATAAGTTACTACTTGCATTTCTGTTGCTGTTTTGAGAATTTTCTTTTTTTCCTTAACTTAAGTCATTTTAATTATGTGTCTTGGTGTGTTTTTGTTTGCAATCATCTTGTTTGGGACTCTCTGTGCTTCCTGGGCTTGTATGTGTATTTCCTTTGCCAGGTTAGGAAATTTTTCACTCATTATTTCTTGAAATAATGTCTTGATCCCTTGCTTTTCCTCTGCCCCTTCTGGTACACCTGTGATTGTTCTTCTACACAAATAATCAGAAGGAAACAATAACTTTTCTATCTAAAAAAATCAATACTATAAATACACAAAGTCCATAATGCATGTGATTAATTTACACTATCATCACAACTTCTGGAATAATAAAGAAAAACTATACTTCAATAAAGTATTTAGTCAAAAAATTAAAAAGCCCAAATGACACTTCTAGTCAGCCTATCCTAAGGAAATAAAAATAAAACCATGATTCACAAAAACTACCGCAAATCTCAACTTCTGACTACTACTGGAATTACTTTCAGACACCTGGCTAACTGCAGACTAGACCTATCCAATCTAGCTTATTTCAGGTAAGTAGCTAGAGTAAAAGTGTTAACTACCAGTCTAACATTTTAAGGTTTCTTGAGCAATTATTCCCAAGGTACCTATTCCAATGTGAATCCAGGAAATCTACATTTTTATTAAAGGGCCCCAAGTGATATGGTTTGCAGCCTGGTGTGGGGACAGAGTATTTTGCCTGAGTCACAGCTCTCAAATTTACCTACTCTAATTCAAGGCTGTAGCTTTCCTGAAGGCTTTATGACTCAGATATACTCTTACTTCTAGTTTTCTATTCTTACTGTCTCACTTAAGCCTCTGAAATATTTTAATATGTCAGAAGCAGTTGTTTTGCCCCAGTTTTTACTAATTTTCCATTGGATTCCATGTCTCCCAGTGAAAGATGATGTTTGCATTTTATTTATAAAGGGGTCAGATCACTTTGTCACAAAAATAAACATAAGTAAAACACAGTTAAGTGGGTAAGTGATGAAATATGATCAACAGTAGGATAATCAAGGTTATGGTCATCAGGCCTTGGTCACTACAAATAAAAGGAAAGGAAGTCAATGAAGTGGCAGCTCTGACAGTGCTAGAAGCAGTAATAGCATGATAGGAAGAGCTGGGTCAAAGAACATTTGCTTTTAAGTGCTTCCCAGAGCATCCCTGGTGGCTTTGTCCTGGGATCTTCCAGTGACCAGTTCCTTTGATGAGAATGAGTGGGGTGGACTCATGATAAACCTCAGATGTGGACTGTCTCAGAAATGAACTCTGACACCCTTAGGGCCTGGGACTTATAATGCACATGAGACTGGATACCATATTGAGGTTTTATTTCTTACCACCCCCCCCTCTGTTTTTTGTTGTTTTTTTTTTTAACTTTGTTTTTGTTTCTCTTAGAACACACATCATTGTGGGAGAAATAGAGGTGATCAAAGCAGGGCAAGCATCCATAAATGTGCTGGGTAGACGAGTTATCTTCAAAACCCTGGGTACCACTGCGGTAATAAAGGCCTTTGATTTGTTTTAAATTATTTATACTTTGCTCATTTTTTAAGTAGGCATCTAATTTATAATACAAACAGAGACTTGAGAAGGAGACTGTTCATTTCTTTCTCCCTGTCAGCACAGGGTTGCTTCCTATAGAATAGTTTGGAGTGCTTTGCCTCACAGACACTCTGTCTAAGTTGGCTCCAGCAGGAGCCTAATGCACTGGTGGTGCTTGATCAACGTGCAGAGCCTCGAGAGCAATCGTATTAATAGCACAGAGTGAGCAGAATCCGGTGACAGGGCTTTACCACTCTCTCTAGGAGACAACTCACATTCATATTGACTTGCTCTGAGAAAGTATTCTGGAGACCCTTTCTCATGCCTCCTCCCGCACCCTCCAGTGTAACTCCCCATTATGCCAGTGCTAGTATTTAGGGCCAATGGAGAGGTGGGGATGCCACCATTTCTAAGTGCTCCTGCAAAGTGCTACCTTGGCGACCCAGGAGACAGAGGGTTTTATAATACGTATTCCCAGAAGAGGCTGAACCTAAGCAATGGCAGCAGGAGTGTTTCATATTGGCTT
Organism: Lyroderma lyra; assembly: GCA_004026885.1. Taxonomy (NCBI): domain Eukaryota; kingdom Metazoa; phylum Chordata; class Mammalia; order Chiroptera; family Megadermatidae; genus Lyroderma; species Lyroderma lyra. The sequence goes on from PVJL010001991.1 coordinate 50,194, forward strand.
GCCAAAAGATTTCAAACTTGCTTTGTAGAGCTTAATTCTGGACTTTCAGTCTGAGGACCTGGAGAGGTGATAGTGAATTAGAAGGTGTGATGATACAGCTAGCCAAGTCCATATTAATTTCTCAGGAACCAAGGAGCAGCCAGCAATGATTCTCTTGATTGCTTAATGCCTTATTTAACTATTCCTAGAAACTCTCTACTGATTGCTCTCAAACATTCATTTGATTTTTGAAAATGCCATCAGGTTAAGGTTGGACATTTCAATGTCTTAAATTGGAGCTAAAATATATATGTGTAAATTGTGGAGATGCCTTTACTAACCTACTAAAAATAATTTACAGAAACATTCTCTAAGACTTATTCTTCTTTCTTGTTCACCTCCCACATCTCTAAGGGAAAATGAAGGAGAGCTCTTAAAGTCTATTCCAAATTTATTTACAAAAAAATCCTTTGAGACAAAGAAGTGAACACGATGGAATTGTATCTGACTATGTTGAATTCCCTTGGAAATTGCCTTTTTGCAAATTCTGATTCTTCAGTGTTATTCCAATCTCTCTACAACTGGAAACAAGCTTTCTGCTAGAAATAATAGTATTAAATTAAAAGTATAAACAATTATTAGAAATATATAGGCTTAGAAACCATTAAATTTGTTCCTGAAGCAGGTTTATTACTTTTCTGCATACTTGCATAAAAATTTGTCTTCTACCCATTTGACATAAAATAGCCAGGATCAGATTTATACATCTTATCAATACCATTATTTTGCACTGTCAGCTATTCAGAATATTACCTGGGCAGCAGCTATAGTTTCTCAAAAAGTAGGCTCTCCCTTCCCCCTCCACCAACTCACCAAAACAATTACTTTGTTTGTTGAAAAATAAGCTTAGTCTTATATCAAAGGCTGTGCTGTCTCTACAGTGATTTAGAATTCAAATGTGGCTAATTTATAAAACAACCACGTAGCACCATTCACAGCGGGGATCGGGTACTTAAACTCCACTCAGAACACAGTTAGTTTCTTGGGCCTTCTGCTTTCAGAGAACTCTCTAGCTAGTACTTAAAGAATGTTTCCTTTTTCCAGCCTTCATAGAAACATGGTTTCCCGTTTTGATTTCATGTCCGACGACCCCAGACCTGGCCAGAACACAGCCACTTGTATTTTGGTTGGTTGAGAGGGCTCTCAGCAACTAACAAGGGGTGCAGTTTAGCACTTCGGGTCCTGTAAATCTACAAGGATAGCAAACGGGGCCCAGGAGACATTGATTGGAAAGCAAGAGTGGGAGAGGAAAAGCATGCACAATGTAATCTGGTTTAGAGGGTTTGTCTCGTGAGTCAAAGATAAGTTTTGTAATTGGTTGTAAACAAAATGCAAGATGTGTTGCATGCTCAAACAAGAAAAAGGAAACTGGGAGTTCTGCTGAAGAATTTTATTTTAACAGAGAGTCACAGTCAGGGAGACTGATAGGGAAGGAGGAGCCGGGGAAGGCAAGGAGGTGGAGTAGAAGAGATGGTGGAAGGATCATGGAGGTGTGATTTAGCCATGTCTGTCATGACTCTGGGGCTTTGAGCCAGTAACATTGTTCATCTCTGTGGTGCTTGTCTAGTAACTATATGTGTCTTAAAGGGTTCACAAGGACCAAGAAAGAAAATCTGTGAAAGTGTTTGCCAATCTACAAAACCACATTGAATTATCACTACCATCACCTCTTTCTCTTGTAATTTTACCTCTTTTTCTTGGTTCTTTCTTCTCAATTAGGGGTTTTCCCCCTCTATCCAAAGTTCTACTCCTGCCTTCATAACTGTTTCTGCCTTTCCTCAGTTAGCACCTGAGTTCCACTTTCCTCACTGAGTTCATTACTCGTGTGATGCCAGATACATGACCTCCTGTGTCTGAAACACTTCAGAACACAATTCCATTTTATTGAACTTGCTAAGAAGAATTGCTTGCTGAGTTCATATTCTCTCTTACATACAAATTTGGAGCCTAGCATTCCCCTAATGAAGAAGCAAGAAGAAAAGAAGGAAGAGGACAGGACTAGAATTGAAGGAGAAGTCAATGTTGGTAGGACTGTGCCCTGAATGTTGATGTTATTTGAATAAATGAGCTGATGGTCATGAAGAACAATCCGTGCAAATATAATTGAGTTCAGACTGAGCCACCATCCTCAGAAAACACCGTGTGCAGAAATCTTGGTGAGGAACACAGGCCCCAGCAGAGGCAGATGTAAGAATTATCCTGCTCCAACCATCTTTTCTCATGTATCCCTCTACTCAGTTCAACAAAAAAATCCCCAAAAGACGAGATCGGGCTAAGCTGGGGACATAGACTCATCCCTTGACCCAAGAGCAGGAATGGGAGGTAGGGAACAAGGGTGCTGCTAATTACATTTCCACAAGGACCCCAGAGAATGAATAGGGGTAGACAGCCCCATGAAAGAAAATAAGGTGCTACTATCAACAGAGAGGAGGAACGAGAGAAAGAATACAGAACAGGTGCTAAGCTGCCAAAAAGTCACAAATGTCCACTTTGCCACACAAAAGACTTCCACCTCTGCGCTCAATTTACTGGTCTCCATTTCCTTAGAAAACTAAATTGATTTATTTCTTTTCGAATTACCTCCAATTATGATCTAACGTATCTAAAATGCAGTGGGACCCTGCTACCGTGTCTTGGCTTGTGCCTAAAATTGCATTTGTGACTTCACATTATTTGTTCATATGACTACAAGGTCAGCTGTGTCTTCTCCTATGAATTGTGTTTAAGCCTGGGCTAACTAGCATCCTTACACGTATGCAACAGATCGTTTACTTGAATGCAGAATTTTACTTTTGTCCTTATGATGTTGCATCATTTGTTTCAGTCCATTAAGACCTTTTCAAAATCCTAATCTTGTCATCCGGTAATTTGCCACCTCTCTAAATGTGGAAACTTCATGTGAAGATTTATTAGCTTCTGTACAGACTGGTGGTTTCGAGAGGGCTGGGGTGGCAGATAGCCTTGATTCGCATCCACATATCATCACTTACTGTCTGTGAAAATTTGAGCAAGTTTCTTAATCCTTTTGTATCTCAATGTTCTCATCTGTAAATCAGGGATGAAATTCCCTGCCTGGTAATCTTCTTTTTTAAAGATTAAATGAGTTAATTCATGTAAAATTCATGCAAGTAATTCATGCTCGGTAATTCTTAGTTATTATGATCTAATATTGTCCACGTACATCCAGGTCAGTGATGAAAATATCTAGTTTAGAATCCTGGCAGAGCCTTCCTTCTATAGGGAACATTCTTTGGATATTACTGAAAATCACTGACACATGATCCTTTGCTATGCCAACCCAGATCTGAAAGCAGTATGAATGTTTCGCCATGTGTCCCCATGTCATTTTAATAGAACGCTGGTCTGTGGACCTGATTCAGGGCAGTCTCTCTGAAGGTGGCTTATGGACACTGTTAGAAGTCTCTGCTTCCAGTCCTTGCCCTTCAACTCTTAGCTAAGTGATTACAGGCCAGTCATTTAACCTCTCTAGATCCCATGTGCATCATCTGAACAAAAAAGGTGGGGGGCAGCGGGGAGAATGGTTGGACCAGATTTGATTTTCTTTAAAGTCCAGGTTACTTGTCAAATTCTTTGTAAAACATCCTCTTAACTAAATCTAGCCCCCAATGCTCTTAAATCCCCGTGGCATTGTGTCCCGCAGCAGTATACCTCTCTGTCTTGCCTTCTGTGGGATTTTGCCACCATCTGTGTCCCCTGTGTGGGCCACTGAGACTCATCTGACCATTGTGATTGAGTGATTTTTCAGTGAGGAATTTGTCTGCACAGCACTTAGAACAGCAGTGTTAGGGAACCTAGGGTGTTTGTGAACACCTGGAATGAGAATCAGATTCCTAAACCTGGCTCCAGATTTGCTGAATCAGTATTTCTGGGGACACACCCTAGAAATGGGTCATTTAATAAGCTCCCAGATGAGTCTTATGTATTTCAGAGTTTGAAAACCACTAACTGACACAGGGTATGGACCCCTCACAAATGCTTGTGGGATGAGCTCATCCTCTGTGTAGGAAAGCAAAGTCTGCCAGACATGTCGTTAGGAAATGAAGGCGGTCCCTTTACTTCATGTCTGCTTACTCAGAGCCACACAAACACGTGAACATCGACTCACCCGTCAGATGATGCATCTGCGATAACCTCCGTGGAGACACTCAAACCGCAGCAGCTACTCTTAGAAATTGGCCTTGGAAAACACTTTCCAAAATAGTCAGAGATAAACTTCCCCATCAGGGACTTCCTAAGTCCCTTCTGCTTTAGAAAATAGATTATCTTTTTCCCTCTGGTTCCTGAAGGTGCATTAGAGACCCCACAACTTAAGGCAAGATCGTTCTTCCAAAACCTCAACCAAAGCACTCTCGAGGCACCACACAACAGTGCGTCAGGCAGCAACAGGCTGTCAATGAAAGCAAGCACCCCAAGGGACGATGAAGGGGGTGAAGGGGAGGCCCCTCCCAGGAAAAAACTGATAGTTTGGTTGTGGGGAGGGGGGAGCACAGGGCGGCTTTACAACAGCCTAGTCAAACACTCTGAGTTCTAAAACCCACATTGTTTACCCAAGCCTGGGTTTCCCTGACTTCGATAATCTGTTTCCTCACTTTATAATCCACACTCGAGTAGCATGAGGCGAGGCTAAGTGTGCTAATTAATCCAGTGCTCCACATGCTAAGTGCTACTGTACTTTTGAGCCTGTCTGCAGAGAAATACCCTATTTTCAGGGCTGTCAAAAGCACATTTCTGGGGAGTTCCCTGGTGGTGCAGTGGCTTAAGGCTTCGTTGCTGGCACTGCCAGTGCTGTGGCCTGGGTTCGATTCCCAGCCAGGGAGCTACCCACATACAAAAAGAAAAAAAAAAGGACATTTCTATTCACATTAGATTACATTTTAAAAAATAGCTTAGTAAAATTTTGTAAGCCTCTCCAAGGGGCAAGAGAGGGAAAACTCTTTATCATTAGTTCCTTCTTAGTTCAGTCTTGTCCCTAAGGTTAATAAATCTGGGTAGAGAACAATGAAAGAAAGCTCAACTCAGGACACTGTCCCTTAATTTTTTTTTAATCATACTAATGTTTACCGACAACCCCAAGTTCTTACATGCCTTTCTCAAGGCGAATTGTTCTCTGCTCAAATGCTATTTCTTTGCTAGCTGCTGTCATGCCACTGAACAAAAGGTGTGTGTGTGGAGGGGTGACTTTTCTTAAAGATGTTTGCATAATGAAACTTTGTCTCTATATTGTTGATTGGTGTACAAAATTGAAATAATTGGTGGGATTGCTTAATCTTAAGTTTTTAGAAAAATATTTAGTTTTACTGCTTTCAAGTAGACATAATAGCTGTATTTAACATGCAGACGTACTTTAATGAATAGATGTTAGATTTTCATCATGGCTCCTTCTCTTCTAAAGTTGTTTTCTTAAAAGGGTTTTAAATGGTACTCGCTGATCCTGTTTATACTATTAATTTTCTCATTAAACACATAATTCATTGGTAATATAAAGACAAATTTAAACCCATGTATAATTATTGTAAGTTACAAATAATTGGAGGAAATTTTTGAGAGAAATTTTGGAGATGTCTAAAAGACTTTTCATCCGTCTATGAGAATACATATCACAATGAATTATTAGGTAAAATATGTGAAAAGATTTAGATTTAGAGTCTTTAAAAGCTCAGAGATGGGAAGAAACTTACAAATTGACTATATTGACTATGTTTCTTCACAAATGAGAAAAAGGAAGCTCAGAGAGGTGACTCTAAACATACAAAGTGTAACAAGTAGCTTCCAAGTGACAAAGTCCCAAGTGAAACTATGGGAATGTACAACCTAGCATAAAAAGGAACGTCAGGAGTGACCAACTCCAGGGATTCAGAGAGGCGTCAGCTAGCTCTTCTCTCTGGGCATTTCTCAGGTCAGCCTTCCTCTGGGTTGCCATTATATGGCAAAGACAGAGACCAGTAGCTATCAGTTTACATGACGCCTTCAATTCACCAGCCTAGTGAAAGGCAAGTGTCTCTTTCCTGAAAATAGTTCCAGCAAAATCCCACTGAAGCCCCTAACTGGTCTGGCTTGGTCATATATTCATCTTTGAGTCAATCACTGTGGCCAGGGAGGTAAGATACAAACTCACACACCATGGATTTAGAGCCCAGCCATGGTGGAGGTCAGGATGAGGGACAATTCTCTTTTAAAAAGGTGTTGTCCAGGCAAAAAATAACAGACACCCATCACCCACAGTCACACAGTTAGCTAGTGACAAAATCAAGAGTACAGTTAGCCTTCCTGACTTCCAGTATTTCCTTGCACAAAGTTTTTGTTTTGCTTTGCTTTAATTTTAGAGCTCATTCGGTTACTGTTGTTTTTGGCATCATTTAGGGATTAGAAAATGGGTAAGTCTTGATATCATCTTGTGCTGGCAATATTTCTTATTTTTATTTCCAAAGAGTCCAACTTCCTCTCTCTCTCTCTCTCTCTGAGCCTTGCAGAAATACACGCTCCTGGGTAGATGGAGTGCCTCATGGGAGAGATGTTCAAGAGAAGATCCTTAATGTCTGTTTTTCTAGTTTCCGACATATGGTTCAACATGTGGCCGAGGAACTGCTGAGGGTGTCTGATTCCCCGACTCTGGCCGGCTGCCTCAAGTAGAGGCAAACACTGATATATGTCCCAAGTGACCCAAAGCTTCAGAACCTTTTAACTCTTTCTCCAAGAGCCCGTACTCGCCCTAAGTGGGGCTCGTTTGGAGAAGGCCGCGGCTGAGGCCTGGCCACTTTCCCCCGAGCTGGCACACGGACTATTCTCAGAGTAAAAGGGGGTAAGTGCACTCCAGCAGCCTCCATCTCTTTTCTATTACACGTAAGTGGTGTTATAATATTGATATGATCGAGACTAATGAGCCATTAATTCTAATTCAAAAAAAAAAAAAGAGGCAACTGAACATGATCTCTCGCAGCACATTGATCTTCTGCGCCAGATGAAGGCAGGTTACATTTCCTCTTGGAAATTCGCCTGCTTGTCACCAGTGATTTTAAAGTGTGCCCCATCTGGATGGGCTCTTCCTGGCGCCAAAAATAAATCTAATAGCAGGAGACAACTAGAATGTCCGAGGAGAAAATACGCCCACCTTTTAGCATTGCTTCATCCTTCCCCTCCTTCCTCCAAGAGTCAGTCGGGCCTGGTTGCAAGGCTTTTGTGAGCTACCAAAATGTGTTTGGGGGAGCAGTGACTGTTTCAGTGACCACAAGTGTACACACTGGTCGGAAATGTGTACATCTATGCCCCGCATAAGTACAACTGAACGTGGAGAGAACTGAGTTTTCATTAGTGGCCAATAGTAGCATTTGGGGGCAACTTCACATGTAATTTAGAGTGACGCTAACACTAAAGACATTTTATTCAGACGTATTTAAGAGGTAATTTACTATGCCAACTTGAGGCTGTAAAAAAAGATTCGGGGGTGGGGAGCACTTTTCTCTCTTGAAGGAACTAATTGTTATTCAAAAACAATCATATTTTTAAGAATAAAAGAAAACAAAATACTGTGTGTAAGTTTGAAGATACTGGTTTTAGTCACTAAGACAAGTAGAATATTGAATGTTAATCCCATAAAAATTATTTTAAATGAGTCACATTCTGACCTCCAGGGCACTTTGATCAAACTACCTTGCACATACTTGAATAGCAACTTGAATATGTACACATTATGTGCCAAAAATTCAAATGCTGAAGTCCTAACCCCAGTATTTCAGAATATGACTGTATTTGGAGACAGTCTCTTGAAAGAAGTAACTGAGTTAAAAGGAGATTATTAGAGTGAGATAAGTCTAATCCAGTTTGACTGAGAAGAGAAGATTCGGACGCACAGAGGGAAGGCCATGCAAAGACAAAGGGAGAAGGTGGCCACCCGCAAGCCAAGGAGAGAGACCTCAGAAGAAAGAAACCTTACAGATACCTTGCTCTTGGACTTCTAGCCTGTAGAATTGTGAGAAAATTAATTTCTGTTCTTAAGCCACTCAGTCTGGTAATTCTGGCAACCCAGGCAAACAAACACGCTAACAGAAATTTAATACAGCTCTAAAATTTTTAGTGACTATCTTTAGAATGTGGGTGAAACATTTTAAAAGAATGGAAAAAAAATTATGTCAACAATACAGTGATTAGAATTATCCCTAAAAGTGAACTCTACTTTTAAGAGCAAAAAGCCATTGAAAATATCCAATAGAAATGAATCACCCATAAATGTTTGAAAGAAAATTTTAGTGAGCCAAAGCATGTCAGTAATATGGTTGTCTTCTAGACACTAATGTTGGGGAAATACAATTAAAAACAAATTTTTCCAACCCAGAAATTCTCTCCACAAAGGTAGTAGAGCAATAAAACATTTCCATTATTGAGTAACCATAAAACCAAAATATGATGAACACCACAATCTGCTAAGAAATTACAAAGACAGAAAGAAATCTCACCCTTTTACATAGTTACACCAATAGAACCCATGACACACATGTTCACAAAATAAACAATAACTAGTCCTCAAAACAGAGCACTTAAACTATCCTAACTTTACGTGATAATTGGGGTGACTGATCTATGTTAGCTCATTGACTTTATCCAATGGAACCACAAATTTTTCAGATCTTCATGGCAGGGGGTAATTTTTCAAGTTTGAGCCAAGCTAAGTTCCCACAGAAGCTGAAAGATTTGGGCACTCTCTCTCTTGATGTTTACATTTAAAAGAGATGGCTCCCAGGTCAAAAAAACCTGACAAAATGCCAGTGTAGTCTTCAAAAGGATATATATACACATTTCAAAAAGAGGAAAAAGCACATGCCATTACAAGTTTTCTAAAGTAAATACTGGAAGCAAAAGGAAGGGAGGGAAATCCTTTCCCATATCTTTCAGCAGGGAGAATTAAGCCTTTTATTTTTCATTTGTATTTGTTCTTATGCTATCATTTGAGAGTTAAAATAGAAAGAAATAAGTCATGCTTTCACTAGCTTCGAGGAAGCAGAATTTTTAGTGCATAGAAATATTCATACCCTTATTTTAAAAATTCCCCATAGACATGGCTACTGTCTTTCAAATCTAAACAAAGCTTGGATTTAGAAACTTCAATATTGAAAGGAGCAAGAATTAAACTTCAATGCGAGAGAAGACATGTTATGGTGAAATCATCTTTACTCCTAAATTCTACTAATTCAAAACATTCCATGAACAACATAGTAGAAGAGTCACTCTGGCTCCATTAAACATTTTATGTATATATTATTCCATTTAGGGGATTCCTCAAAATTCATACATAGGTCCCAATCACTTCAGACTATTTTTTTTAATCCTGGTGTTAAATATTCACACAGTTTCAGGAACCAGTGAATACCATCATCTGATAGTAAAGTCTGAGATTGGCTTAAAAAAATGAATGAAATCAAATCAAATCAGCTGGAGGAAAGGAGCGGCTCACAGACAGAAAATGTAGGAGTCTGTCTGCACACGTTTTGGAAAGCAAGCTGGATGAAGCCTGACTCCCCATCTGTCCTGTATCACTTCCCCAGGAACTACCGCTCTCTTGGAGATCTCACCTAAACCCACAGTTCACCATGCCAGCCACCCAGCTCAGTGTCTACCTCTAGGACAGTCCTTGCCCCAAACTCAAGACTTCTATAGTTCTTGCTTTACTTAACATGTCCCTCCATGCCACACCTCACCTCTCACATGCCCAAAACTGAACGGTTGATCTCCCCCCTAAAACTACTCCACTGTGGCCTTCCCCATCTCAGTTAATGGCAACCCCCAAACTTCCAATTGCTCAGGCAAGAAGCTTGGGAATCCTTTTTGACTTCTACCTTCCTCCCACATCAAGATATCCTTTGATCAGATCCAGACTGTGACCACTTCATACCACACTTACCACATAGCTCTCTCTCGAATTATTCAGTAGTTTCCTAAATGCTCTCCTTGTTCTGACTTTAATCCTCAATACCCTATTCTCAACACTGGAGACAGAGTGACCCCCTCAAAACCTAACTATTTTTTAAAACAAAACATTTCTTTACTCAAATCCTTATTCTTTATTTCACTGAGTAAGAGCCAAAATTCTCAGTGCCTCTTACTGCAGTCCAGCCACCCTGGCCTTCTGCTCTGTACACACTAAGTTCGTGCCTGCCACGGGGACCTTGCATTTGATGTTCTGAAAACCTAGAAGAGTCCTAACTCTTCATATGGCTCGTTCCTTTTCTCCCTCCGATTTTAGCTCAAAATGCATATCTAAATGAGACATTCCCCTAACCACCCTGTCTACATTAGTCCCCTACTTACCATTTATTACATCATTCTATTTCATGTTCTTTACAGTACATCTTTATTTAATGGTTTACTTGGTTTTTGTCATCTCTTCCTCCTCACCTCCTTCAACTAGAATTGAAGCTCCATAAGGTCTGAGATCTTTGTCACCACTGTACCCCGCACATCACAGGTCCTCAGTGAATACCTGTTGAACTGCTCTGTGATGCCCCTTTGTGAGACTGATCTGAAAGCACAGCTAGTCTGGGACATCATAATAAAGAAAACCAGGTTGCCTAACTATAAGGGCAAGGTGTTACAGATTCTTTAAATTTTTACCTAATTATGTGTCCTTTTTCTCCTAATGATCAAACTTAGGGAAATTCCCAAGAGGTCTATCAATCCTCAATAAACACTCCTAAGAATAAAAATTTCACAGCCTCCCCCTGGATTTCACCTGCAAAGGGGACATGGTCCCGTGCATATGCATCAGCCTTGCTATACAGCTTGCCAGAGAGTCTGTGCATCTCCCACCAAGAGATCAGAAGCAAGTCACCAATCTACTCTTTCCAGATTTTCCACTGAAGAAATTCAAATTAGAGCACCTGGCCCGGTTTTTCATACGTTTGTAGAAATTACACACCTTAAATAATTTTAAAAATTCAATTAATAAAGAATTTGAGGGAAATAAGAATTGCTGTTATTTTCAACATGTTCTTGCTACCATTGAATAATAAAGCCCTCGAAAGCAAAAACCATTCACCACTCAGACACTATGTGTTCATGGTACCAATATTCCAAAATGTTCGGCTAGATTCTAGAGGCACCCTGACATTTATAGACCGCACACTGCTCTTAAGGTAGTCAACATATTTTGCCACAAAAACTTTACCAAGATCTGTGAAGAGCCATAGTGCAATCCCTCTCCTTGAGACGAAGTCTAATAAATGAAACTTGAATAGGAGTGATAGTAATGCAGAAATCATCCCCAAGTCAAAAAATGAAAAGATATCTCCACAATTTCTAATTAATATGTTTGGTAAACATATTAATGTTTACATATTAATGTTTAGAGAGCTAAAATAAAGGAGGATAGCTCAGCTCCACTGGCTGTGGTGGCCAGGATCAGGGAGATGTGCCAGGGCAGCACACAATACATCCTTTACAGCATTTGAGAGTGTAAGTCATGCCACTGGTTGAGGGAAACCTATAGCGTGTGATAAACGGACAGTGGAACAAACATGGGTTTTGGAATCAAATCCAAGTATACACTGTAGTTCTACCACTTACTAGCTGTGTGCCTTGGCCAAATTCTTTATTATCTGTTTCTCAAATTTCTCATTAATCACATGTGGATAATGACACAGTTGTTGACACCGTGACTGAACAGAGGGCACAAAAGACAGTAAGGGCCATCACAGGGATAGCAGGTCAGTGTGTCAGGCTGGATTTGGCTGTCCGGGGAAGCAGGACAATTAAAGTGAGGAGTTGGAGACTTATTCCATGCTCCAAGCTAGAAAACAAGCTTACTTTGATGGGATTGGAAGCTAAGGTAGGATCACAGGTGTCACAATATCAAGTAATACCTTGAGAAGATAATACCTTGCCCACAGGAGAGGCTGAGGTAGATAGAGGCCAAGGGAAGGGGATGGACATAGTGGTGGTGAGGGCCTGGGTACATACTCGTAAATGATGATGGTGATAATAGCCCGTGACTAATAGCATATGGTTATTTATGATACAGAGCTTGAGAGCAGCCAACTCGAGTCAGTCCCAGGGAGTCTTGGCACAGGCTTTTATTTATGTGCTCAAATTTGGGCACTTAGGAGGCACTGTTTGTCTTTAGCTTTTAGTAACTTTTCTCTCACAACCAGAAAATAGCATATTTAACAGCCAAAATAAAATCCCTAACGCAACATCTTACTTTAAAAAAAAAAAATCAGGATTTTCATCAGCTAACCCATTTCAACCACCTCCTGAGTGAGGCTGAGAATGGGCACAAGCCCACCCGTCCCTCTTGGCACTTGTATTCACACCATTTCAAGCCAAGACTTTTCTCATAAGAGAAATCTCTTCCTCAAAGGCAATATGATTTACCTCTGAAACTCGGGTAAAGCCTTGTCATGCCTCAGCCCTATTCTATATAAAAATAGCATCCTTTCATACAGTCCTTCAGGGATTTAGGCCCTCAAATACAAAGCCACCTTTCCAGAATGTGGAAAAACCTGCGTAAGTGTGGAGTCCCCTTGTGTGGATCCCACTTTTCCAGGGATTAGGGATTTCAGGAAATACAAACATAATTACTACCTTTTATCTGCTGATCACTATAAGCCAAACAGGTATATTAGATGCATTCACTAAAGCATCTCTCTCTCTCCCTTCCTCTCTCTCTCTCTCTCTCTCTCTCTCTGTCACACACACACACACACACACACACACACACACACACAAGCTACGAAGTCTAACCCCTACATCATAGATAAGGAAGCTCATCTTAGAACAGTAGTTCATTATTTTGGCCACACAGCATGATCATTTGAATAGTTTCTTACTAATAGCTCCATATCCAGGCTGCACTTCAGCCCACTAAATCAGAATCTCTCAAGGAGGGACCTAGCTATCAGTTGCTTTTAAAACTCTGCAGTTACTCTCGTCAAAGCTGAGTGTCACTTTTGTAATATCTCATCCAGGGTCATTTAGGTGGAATGTTCCAGAGGACCGTTATTCCAGTCCAATGCTCATGATCCATAAAATTGTACTCACCATTTTTGGAACCCTGGCAGCAAAATTAGAATCATAATGAGAGATTTGTAAAACTAGAAACAAAGAGCCTCATCCACAAAGATTCTGAATCTATTGGTATCCACTGGGCTCAGTCATGGGTATTTTTAATAATCTTTCCAAACTGTTTTAATATGTAGCCGCCTTTGGGAATCACTGCTTTATATTATTATCAGTTTAATAAAAAAAAAAAAAACCACTGTACTATTTATTTTCCTATACCTTGAAAGCGTTCTTAAACCAATCTGTATTTCTATATGCTATCTCATTGGTCTTACCTTGCTCTAAGGAAATGTATTAGAATTCTTGACCTCCATTTGCTAATTAATATGATCAATGACTTTAATAATGAGTATATAGTGAATATACCCAATGTAATATATACATCCAAACATCAGAAAGTGCCTCAAAATGTGAAAGCTTATAATATAACATTTCACTGGTTTTTCTTTACAAGGTGTGAGTCTAAAAACAAGAAAGAAAAAAAAATGGCCTAGGCCAAGTCTAAATAATTTCTAGAAATCAGCAGGTGAATGACTAGCATCATTGAGAACCTCAAAAGCAGAAAAGTAAAGAAAAGGCACATGTCACGTATCTAGAGGGTCTCATATAGGAACAGGGACTGGAGGTCATTAAGGCACTTCTATAAATGCCTTACAAGAAATTGTAAGATGGGGACAAGGTTCTCAAGTGGAAATATATGAATGACCTTATAAAGTGATAACTGAAAACACTATGACTTTTTTCAAATGATTCTTTTCTTATTAATTTTTAGCCTTGTTAATACTTTTGTTTTGTTCTTGGGGTTTTCTAATAGCTTTATTGAGGTATTATTCCTCATGCCCTGTTACAATCCTTTCCCCTCCCCAGACAACCATTGATCTGATTTCGATCACTATAGATTAATTTTAAAAAATCTAACATTTTAAATAAATGGAATCATACATTATGTTTTACTGTGTGGAAACATTCAGTATGTGTTCTTCTATTTTGGTGGAGAGTTTATTTCACTTAACATAAGTATCTTGAGATTCATTCAGTTGTTGCATATATCGAGTTTAGTCCTAGTCTTTGCTGAGTAGTAGTCCATTATATGAATATACCATAACTTGTTTATCCATTCATCTGTTGATGAACATTTGGGTTGTTTCCAGTTTTTTGCTATTATAGATAAAGCTGATATAAACATTTGTACACAAGTCTGTGTAGACATATGGTTTCTTTTGTCTTGGGTAAATATACAAAAGGTAAATGACTAGGTTATATGGAAAGTGTGTGTTTTTAAGAAACTGTCAAACTCTTCCAAAATGATTGTACCATTTCACAATCTCACTAGCAGTATATGAAGTTTCTGTTCATCCACATGATACAGTCAACTAACTTGACTTTTTTTAATATATGAAATACAGTCATAAACATTTATTTTAATGTCCTTGTCTGTTATTCTAACATTTGTGCAAGTTCTGGGTTAGTTTTCATTCATTAATTTTTTTTCTCTCCTCATTGTGTTTTCCTGCTTCATTGTCTGGTGATCTTTGATTAGATGCCAGATGTTGTGAATTTTCCCTTGTTGGATGTCAGGTATTTTGTACTCCTATAGATATTAAATCCTCTTGAACTTTGTTCTGGGATGAATTTAAGTCATATGAAAACAGTCTAATCTTTTCAGGCCTTGCTTTTTAAATTTTTAACATTTGTTAGCTGAGATTGGAGCTCTGTTTAGTGTCAGGTTAATTATTCCCCACTACTGAGGTAAATCCCTTCTGAATAATCTATTGATACCCCAGTCTAGCTGGTGGTAACAGGCACTATTCCTAGCCCTGTGGGTATGCAAAGCATATTTTTCTCTGATCCTTGTAGATGGTCCTTTCCCACTTGCAGGTAGTGTTTTCATCTGCATGCAATGATCAGCAGTCAGCTGAATACTCAAGGAGGACCCTCTGCAGATCTCTGGGTCTTTAGCAAATACTCTGTCCTGTGAACTCCAGCTGCCTTGGTCTTCCCAGACTCACAGCTCTTTCTCCTCCATTCAGGGAGTCTGCCAGTTATGGTCTGAGCTCCTCTTTCTGGAGCCGTAGCCTGGAACTCTCCATGCAGTTAGCTAGAGCAATCACAGAACTCACCTAATTTGTTTCCTGTCCCTTAGGAATCATTGTCTTTTGTTTCAAATATTCTGTCTGGTTTATTTTGTTGCAGGTATGAGGATAAATCCGATCCCTGTTATTCTACATTGGCTGAAAGCAGAAGTATTATCTGGTTATATAAAATTCCCAATTCTAAATGTTCTGAACAATCATGGAGCTAGGATTGCATCAAGGATATGGCAAATATTAATTTCCCAAATAGAAGCAGGGTGTGTCTTGTATACAACATATACAGTGAACACACATGTACATTTGGTCTACTCAGATGCCTTATAAGTACCACAATGATAAAAATATTGTCTTGCCTTCTTCATGTAGCCTCTATTGTACTTTTCCTGTACCCTGCAAAAGCAGGATAAATGGTGGTAATTGCTAATTTGCATTCTCTTTTCACAGTTTACGTCTGTTTCTTTTTCCTTAGCAGAGACAATGTACCATCACAAATGTTCACTAACACGTCTTACTGTGTAGATTTTGAAAGGATTTCTTCTTTGGCCTTTTTTAATAGGCAAAAGTAAATCTTAATAGAAAATCACAAGTCTGGCTGCTTTTTAACCCATGTGAAAGGACAGGAGCCAACTCAAATGCCTTTAAAATTCTCACTATTGATTTGAGAAACGTTAGTATATAATGGCTGATTAGAAGAATTAAACATGGATAATCCATGGTGATAGTGTGAGGTTTCTTTTGGAAGCTAGTGGAGAGAATATCGAGGCAGTGTGCAGTTCCAATGCAGCTTTGGGATGAAGTGTGCCTCAGTTCCAATCCTGATACCACAAACTGTGTTAGAGCAAGGCACTTGACCTTTTACGCTTTGATCTTATCATCTCTAAGTGAGCACAGCAGCACTACCTTGCAGAATTGTTGTGGGAATCAGAGAATATACCTAAAACAGCCTAAGTCCTGCCACCGAGTAGGACACTTTTCAGAATTTGGAATCAGGCTCTGTTGTTAATTAGCTATGAGATTAATAGTCTTTCAACATGAGGTTTAGCTCCTACTTCATAGCGCTGGTGTAAGGATGTTGGATAATAAGGTAAAAAGCACTCGGTAAATTGTCTGTAATAAATACTTGTTGATTAATCCCTGACTAGTCACAAGCACTTCGACAACCCATAAAACCTCTGTGGGATTCTTGAAGAAAATTAAAACACTTGGGGGTGAGAGGAGGTGACAGCTGATATTTCAGTCTCCCTCCAACCAAGTCCTCGTTTCTTCCAAATCAACAGTACACTCTCCCGAGAAACAAAACATAGTTATTCAAGGACTGTCAAGATGAACACCCCGGTATTCATCAAACCTAATTAATTTTTGCATTATTATTTTTTAAATATTTTATGTCTTTTCAATACAAATTGATACAATAAAAACAAAGCAAGCACACAGAATTTTGCATTATTATTTTATCAGGTCTCACATTTTGGCATTAAATAATGACATAAATCATCCAGAAAGCAGCATGAAAACACCAATAAAGACAAATATTATCTTAACTTTTTTCATATTGTTCTCTTATAATGTTTTGTATTAGAAATGGTTAGGAGGAAAAGAAAAATACCTCTTAAAATGATCCCTACCATAAATATTTAAATTTTGATACTGTTCATGTTAGATAAAAAACAAAAATCTGAGAAAGGAAAATGCAGTACTGTCTTCACTAGTGATATAGAGATAAACAATAATAATAGCAGCACTGCACCACATAATACACAGAGAAATAAAATTGATAAAGAATCAGAAAATAAAGTCCCCCAAGTAACCTTTTCACCGGGTACATATAAAAGGGACTCTGGAGCAGTTAGAAATCTTCTTTTATCTAATCTCACATTGACTATGCTCAGAGCTGTCATGCATGTGAAAAAACAAATAATTTCTTTCTCTTACACTAGCAGTCACAAAATAAAATAATCCAAATATACTAAACACTACAAATACCAATTTCAAAGTACCATTTTAAGGTATTAAGCTAGTCTGCTACTGATTCTTGCCAAAGAGCCTGTGACACAGAACACCTAGTTACACAAAGCAAAAGTCATTGAGACTTTAAATTAAAAGAAAAAAAGCACTTGATCATTTTCCAATAATTTACAAAAGAATCGAAAGGTTTATGTTAAAAGTACAGACTGACACACACGCTGTGGTTTCTACTTCTTGTTCTTTCAGTGCCGGTGCTCTGCTGGGGGCAGGGGGTGTCAGAATTGTTTGGGGACATGGGGTGGTCAGCACATGGTCTGCGGACGTTCCCTCTGTGGAGTCTGAGGCACAGCCCAGCGGCTTTTGCTCAAGTTTCTTCTTTTCAAAAGAAAAAAGAAAAACTTACTTGAAAGAGCCTCATCCCCACCTATACAATTCTTGGCTCTTTCTAAGTAACTGGTAATTTGGTTGCTTTCACCCAGTTAATTATTCACCTTGACTTTGAAAGGTTGCATGTTGGACAACGCCACACCCTTCCCGTGTGCGGGGGCTGGGGGGAGGTGGTTGGGGCAGGGGTGCTGCATGGGGTGAGCTGAAATCTTGGGCGAGCACAACTGCAGAGTAGAAAACAAAGGACAGTGGTGCCCAGAATCTGAGTGTCTTAAAGCAGAATGGGAATACCAAAGTGGGAGGAGGGTGAGGGGGAAGCGAGGAGGACCCAGCAGATGGGTCCTAAGGGTTAGAGTGACGACAAAGAATTCTCACACCTCCTCCTGCTCCTCCTTCCCCCAACCTGGTACCCGGCTCCAAAAGAACTAGCATTTCCTAATAGGACAGAATCTATTCGGGTTCTAAAAAAGAACCTTTACTTAGTAAAGTGACTAATATCAGGTCAGTCTTTACACAGCAGGTGGAGAGAAGGAATGGGGACCTATCAAAGAACATTGTGTCCTTGAAGGTAGGAAAACAAGGATGATATCATTGTATCATCAACATACATCCTTGAGGACCTGCTATACCTAGACGCTGAGCTTGACTTTTTTTTTTAACTTTAATAACATTTATGGAATGTGCTGGCATGTGTCAGTCACTGCCTTAAAAGTTCTTAAAGCATCTCATGTGATCTTCACGACCCTATAAGGATGACTCCACCGTTATTCCCATTTTATAGATTGGGAAACAAGCTCAGGAAGTGTAGGTTGTCAGTGACAGAAGGCAGATGGAGACTCATACCCTGACTCTGGAGCTGTTCTTTACCCACCACGGTATAAGGCAAACCAGTGCTTGATTGTAGAGTGTGGTAAGGTTTGAAAGGATTGGATGGGTCATACTGACATCATCCTTTATAGCATACCTTACTGTGGCCCTTATGTTGCCCTTTTAATTTTCTATAGCTTCATAAACTAAATGTAGATTAGGTTTTGATATTTTTATTGTGGTGTTTTCTCTGCATGCATATGTTGCACACACCCACTCAACTTTCCCAAAGCTATACTAATGAGGCAGAGATGGTTGAAAAGAAGGGATTTGAATGGACTGTGCAAGTTATTAATAACATCAGTAGTTCTTTGTGGCATTGGTAGAAAGAACTTCATTCCTTAAAGCCATAGCAACGGATGACCAGGGAAGCTGTATGAGCACCCAACCAGGCAGCAGAGAGAAACCAGCAGAGGGCACCATGGAGGCAGCTGGGATGTAGTGGTTCGATTCTCAATTCCATCACTTAGTTCCTGGGTGATCTTCAGACAGTCCCAAACCTCTCTGAGGTTATTTGCTCATGTATATTGGGAAAATATAGTAAGACACCTACCCCCATAACAGTATCATAGGATCTCAAAGGACAATATGTATGAAAGAGGCTTAATGATGCTGTGAGCATGTTAGCCTGATTTCGAGGATGCTAATCTGATATTTCTGTTTCACTGCCTGTTGGTTAGTCCATTTCCCCTTTAAATTAAATGCAAAGACTGCTTACAATGTGAAAATTCTGTACTGGTATATTTCATGTTTTATTGTACATAAGTATCAACTAGGATATTGTTAAAAGTGCAGATTCACTAAGCACTACTCCAGAGATTTTGATTCAGATAGTCTACAGTGACTCCCAGATATTTGCACTTTTAGAAAGTCTGCTTTAAAAAGTACACATTGAACATTTACATGTATATCATATAAAGAGGGTGCCAAAAAATGTATACACATTTTAAGAAAGAAAAAACTGTATTAAGATAGTAATACTCAATATAAACCAATAACAAAAGATGAATACGAGTCACATTTGACTTCTGCAATTACAAGAGGTGCTCGAAGTCATTACCATCAATATTTATGTAATACAGAGATGACATCTCTTAAAATGTGTATATATTTTTTGGCACCCTGGCATATCTTTAAAGTCTTCCATACAGTATTATTTAATCGTTAGATGAGGCCCAAATTAACTGATGCTATTGATGCTGCTAAGGCCCATGTCGAGATTATATCTTTAATATCTTGATGACAATTGAGAAGGAAGGCCATTGAGCCCATAAAAATGCAAATCTACACTATCAAAAGATTTTTGAAACTTAATCTTGAAATAACACATGATGACATGAGGACAGTGGTAGTTGGGAATCTATCAATATCGATGTATAGGAAAGTATTAAAAAGTAACTACCCAATTATCATACCATGTTTTTCCTTGAACGTGCTTTGGAAAAAGAGATAGGGAAGTTAACTCTGAAATGTTTTTATTTATAAGAGATAACAATAAAATTATAAAAGGAAGGCCAAGGAACTAGTCACCTGAGTGAAATTCCCAGTCCTTAACTGCGTTTTCAAGTCTCTAAAAACATCAAGATATGATCCTTCATTTGCAAAATGTATTGGCAGAGTTTTGTTGGCATTTGTGTTAGTGTTTTTTTGGATTGCTTTAGCATTCTGCAATTTTCCTTAGACTGTGAAAAGAAAAATCTATGGTGACTACAAATCACCAGTGTTTCTTAGGAAAAGATTTTACTTGGGTCAAAGAAAATTATATTGAATAAATGATGAAGAAAGTATCAAGTTCTACTAAGTAAACCTGTCCATATGCAGCCAAGTGCATGAGTGATACTTCCAGAAGAATTTGGCCATGGATGGAGACTGTCCCAAGACTTTAAAAATTTGACATTTAAATCGAGTCAATACAAGTGAGTTGGTAATTTCCCAGGCACAGAAAAGCAGTCTTCAATTCATCAGTATCTATTTCAATATTCCTACAGACATGATGTTCTAAGAGAATCTCCACTAAAATTTATCACTATATTGTCCCCAAAATTACGTAGAGTAGATGGAGATTCTTCATGTGATGCTGAGAAACCCTGCAAAAAAAGAATTTGCATCACATCCCCACTTCAGTCCCTTGACTTTCATCATTCACTCTCCCCCACGAATTGTCTTTTCTATCCAGCTCTTCCATCTGGTACCAGGCCTGACACGCTAGCCCATGGAAATCACTCTGGTAGCCCTTGATATCTGTGCCATTCATTTGGAACTTGGCCATTTAAATTATTTTTACCATTATTTGTCTCTCTAACAAAATTGTAAGCCACTCTGAGGGCAAAAACTGTACCTTCACTTTCTCCTGCATCCTCCACAATGCCTACCCCTGACCTTTGCACATAACAGGCATTCAATAAAGACTAGTTGACCAGAATTGAACATAATATCATGCATGTCCCAAAAAGTGGCATGCTATTCCTGAAAGCCAGCAGCCCCATTTGCTAGTACGGAACACCATCATGACTACCTAAGTTTAGTATAGTGGCTTGGCATTATGGGAATCCTGTGTTTTTTTTTATGGAAATCTAAACTTGGATCTGGACCCAATTTTACCCACACATGTCTCTAGATAGTGGGGGGGAAGAGAGAAAAACACCCTGCAGCCACTGTTGGTCTTCATTTGTCTCAGCTTGGCTCCCAGGAAGTACAGGCCAGCAGTACTGCCAGGCACACAAACACCTGTATTTGCAATACATAAAAAATATGACCCAAAAAAGCATGCTTCCATATTGTGAAAAATTTTAAATAAAAATAAGGAGGGTATATCTAATGTGGAATATTATTTCACCCGTTTATCATTAATGAGGCACATGCTGGGTCCATAGGGCAAGAACCAGTAGATCAAATAAATAGAAAAGCAAAGCTTTACTCCTTTCTCAGGGCTCCATGGTATCTACATTCTTGCACCAGTAAAATTACAGGAGAACCTCATATTACCACCACTCACTATAGTATGACATGATATATGGAAAAATAATGTGTGTGTGTGTGTGTGTGTGTGTGTGTGTGTGTGTGTGTGTGTTGACCCCATTCAAAAGGATTGTTACTTAGCAGTTAAACAAGCTTATTTATAATATAAAATTGTTTTGCCTACAAAGGCTCTCCTACACCAAGAAAGCACAGGAAGGAATCATTTTAAAAAGTGCCTATTTCATAAAATCAAAAATTGCTTTTTGTTCAGTATCTCAGACTTTCAAAGGAATAAACTTGCTTGAGTTCATATGACAAGAGGAATTAAAAGTACAGTAACACAATGCTTGCTGTTCTGCATCAAGCAGTGGAGGCTTGAAACAGACAAATAAGTTTCCTGATATCATCAATCAAGTTGGGTGTTTGTGTTCTTTTTGACTAAACTCTGAGACAATGATTGGAAAAATGAAAAACAATGCTGAAAAGCAATGAGAATTGCTGGCTTCCCCTCCCCCCGCACTACCACTTCCAAATGATAGCTATAATTCAGTAAATATTATAGAGGCTGGCATTTATGTTGAACATCACTTCCTACCAGCCTTTTATTTACTAAATTCCTCCTAAATGAATATCTAGCTGAGGGGAGTAAATTGTATGGGAACATCCCTATCAATAGCAAGCTAAAATATATTGGCACAATATCAAATAAATAGGGTGGATACATATATTAGTCTGGCAGAGGACGGCACATGGTGAGCTGTTTTATAGGTTGTGGCAAAGGACTAGAAGATATATTACAAATAAATGTAATGTACTTATTAATGTCTCTTGTGAGAAGGTTCAAACTTGCTAAACCAAATAAGAATTTAGGGGAAAGATTTGAGCCATATACTCCTCAGGTTTTAAATCAGGAGGTAGCTCTCTTCCTAAGGAGACAGGATTTCATATGTGAACAAGAAGCTGAGTTAAGATTGGCTGAAATAACGAAAGCTCAATCCAAAAGAGAGAGTTGTAGATTCTAGTCTACCGAGAGATGTGAAAATGTTTGGTGGTGAATAAATTTAAATTCATTATTGAAAACTAAAATAGCACAAAGCTGTTAACAAACATTTATTAAAATTAGCCTACAACTTTAAATTTGAGAGAGAAACTTTGTGCTCTATAAGGGAAAAAGTACTAATTTGTGAATTTTTGACATTTTAACGCTCTCTTACAAGTTGGTCTTCAAAATCCACAACAGATGTAGAAATATCACTCTTGTTTTTTGTTATTAATGTTTCCAGAAAGGAAGTCCAGATGGAAGAAAAACAATTTTTCCTCAGTTAAGAAGGCTTGTAAGCCTTTTTGCCTGAATTTCACCAATGCCTCATTTCGCCAAATCAATCATGTTGCTACTATTGCATTAAAATGTACTTTAATTACAAATGTTTGAAATCAGAAGTGACATTTTTCTGAGATGCATTGCTAATAAAGTAACACGCATTTTCATCCTGCGTGAAACAGCTGGACCATGACGAGATCACATTAGCACTAATTAAAATGATATTTTTTGTGCAGTTTTTGCTAACCCAGCTTCATTGGACTCAAAAGGATTTTTGAAATCCATAATAAAGGCTATTATGTAATCTTACCATGATTCTCTTGAATCAGGCTACTGTCTAATTTCTCTTTAACGATATTTCCTTAAAACTCTCAATAAAATCAATATTAAGTTTTTACTCTTATAGCTCTTTTTTCAATATACGATCCTCATTTAATTAAAAAATATTAAAGCTTTAATTTATTTTGCTTCACGAACAAGAAAAATATAATATTAAAGGCAACATTTTGCAATGTTTCTCTTTTTCCTCACTTTACTGGGTCCCTGTTGTTCCCAACGTATAATTTGCAAAACATATTGCTTCAATACTTACAATGAGAGAGGCGGCCCAGCTGTGGGAGGGAGAGGACAGCAGCCTCCAATATTACCATAATAATCTGCCGAGAGTCCCATGAGCCCTCTGGTGTATACAATTCTCTGTACTGCAGGCCCCAGCTGGAGAACATTCTCTTGACATGTATGCCAACCTTTGCCTGCAGGCAAAATAAAAAAAGGCAGAGAAGTAATCATGAAAATAAAAAATCTTGTCAACTGCATTAGGATGCAGTTCCCATGTTTTTGCTCACGTAGGCAGGCATTGTGCTAACAAAATGATAGGAGACTTTAAAAGACTGCAGCTGGTATGTATTTAGATCTTTTTTAAAAAATGTGCTGTGTTAATTCTGCCATCCTAAAATTGGGGGAGGGGAGGAGGGTCCTGTGGGTAGTGATATAATAGTTTGGTTATTACTGTCAATGTATATGATGGCTTTATTTACCAACTATTACTCAGAAGGCTGCTTATTACAGAAATTGAATGAGAAAGAGTAGCATTACAGTATTGAGGTTAATCATGGAGGAAACTTTCAAATAAATATTGTTTATACTCCTTGGCAAATAAATAGAAGAGGAACTTGAGCAGTTGCTGATAAATATCCTTTATAAATAATCCCACAAAATTAATGTTATTATGTCTGGCCCTAAAAATTTAATCTCAAGTCAGGGAAATGATATTCACTTTAAAAATAATAAGGTAAAACAATCCAAACCACTTCTTGAACAGAACATGTATGTTTTGAAACTGAAATTTCCGATTAGGTTGTTAAAATTTACTTTAAAGGCCAATAAAATTTAGTGGGCCTAGAATAGTCCACAGTTAATGTTGAAAAAAATCTGATATCCTTGTTGTAGCATTACGAGTTCCCAAACTTCATTTGTTGAAACAAGAGCGTCCTCTGAAAACAAGTTAATCCGGAATATTTCTATTCACACACATGCTAACCACTTTAATGTGAGTGACAGCCCATGGGATAAATATTCTGCACAGGTAAGAAAATGTCTTTATACATATAAGATCTTATCTTCTTTGCCAAATCCGTTTTCCAAACATTAGACAGACTGGAAGAGGGTAGTACAATGTTATACTGGCTTTTAAACAGGTCTCTTTGCCAGGAAATGTTCAATTTACTGTCTTTATCAGATGGTTTTGATAAATCTCTCTACTTTGCAGATTAAGAGACAGATTTAGACAAGAGTTTAAAGGGTAAAGAGGTTGTTAGTAGTTGATGATCACTTACAAGGACAGGACACAGGCATAGGATTTGTAATTACATATTTATGTGACTCTTTAATTAATGTCAATCTCTCCCATCAAATGTGAACTACATGAGGGCAGGATCATGGATATCCACCATTTCCTCCCAAGTGTGTGGCACATGCTAGGCATTTGTTGAAAGAATGAGTGCATGTATTTAATTATTCATTCAATCATTCAACAAATATTTACTGAGGGACTAGGGACACAGCAATGAATAAAGCTAACAAAAGTCCCTGTCTTCGTGGCACAGGCACAGACAGACAATAGATAACAAAAATAAGTGAACTATCTACTGTGTTTGATGATGGTGAATACTAAAAAGAAAACTGAGCTGGGAAAGAGGAGGATACATCTGGGCAGAAGGCTGCTATTTTAGAAATAGTAGCCACGGGTTGCCTCCCCTAGAAGGAAAGTGTGAAATGAACTAGTTCTCTCCCCTGTGTAAAATGATTAAGTCCTAGGTAAGAATTTAAGAGAAAGACAAAGAGAGCAAAAACTCAAAATGCGGACCTGTTCATCATTTAGGCAAATACCTGTATACCCCACAAAATGATAAGCCTTTCAAAACAGAGATAGTAACCCAGCCCTGGGCCCGGTATCGTACACGTAGTACATGTTCTACCAGTCATGCTGAATTGACTTGGACTCTTATTAGAATAAAAGGACAACATTAGAAACATCTTCTCTGTCCCCAGGAGTGGTAAAATAGCCAAGGATGGAGGAGAACCACTACCCAGCACACTCTGGATGGCCAGAGAGCAGGAGAGTGAGGTGTTTCATGTGATGCTGCCGAAAGCATCCTTCACACAGCTGCCCAGCTCACAGACGACTGACCTTCTTTAATCCCAAGAGAAAACAAGGCAAGTTTAGAGAGAACTTGCACATGCACTGTTACAACTAGGAACAACTAATCAATGCCCTTGCCCTACTATTGAGGGCTCACATTGGGATTATTTTCATTTAAGATCACTCTTACGAAAGTGATCTTGAAGGGGAAGTTCATATCTCTTTGTATCCATAGCTTCAACAGAACTGGACATATGTGAGTAGCAAATCACATGAGGCATTTGGATAGATGCTACCCAGAGAGGTCAAGTGCTGCAGTGTCATAAAGCATGAGTTGAAAGAACATTGCATTCTTCACAGAATTAGGAAAATGGATGAGTAGAAACAGAATGGGGGCTGTAGGAAAAATAATAAGGAACAGTAAGAAACAGATGCAAGAGGCACTGATATTAAAAGAGGATGACACAATTACAAGCCAAAGTTGGGGAATAATGTGCAGATGGTAAAGCAAGAAAAAGTTACAACTGGTACAATGCAATGGAAGGAAGGTGTAATAGCATGCTCTTCCTTCCTGTGTAGCCGAATGCACGGGTCATTCCTCACCCGCAGCCCATCACACACCTAGGGTGCCATTGTCTCCTACTGCATAGCACTGAAGGTGGAGACTTTTCCCTCACAGTATTGAGGTTCAGAGGTATTCACCACTGAATTCCAGAATCCTGGAAAGTGTCTGGAAAATGTAGGCACTCAACAAATAATTGTTGCTGAGAAAAAGGCCTTCGTTCCATTGGCCGTTGACCTGGGTCTTCATTAACATTTATTAGGGGTAGGAAAAACACACTTAATTTTAAAATGAAGTAAATTTAAAAGTAGATTTTGGTTAACGGTGAAAAGAAATCATTAAACTAATTCAGTAATGTGTACTTTGTTATTACCAAAAAAGTACAGATCAGTGGGTCACATCATTGCAGAGAATAATGCAAAACAGAGTAAGAACATAGGCATAGTGAACAAGAAGTGATTTAATTTTAAATATTAGTTAAAAATATGTTTGTTATTCTAATTGTCACAAATCCTACTGAATTATCACTTAGGAGGTAACGTAATGTCCATATTGGTGGTGTTACAACTCTTGATTTTCCTCTACTCTTTCTGGGTGTCTTAGCCACAGCCATGGCTATAAATAGCTTTTCTGGACTGAGCCCTCCCCCCACTCTCTCTCTGGCTCACATGACTCTTCTGGATTCCACACAGACTGCCTCCTGGACATTTCCAGTTATGATCCATAGACCTTCAAATTCAACATACTCATTATTTTGCACCACCAAATCCGTTTTTCTATTTTTATTTTAATAAATGGCACCGCTGATTACCCAAGCCAGGGACCTGGAATATTGATCTTTGACTCTACCGTCTCTCAGATTCTCTCCCCACAACATCATCAGCTACCAAGTCCTAAAGGATTTTCCTCCTCCTAAGGAATTCTTACATCTTTCCCTTCATGAGCAACTCATTGTTAGTTTCTGAGCTCAAAAACTCTTCCTAGCTCAGCTGGATTGTTACATATCTCCTGACTGATAGTCTCAAAAGAAGAATTTCCTCCCACCTCAATCAACACGTACTCCTCAACCCCACTTGAGTGAACTTTGGAAAATGCAAGTATCTCCTCACTCACCTACTTAAAATGCTTCAATGCCCACTAGTTGGGGTTAAAGACCCCCTTACCTTTGGATTAAAGCCCACATTCTTAGCATGCAAAGACAAGACGATGGCTCCTTTTCATCTCATTTTCCCTGACCTCATGTTCCACAAATGCTTCAGTCATACATAATAATGTACCCTCATGTCACCTGTCTCTGTCTCTTTGCTGATGCTTTGCTAGTGAGCAGAAATATCCTGTCCAGTCTTTTTCACCTTAACTAAATCACCCTCATCCTTTAAGAATTCAGCTTAATTATTACCTCTTTCTTTTCTAATCCCCTCCCTCCCTTAGCTAAGTTGAACAAGTATGGCTCTTTCCTTATGTTCATAAAACACTGTGTAGGTATCTGGCAAAGCACCTAACATACGGAATTGAGATTTCTGGTCTCTTGTTCATAAACCCCACTTGACTATGGTTTCCATGAGCAACAGAGAGCATTTTTCATGTCTATATTTCCTATGTCTAGCACAATGCTTAAGTGCATTGTAGATGTTCAATCAATATTGGTAGCATATGAGTAAGAGAATGAGTTTCCAGGACGAGGACTAGATTAGTGAAAGGAAAATACATCATCTACTTTTACATTAAAAATAATTTGTAAGGAAAATTAAGTATATTAATATTTCCTGTGTAACTATTTATACCCAACACTGGTTCTGTTTGTTAGGAACTAAGGGGAGAGAGAACGAGACACATGATAGATAAATGGATAGATAGATAATTTATTTACATGTTCTAGAAGTCCCTTACACAAGACAAGATGGTTAAGAACAGATATAGTGCACACAATGCAACACATAAAGAATGTATTATAGAACTGTACACCTGAAACCTATGAGTATATAATTTTACTAACCAATGTCACCTCAACGCATTTAATAATGAATTTTTTTAAAAAAGAAAAAAAAAGAACAGATCTAGTAGACAAGAGCCTCATGGGCTTAGAACTCTAAAACCAGCAGATTTTAAAGTACAGCAGAAATTTGTGACTACAAAAGAAATTAAACTGGGTACAAAACCAAATTCTCTGAAGGCCAATATGCATTAGCTAAAACTATCTGGTTTTGTTTTGGTTTTATGTGATACATTTTCAAGGTGCTATTTTAAAAGAATAATTCAGTTTTGGCCTGTGATAAAAAAAAATGTAACCATACCAATTTTTTAAAGGAAAAAAAAAAAAGCCAAATTAAAATGTTACTTGTTTAGTCAAAGTATTTGTGGAGTCCAAAATGCAGAACTAAAATTGTCTGAGTCAAACATTTTTCCATGAGGCAATTTAGCCCCATCCTCAGGATCTCCTACAGTATCCCTCGACCTCTTTGAAGTCCACCTGATAGGCCCCTATGCTTTTCAACTGCCTTTGCTGCCAACTGCTTTTCAAGAAGATACTCGTTCTGTCCAGCCTTCCCTGACAGTCTTCTCATTCAGATCTCAGTCACACTATCAAAACTTACCAGGTTTGTGCGCCATTGCCTCAGGCCGTTCCAGCTAATGGTTCCTAACAAAAACTCAGTGGACGTCAAACCGTAATATGTAAGTAGCAGCTCCCTCTACCCTGTTTATTTCCTTAATGATTAAGCTAGCTTTGGTCTTTCATCTTTTTCTACATCCATGCTTTTCGAACCCAACTTGTTCTCAATTCAGCCACACTGCCACCTTTTTACATGTGTTCCCAGGCACTCTACCTAACCTGGGCTAGTCGTGTACTCACAGGACTAAGAGCTCATAGTTCTGTTTGATCACACCTAGGTGAGTCCACCAATGGTAGACAAAAATAGCAGAATATGACAGTCTTAAAGCACAAGCCAATTCATTGAGTCTGACTTCATACTTGGAAGCTATTTGGAGTACCTTACCTCGTGGCCCCCAGACGTCATAACAGCAAATGCCTCCGTACAGAGCTACTACTGTCCAAATGTTAGTCTTTGAATCATGTTGTCTCTCAAGTATATCGAATAACTGGAAATTATGAATGCCACGTGGTATTAACAAGCTGAAGTTTTACTCTTTATAGTTTTCCTCCACTTTTTCAGAAGAGTAAATGTTTGTTCCCCTTTTGTTTATGCCTTGTAAGTGAAGAAGGGCAAATATTTCCTTCACTTTTCTTTCTGATCACTTTACTCTCCTAAGAAATCCTCAGGAAGCCACTATGATAATACACTGTACAAACTAGTTTTAGTTTTGCAAGTTGACTTTTTAAAAAACTCTGAGGACTTCTTTTTCCAGAAGCAAAAGATCATTGGTAGAGTTGGCAACACAAGAACAATCATTTGCCTAAGGAAATGAAAGGTCCAAACTCTATTTGAAATTTTAACATCCTAGTTCGTTTCCAAGTATCTCAGGCCCATAGGGTTGGCAGCTCATGGACTCAGCCTGAAGACTTTGGAAGAAAAATAACAATTACAAGCACTGAATAGGGGAAAAATTTTAAATGAAAGAAAGGAAGAATACCATCAAATACTCTAGGTTTCCATTTAGATTTTGTTTTCTTTAGAAATATTGCCTACATTTTTGTTGTTAAATTTTTTGTGTATGGTTTGAACAATTAGTTTCATTTTGTTTTATCTTTATATTTATTATATGTATATAAATCATATATATGCATTTCATTATCCATAGAGAGAGTGGTCCATAAGTATTTACTGAATTAAATTACAATGTTATTGAGGAATAAACATGACCTAATTAGGCTAACTCATCTGTATCAGTCTTTTACTATAAAGATAGGTACTTCATGAGTAAGAATAAAAAAACTGTAACACATAATTTTTCCATGTTTTCTGCATTCCTCTCTTTTCTACCAAAAAAAGAGAAACTTGCAATAACAGAGGAAATATGTGAAAAGAATAATTAAATAACTAAATAAATAAGAAGCTGATAAAGATGGACATCTAGGAATCTACACGGTCTTCAGTGTGAACCCTCCTCTTCCAATTCAAAAGGGGGAAAATAAGTAGGGTTAGCCTTTATATTGGTCTCCTCTTAAATTGTGTCTTTCTGATGGTGTGGGCAGTGTCTGCATTATAATGCTAAAATCTAAATAAATTCCAGTGGCTCTGGCTGCCAGTCATCACTACCCCTCAGTTTTCCTATGGGCAGCACTCGCTCAGCAGGTTTTCTGGCCTCAGAGCTTTGGAAGCTTGCAGAGTTCCCAGGAGTGAACAGCTGCAAAGGGAAGTTTAAGCTGGAGACGATTCAATCTCTGCATGAGGGAAAAGAAAAAGAGAGAGAGAATAGTTGTTTGCATATATGGGAGCTCTTTTTCTGCCCAATTTCTCAGATTATTTAAGTCTTTTTGTATATTCTTTGGAAAATATATTTACATGTTCTAATTACTGTATTGCAAGAATAAGATATTACATATTCATAATGACCTGATTGAGTACTGTTGGGGAAGAGCAAGTGATTCTATAAAAAAATCACTGAAGCCAACCACTCAATTAACACTCACTCACTCACTCACTCTATCAGTAGATCATGAGTTGTCCAAATGCTTGGTTATATGCTGAGTGTACAGTTTTGAACAAGACAAGGAGCTTATGGTCTCATTGGGGAGATGAACAATTAAGCAATTTAACAAAAATGTGTGACAAGATTATTACAAAATGAGCTGTAAAAAATGTGGAAAGGAAAGGAAGGAGGTGAACAATGTCATTGTGAGGTATGATACAAAACAAAGAATCAAGTGAAGCAAAGCCAAGAATCTCTCTTGATGTCTTCAAAATCTGTTTAAGTGGAAGAGGACAAGAATCTTACAAGAAACACTTCTCACCTCGGTGTGGTTTCCCACCTACTGTAAATCTCAGCCCCGTTTGGACAACAGCAAACTTCCTGCTGTACTTGAACGTATGTTCTTTGCAAAGCTAACAGGTAATACAGCAATAATATGTAAATTAACCAAGAGAAATGGAATACAAAGGCTATATTTGAAATTCTATGTGCAGAGCTAGTCTCCCAGTGACCTCACTGCAGAAAAGCAAACATCTCTGCCTCAGAGAAGGAGCAATGTACAAACCAAAATAATCCATGCTACTCCATCTTTTTTTTTTTTTTTTGATCTGGAAGAAAGCCCTCAGAGGAAGAGAGACTGTACAGTAAATGCTACATCAGTAAGTCAAATGGCATAGTGAATAGGAACATCAAAGTGTATGATGTTGTGTAAAGATACCCTCCCTTACACATTTTAGATTATGCAAAATGATGGCTCTGAAATGTTTTTGTTCTTTAATAAAGAAACTCCACGTGCTAGTGCATGTAGCAGGCCAATTTCATCTTTTTTTCATTAAATGACTTTTCCAGGGGCCCAAACCTAGTTATTATTGCATTTTTATGTTTCATTTCACTTCTATATTTTGAACCAAGTTCTGAATTCACTGTACGAGTTGAAGTGAAGAAAATGAGAGCCTCCTTTTTTCCCTCTGCATAATGGCCCACACAACTTTTACAGCCCTAGCCAGGGCACGAACCAACCAAGAGAAAGGAGAAAGAAAACAGGCTTTCTAGTTCAAAAGACACGGGTTTAAAATCAACTTCTGTTACTTATTACCATGTGATATTGAGCGTGATGCCTCAGTCTCCTAATCCATAGAATGCGGTGGAAAAGAACCACCTAATTCAGGAGCTGCAAGTATTAACTGAGAGATTGTAGGGAATGTACCATGCACAGTGCATGACATTTAGGATGTGGTGACACCTCTTACTCTGCTGGTGTTTCCCGAGTTCTTTTTTTTTTTTTTTTCATTTCTTTAAAAATTTTTTTAATTTTAATTTAATTTTTAATTTTTTTATCTTTTTCTTTATTCCTCTTTGATCTATCTCTTCTTCCTCTTTTTAAAGCTGCTATGTCTACGATCATCCTTAGATAAGTGGATTTCATAATCTAAGCATCGAGACTGCTTTCTTTATGGTTAAGCTAAGTCCTTCAACATTTTATCCATGTTATTTTAAAAGGTCTTTCTAAGTTCTTTATGAATAAGGTTAGGAGAATATTGCCTAGAAGAATAAATTTCAATTGGATTTCATCAAATTATAACAAAGTAAGAAATAAAATGGCTGCAGTTTTCCAGAAAAGAAAATAACTAAAATATTCCAGCAATCAGTCAATCATTTTAATACTCAGAGATTGTCTCTTCCATCGGGGACTGGGTGAGACCATGTCATAAATGGGTTTTATCAGATCCTTGGACAGAGAACAAACTGAATGAAAAGCAATCTGAATTTGGCAGCAGAAGGCTATAGGGAGGCTCTAGGTAATCCTACAATTTTCCGACAGCCCACGGAGGAGGTATTCAGATAATACGATTGGCATTTAACCAGGTAACCCAGAATGTATTCCTACAAATAAGTTTTGACCTTAAAAAAAGCAATTTCTGGAATAAACCTATAAATCTATATAAACCAACAAGGCTGCCATTATGTTTTACTCCCTGATCTTTAAGGCCAGTTTAAATCCAAATAAAAAGCAGTTTTGTCACATCAGAGTCCCATCTCAATTATCATAAAAAAATCTAGGCATCTATTTTGTTTACCAATTTTACCCAATAAATTTAATCGCCAACAAATGTTGGCTATTTCTGGAAATCAAAGCCATCCTGACAGGAACAAGATGAGACCCCACTAAAGAGATGGGAGATAATATAATGAAGGCATATTCTGAAAGAAATCTCTCAAGAAAAGTTAGAAAAGTCATGTAAATTCTACCTAGATGACTATACTCAAGAGCACAACCGTTGGTTATATCAGTTCTAGGGTATTTGTTTAAAAAACAAAAACAAAAACCTTCAGGTAAACTTTGCTCTCTTTGTTATCCTGTGTCCCCTTCTTACACCTGTAGATGGGAAGGAATTTTGTCCTGTGGTGGATGATCCCTTCCTACTCTGCTCCGGGCTTGCTCTTCGTCAGCTTCCTGGTTACACTGTAGTTTTGGTGGCTGTGGAGCCAAGTCAGCTTTCTGAGGGAATGGTAGCCAGCTGAGGAACAGAGGTAGCCATCTGCAAAAGCTTATCCATCTGGGGGAATGAATATTTATTGCCAGTCGAGTCGGGAATAAATCACAACATACATCAGTGGTGATGGCAATGTTATTCATATAATATTTAATAAGTTTATGTAATTGGATCAGGTTTCATTAGGACTTGTTGCAATAAAACAACAAACATTTCTCAAAAAGCAGGACATCCAGCTGGAGGGTGTAGACTGTTTATTTAATGTTGGTGAATACACAGCCACAGAAGTCTAGAAGCCAAAATAAGAAAAAGCTTGAGCAGTTAAAAGTGAAGCAGCCAAAACAGGGACTGAGTGGGCAACAGCAAAAACAGGAAACCTGGTAAAGCTCATCTCGCATTCAGTTGTTTAGTTCACAGAGGTCCACTGAGCAACCCCTATTAGCAAAACAACTGTGCTGATCTCTTTCATTGGCCTCCGCCCAGCCCACCCCACTCCACCCCACCCCACCCTGCCCACCAAGGATTCATTGTTTTTTAATTAATTGCATGCATCTTCAAACTCGGTTTTTCTCCAAAAAAAAAAAAAAAAAAAAAATGTGTCATGAATACAAAGACAGTTCTCCCAATATTGCTTCTCCGTTACAGCACTTGACATAGTGCTCTGTGTTTTAGTTGTTTACCAGTATTTTTAGGTCTTTGCCAAGTGCTGGAATGTGTTAGAATGGAAAGAGTACTTACTGTACGTTAAGTAAAAAGACGTGGGTGCAAATCTTGTTCTCCCACTCTGTTGTATGTTTTGGGTATGGTATCTAACAATTCCAACCCGAGTTCCTCAAATCCAATGTGAGGATAAATATATAAAAGTACACCAGCAATAACCAATTTGAAGATACAAGGCAGGAAACAAGATATCAAAACTTGAAATAATCATTAGTTACCAAGAAATAATCCAAATCAAAATACGTGTGATTTATGGAGATTAAAAATTATGAGCATCTACTGAGAAATATAAAGGAGATATAAGTAAATAAGAGAATGGCTTTTTCTGGTTGGGAATATAATTTCTCTGTAACTTATTCTATGGATCATGAAAATTCTAAACAAAACTTTCAATCAATTTTTATGACAACTTAATAAAATGATTTTAAACTTCACTGAAATAATAAATAAGTAATAATAGGTAAAAAATTTTGGAAAGTAAGTGTTATGAGAAAGTTGCCCTACCAGTTATTAACATAATTAAATATTATAAAGCCAAAATGACTAAAATACAAATATGAAGTATGTTAATATTAATACTGGATAGAGGTTGAATGGCTATTATAATATTTTTGGCTTTTCTATGTTTAAATTTTCAAATATAATTTAAAGGAACTAAAAAATACATAGTTACTATTTAGAAAACAAATTAATGAATCAATATAGATAGATAGCCCATACAAACTTTAGTATATTTAAAATTTTGCTATGTTAAGTATCATAAAACAATGAAGAAGGCATGAAATATTCAAATTATGTCACTGAGAAAACTAACTTTGCAATAAGAAATACTTATTTAGATGCCTCATACCATACAGTGAAATAGATTTTAAGTTGTTTTCCAAAATCCACGTAAAAATAAAACTATTTTAAAAAATACAAAAAAATTAAAAGAATATATTATTTCTGCAGAAAGAAATGCTTCCTAACCATAAAACTAATGGAAAAACTGAGAATATTTTCATATATTTTAAATAGTTTTATATTTAAAACTTCTGTTTATCACAAATATAAAGTTAAAAGATAAAAAACATATTTGGAAAAATGTATGCCATATAAAGAAAGAATATTCTCAAAATGTAAAAAATTCATGAAAATTTAATAAGGAAAACATTCTCTATGAATCAATAATAACATAAGAAGTGAATATTGTCAAATAATTAAGTAAGGCCATTAGACCGAGGTGGCTGTGATGCTTTGGTAGACTACATAAGCAAACCAAATGAAACCTAAGTCAGAGTCAATTCCTATGAATGCCTCAAGGTTAAGAAATCAAAACTTAAGAACAACCAATCACAAACAGCCAAGTAGGTTTCCCCAGATAAGGTAACCTTAAGCTAGATCCAATCAAATCATTTTCTTGCTCTGCTTCCGTGTCATCTCCATAATAGCCTTTCCCTTAATGCCTGCTGGTGGAGCATTTCTAACCACTTTCAGTTTGGCACTGCAAATTTAAATCAATGTTTGTGCAAATAAGCTCTTCAAAATTTAATGCACCTCAGTTTTTTTTTTCTTTTAACAATACAAATAGCCAATTTATGGAAGAAGAATTTCATGTGTTTGAACAAAATGAGAAAAATAATTCCACCTCATTAGTCATTTTAAAAACACAAATTGAGGTAACAATAAGATATTATTTTCACATAATGAATAACAAATGTTAATTATCTTGGTAACGGGAGAGGAACACACACATTTTCCTACAGTGTCTGTGGACATAAAATTAATATAACTTTATGAAAGAAATTTGTCAGTTTGTTTTTTTCTGGTTGGTTCCCTGAGCGGGGATTGACCTCAGGCCGTAGCAGTAAGAGCACCGAAGCTAGCCACTACACCACCAGGGAATCCCTCGTGTCAGTTTTAAGAATCTTAAACTCTAGTGATCCATTCCTAATGAAATGGTAAGAAAAATGGTGAAAGATTTATATAGAAAGATGTTCATTGCAGTACTACATACCATAGCAAAAACTATTCAATTGTGAGAAAATAGCTAATTAAATTATAATAGGTGCAAATGGAATAGTAGTCATTATTTTAAAATGTAACCATAGATGTACATCTTTTGACTAAGAAAAGAAGTCATATATATTATTTAGTAAAACTAAATATTACAGAAGTGGAAATAGAGTATAATCTCAACCATATAAAGATATTCATGTAGAAATATTACTGCAAAGTGCTGCCCCAAATATGCTTATCTCTTGATTGGCAGAGTCATAGGTGAGGATATTAAGTCCAACTCCTGTTAAACAAAACCCAAAACTGAGCATAAACAGTTTTGGCTAAGACAGTGGCTTCATACTTCAGGGACCCCAGCTCATTCCATCTTGTTTCTTTAATATCCCTACCATTGCTCACATCTTCTTGATGGGAATGAAGAGCATTGCCTCCATTCACATCAAAATGAGCTCAGCCGCACAATCACATTCCAGATAGCAGAAAGAAAAACAGGGGAAACATAATGGCCATACTCCTTTCTTTAAGGGTACAGCTCCAAGACTTCATCTATCACATTTACTTTTATCATATTGGCCAAAGTTTGATCACAAGGTCATATTTAGGTGCAAGTGAGGCTGGGAAATGAAGTCATATATTGGATGATACTGTGACTAATTGAAAATCTTATTACTGTATAAAAAGAAGTAACAGAATAGTAAGAGACAATTTCTGCTATGGTCCACCTCTTTGCTCACCCAATGATTCAGGTACTCCTTTCTTCACATACATAGAACATGTTCACCCACTTACCAGAAAAGGCAACCCCAAAATTTCATGTAGTTTTTTAATGTTGTTTAAAGTTCAAAAATTCTGAAATATGTCCAGTTCTCTCCATCACATTTTATGTGGTTCCTTTTAGTCTGACAGCCTATAAAATACAATACAAGCTATCTGCCCCCTCCACCCAACACACATAATATACAATGATGGGATAGAAACATAATAACTGCACTAAAAAAATCCTGTTTATAAAATTGCTCCAAAAAAGTAAAATATTTTGGTATAAATGTAACGAAATATGTGTACAATCTGTATGCTGAAAATGACATGCTCATGATAGAAATCAAAGGAGACTTAAAAAAACAGAAAGATAGCCTATGCTCATGGATTGAAAGATTTAATGTAACAAAGATGTCATTTCTTCCAGTTTGATCTATAAGCTTAATGCTCCTATCAGAATTCCAGTATGTTTTCATGAACATAAACAAGCTTATTTTTAAATTTATATAAAAGTGCTATATATGGGAGAGGAGGGAGGGGGAGCTAAATATATGGTGATGGAAAGAAAACTCACACTGAGTGGTGAACTTACTATACAACAAGTTGATGAGGCACTGTAGAGTTGTACACCTGGAACCTATGTAATTCTTGCTAACCAATGTCACCCCAATAAGTCTAACAGTTAAAAAAAAAAAGAAAGAAAGACTATATAGGTAATACATTCTTGAAAAATAAAAAAGACTAAAATGGGAGAAATAACTCTATCCAATACTATGGCTTACAAGATAGCCATATAATCATTTTTGTGTGGCATTGATGGAAGGATAGACACATAGCTCAATGGAACAGAATAGAGAACTTAGAAATAGACCTACACAAATACGTCCAACTCATTATTGACAGAGATGCAAAAGCGACTCAATGAAAGGATGTAATTTCAACAAATGGCACTAGAGCAATTGGACATCCACAGACAAAGAATAAAAAGAACCTTGACTTAAACCTCACGTTATGAAAAAATTGACTCAAAATGAATCACAGACTTAAATGTATAACTTAAAACTATAAAACTTTAAGGAAAACAAAGGATAAAATCTTCAAGATGTAAGGTTAGGCAAAGAGTTCTTAGACTTGACACCAAACCATTATCCCTAAATGGAAGAACTGATTCTAGACTTCCATAAAACTTTCGTTCTGTGAAAGACCCTGATAAGAGGATAATAAAAAGACAAGTTGCAAAATGAGAAAAGGAAATATTTGCAAAGCATAAATCCTACAAGGACTAGTCTCTAGAATATATAAGAAACTTTTAAGACTCAACAACCAAAAAACCAACCAGAAAATGGGCAAAAAACCCTCACAAATATTGCACCAAAGAGAACATATATATGACAAATAAACACACGAAAAGAAGTTCAATATCATTAGCTGTTAGGGAAGTGCAAATTAATATTGCAAAATACAATCGGATACTACTACACACTTATCAGAATGTCTAAAATAAATATATAATGACAATACTAAATGCTTAATAGCTATAGAAAAACTGGATTATTCCCACGTTGTTAGTGGGAATGTAAAATGAGTCATTCTGGGAAAGGATTTGGGAGTTTCTTAGAAAACTAAACTTGCAACGAAACTACATACAACCTGGCCATTGTATTCTTGAGAATTTATCCCGAAGAAATGAAAACTTATGCTCACACAAAAGCCTTTGCACAAATGCTTGTACCAGCTTTGTTTATAATAGCCAAACACTAGAATCATCCCAGATATCCTACAACAGGTAAATGCTTAAACAAATTGTGGTACTCCCTCACCAGGGACTACTCAGCAGTGAAAAGAAACAAGACACGAGAAATTTGTCTTGAAGTTATATAACATTCTTGAAATGACAAAATAATAGAAAAGAAGAACAGATTAATGATTGGCAGGGATTAAGGATGGTGATATTTTTAATGTTTATGGCAGCTGTACTTATAATAGTGAAAACCTGAAACAACCCAAATGTCTATCAACAGAAGAAAGAATGAACAAATTAAGATATATCCATACAAATATACTGGTACTCTAAAATGAAAAAAAAGTGGACTACTGATACACACAACATAGATGGACCTCAAAAATATTAAGTGAAAGAAGTCACACATCAATCTATATGAAATAGAAACCAGATTCTATTTACATGAAATCCAATTAAATTATAGAAGATTCAGAGATATGGGGTAGAAAGGAGTCTGTGAGAACTTTTTGAAATGATTCAATTATCTGTATTTGGGGGGAGAGTGGTTACATGGGTCTACAGAATTGTTAAACTCATTGAATTGAACACTTTAAATCTATGCTTTTACATCATGTTAATTTTTAATCCATTTTACATACTAGATTGAGCTAAATCTTCACCTGACTCACCTTGGTGTGTCCGTGGTCACTCTAGGTGCCTAGGATTGCTGCCCCCCTAAGCTTCCACTTGTATTAGGATAACTCCACGCTCATCTCACAGCCTTTGAGTTCTTCATTTACTCAATAAACATTACTTGAATCCCTACAGTGCGCCAGGCATTATTGCAGGCCTTTTCTCCCCTGCCCCGATATTCCAAGATTGGTGGAATCAGGAGAGAGCTTGTTCAGGAACAGTGTCCTAGCTGTCTGGACCCAAGTCATTCTCCTGAAGCCAGAAAGAAAGACCTGAAGACATCAAAAGAGCAGAAATAGAGGCCTGACAGGCACACTTTGCTTCCTGTCCTTCTGTGATGACTAGTGGCTAACCAGACGCATGTCATTAAATATATCACCACCTTCTGTGGCATTGCCATGGCTGAGCACATCCACTGGTCCTGTGGGCTGTTTGAAAACGCAAGAGAGATTCTGCACAGGACACCCAGGCTGGAGAAGAATGTCGAAGACTCCAGCTCCTGACAGAAACACAGAATGAAGTTTTCAAAGA
Source organism: Lyroderma lyra (assembly GCA_004026885.1). Taxonomy (NCBI): domain Eukaryota; kingdom Metazoa; phylum Chordata; class Mammalia; order Chiroptera; family Megadermatidae; genus Lyroderma; species Lyroderma lyra. The sequence goes on from PVJL010001991.1 coordinate 89,604, forward strand.
CTTCTTTGCCTCTTCTCTTCTCTCCCCCTTTTATTTTCCTTTCACTGTTTTCTTTTAATTTTTTTTTTCCTTTACAAAAGAGCTTTGCACCTAGATTCTCATTTCTTGTTTTGAATTTAGAAAATTTTAAATATCATCAAATATGGTTTCTTTAAAGTTGTAAATGTACTTTATAGAGTTTTACTCCTCTAAAAACAAAACAAAACAAAACAAAACAAAACAAAACCCTGATATAGGAACACATTTTTCTTAATAAATAAAACCATATAAGGAGGGCCATAAGGTGAAAAGAAAGCACAAAATACAAATTTTGAAAACAATACAAATTGGGGAAAGCATAAATGAGGAGAAATGGTGACCATCTGTCAAAGCTTGAAATGAGAAGTTAAAAGGGTAAAACTATTAATATCATTAGAAACAATAAGTCATGGACAGGAACTACAGCAAGAATGATACATTCACATAACATGTAATGATTCTACATTTCAAAAGCAGAAGTAATACTCAGTATTTAACAACAAAATAATGCCAATGAAAAATATGAGCCTAATATTATCAGTAATTTCAATGGGTAGATGTGAAATAAGATATAATTAAAGTTTCAGGAAATAAACTGCAGGAAAAAAACACTCCAAGACATTATTATAAATAGTAATTTCTTAATGTTTGGCTTATTTGCATATTTGGGATGTAGGCATTCCCATAGAATATGGCACAGGGTCTTAATGACTTGCTTTGATAATTAGACAATAACTGAATCATAAATAGAACTTAGATTTTCCAGCTATTGGTATAGTGGCCTGGCTCCAGACCAAATAAATATGCCTTGTACTTTAAGAAATACCTTTGCATTTGAGAGGCCTCTAAATTATTTCATGGATCACCTCTAGATAACAGTAGTTTAAATATTATTTCCCATTGTATCAAACAAGCAGCTTTTCTAAACAATACACGCTTAATAGTTGTTGCTTACTTCTCATTTGATTCAAAGGAGATCATTTAATATTGAATTTTTGAAATAATATTGTGCCATTAGGGTCCATGTCATGAATTCAATGAAGATAAATCAGCACATTATTTTTTAAAGAAAAATAATCAGAAGCTTGTGTTTTAATATGTAGAATACAATAAAGCCATTCTTAATATCATAATATCAGTATTGATTTATGGATTAGTTGTTGTAGATAATCATCCCAAGAGCTCAGAGACCTCCAAATCATTCTATAGGAGGCAAACTGTCAGTTTCTTTAGAATTCACTCAGTCCTACCCAGCAGGAACTCTCACCCTAAACAGGGACAGAAAGCTTACCTTAATAAAGTCAATATTTCATATAAGCCAAAGATGGGATTACTTAATTTAACAGGAAACAAGCATTACAGTAATTTAGGAAGCTAGCACAACCTGCAATATTTTAGTGTGTTACCACTTATATTACTAAACAGAATTCTGGTCCATGTCAAACAGTGCCAGCCTGTATGTAACGATGGTGGCACACTTTTGAAACTGATATATCATGGAAGATGTCACTTCATGGGAAATCTTACCCAGGTTAATTTCATCTGTCCCTAAGAGTTCTTATTTTTCTCTCTTATCTGTAAACACAGCAAATACTAAGAATTATCATCCAGAAGTTGGTTTACTAGCATTTGTGAGAGAAATCCACGTGATATCAACAAAGTACATAAATCCATCAAAGTTGCTGATGTGGGTAATTTAGGAAGAAGGAAGGAGCTATAAGTATCACTCGTATGGATATGAATTGGTTCAATGCTATCTCATTTTTGTCTTAAGAGTGAATAAGCTATTTTTATTCATTATTGGGGAATAATCTATTTCTTAGTAATTTTCTATTTTAAAAGTCCATATTTTATAAAGTTTTCGTAAGAATGGAAAAATATGGTTCCCTAAGAATGGCCAGAAATTGAAAATGCTTTTCTATATCTCTAATTTCAGGAAAATGAACATACTTCAGTTTTATTAGTATAAGATGCTAAAACACCCTGTTCAAGACATCTTCTTGGACTAACTTGAATTCAGGTTAATTTTTCTGGATCACACTAGCATTTACATATTAGTCTATAAAAGTTGTGACTGTGGCAAAATGCCTAAATGCGTGCTTTATTTCTTTCTAATGGAAAAGGTTTCGATGTAAGAGACACCTGACTTTGAATTTGGTTTGCCTGTGTGTAATTTCCAATGATTGACTTTTCTGAGGTTCATTTTTCCCATCTTTAAACAGAAATAATAAACCCCGCCTCACAGGTTAGTTGTATGGCTTATTTGGGGATAATATGAATACAACCTAGTGCTTAGTGGAAAGTAGATACTGCAGAAATGGTAGTTCTTTCTCTTTTCTCTTCAGGCTAGGGATCAAGCTTTCTATAACTTTTATGATTCCTTGACAAGAACTCTACATACAATGGACGTGCAATAATCACTGAGTAATGACATCAAAATATCTCAGCAACACTATGAATACACAGGTTTTAATCACCACTCTCTCCATGGAAAACTGGATTTCTATAAAATGATGATAACTACAGATCCACATAAAAGATTAATCATCAAATTAAAGAGCAGTAGATATTTATAGCTTATATTAAAATAAATTTTAGTGGTTCTAGAAAAAATATCTCTGAATTGGTTATATAAGATCACGAATGAGCTCTCCCTCTTCCCATTATATCTAAGTTAAATAATGTCCAAATATACAAGCATACAATAGACTAATAATAGAATTCCATATTGATTTGTTTGTTTGAAACACATAAAAAGCAAATCTCATGGAGAGCTTTGTGATGTTAATAATTTGTCTAATCACATCATTTGGAATATAACACTTTCTGTATTTTAAAATGAGTGTAAAAAAATCAATATTCTCTTTCTGTGCTATCTATCTGCTGCCACCACATGATGCACTCATAATTTTCTAACAATTTCAAATCAAAGTTGCATCGAAGTGCCACCTACATTCGCTTCATTCAGACCTGCCATGAGATGTCTATTATAATAAAAACTACATTTGCATACATTAAAATACAGCAAAAAAAAGTTACCACAATGCATGCTAAATAGTTATTTTTCCTAAACTTAAATATCTCAGGTGGCTCACTTTTATTCCCCAAGTCCCTAAGGGCATTTTTCTGCATTAAAAATTGCCTGCATCCAGGCAATTATTTGCAAAAACTCAAATCAACAATACCTTTCCTTGTTTGTGGTAGTGTCTCTATTTTTCTGTATCTGTTTTCAAGCTGCAAGGCTGCAATGAAGGCTGAATCTTTATGAGTTCATACTCTCCTGCTGTTTCCCTTTCACCTCAACTCAGCCTCCCCTGTTGCAAAGGGCATGTGCTAATGATCCAAGTCACAAGCGAGTATGAGTTTATAAAGGAAAAAATGAAAAGGCTATAATCATATAAATGAAATGAACAAGGGAGGTTTTAGACAGAAAGTCTACCAGGCCTTGAGGAGGAGCCCTATTATCATTCACAATAGCTCTTCTCCTTACCTATACCAGTCTCCTATCTGCAGCCTGGTTGATGCAGGGCCACAAGCTTGTAGATGCTGCTGTTAATAGCAGGAGATAGCACCAAAACACATATGTGGACATTGTTATTCATAAAACACGTGGTTTTATTTTTAAACCACACCTCTGACTGCAGGTGGGTGTTGGCCTGAAGGTAGGCCATTGAGAATCAATGAAAATGAAGGCAGTTCTCCAGCAGGGAAAAATAATTAACTCAGGAACTTTGTGGGCGTAGGTCTTTCTCAAAGCAGTGCGCTGGTTCTTGGTGAGGAAGCCGCATCTTCCGGGTGCTGAGCCAAGGCCTCCAGACTGCTACTGAGAGTGGCGGTACTCCCAGTCACTGCTCAAATGGAGCCTTCCACTGACTTTGGGCTATTATCATGGTAAATAGTAATAAGGGTTACAGTGAGAGATACAGGACAGACTGTACAACGTAATTACACTGCTAGTTACTCTTGTAAGTGTACCTTGAGTAACATTCACAAGAAACTAACACAGATCACATTAGAGGAGATACCACCCCTAATTTACCCTATCTTATGAGCACTTTAAAATCATGGGAAATACAAGGTTGCACGCTCAAGTCTCTGGGGAAACTGGGTCTTAAGTTCCATAGAGAATGTAACTGCTTTTCTTTAGTTGTGGTGGCTTCCTGCTAAGATAAAGGGATTGCTCTGGCTCACAAACTCCATCTTGAAGGCTGGGGACAAGGGTGAGATCTTCTTTGAAGATTTCTCAGCTGGCTCTAAATCTCTGGTTCTCAAACTCGCCTGTACACCTGGAATTACACAGGGAGTTTTAAAAATTACAAAAGTCTTGGGTTCCACCTTCAGAGATTGTGGTTTTCTTGCGATGGGGTGCCTAGGTGAAGACTTACTAGATGATTTGATAGTACAGAAAAGTTCAAGAGCCCCTGCTCTGGACCATTGGTTCTCAAAATGTAATGTGCATGTGACTCACCCGGGGTCTTGTTAAAATGCAGGTTTGATTCAGTAGGTCTTGGTAGGGATCTGCTACTTTACTTACTAGCTTCCAAATGATGTCAATACACTGACCTGCAGACCAAGCTTTAAGTAGCAAGACATTAGACCATTGGTAATGCAAGCAATGAGATCATAAATCTCCTTTATCAATAACCTGAGACCTTATCTTTAAGCAATGCAGCAACCCATTCTGGTGATTGTATGTAATAGTATATGCAAATGATATGCATTTACATTTGCATGCCCTTGAAAAAGATGCTGAATTATAATTGTTAGTCACTACATCGGGCACTGGCGTGTCATCTGACACTAAATATGATTCTGTTCTTTATCCAACTTAACATATAAAAGTATTTATTTTGATATCAGATGTTTTAACTTATATATCTACTACATTAAAACTTTAGGCTGAATCTAAAAAATGCTACTGAGAATAGTCATAAATGCAAATGTATTAATTAGGTGGTAATATAATCTATCAGAGTACCTTTTGAATTCTTGTGCTTATAGGAATGACAATTTCAATAGAATCACCAAACCCATTTTACTTTTTTATGCCAAGTACTTTCTCCTTCCTACTTACAAGATTAGAAGCAAGATTTTAAATGGCCTCTGCCTGTCAAACTCTAACATCTGTCCTACCTTAATAGTAAAATACAGATAGAATATTTTAAATATATTAAAATATATAAAGTATTTTTAAATAAATTAAGTAAACAAATAATAAATTAAAAATTTACGCACTACTAATATCTAGAAGTGATAGTCTATGCTAGTAGTTGGGAAGATTTTTCTGCTAACTAAAATGTCAAAGGAGTTGTTACAAGAACAAAAACTAGAGGATTACCATGCTTCATCTCAATAATGATAACTTAGTATGTGCTATGCATTTGTCTTAAATACTATATAGCCATTAATCTATACATCTGTTTATCTAGATAAATAGATATTAGTAGTTAGGTAGATAGATAATAGAGTGTATGTGTATATGTGTGTGTGTGTGTGTGTGTGTGTGTGTGTGTGTGTGTATATATATATATCCTATATATATGTATGTGTGCATGTACATATATCATTTAACCCTTGAAGGAATCCTAAAAGATAGATACCTTTACTATACCCATTTTGTATCTGAAAAAGACTGAGATACAGAGAAGTTAAGTAACTTACACAAGATCAAAGAGTTAAAATGTTGGAGTCAGGATTCAAATTCATATTTTTGAGACCCAGATCTTTGTTTACTAACTCTGTTATAATGACTTTCAAAGAGGGCAAACCCGTTCATCTGAAAGGAAGTTGGAAGCTGCCCTGATCACTCCTCCACCTTCTCTCTACCCCTCACTCAGTAAAGCAGGTTCTCTAATTTTTAGAATTCTGAGGAGTTGTCCCACTAGTCACACGTGATGTTTTTTGATGTAGTCAAATGGTGTGTCTGCTGCCCTACCTCCAGTTTTTCTAATTCCTATAGAACACTTCAATTCTAAGTGGAGAGGAATCAGAGAGGACTTAGTTGGCCACTGGATTTCTAAAACAACCGGTACCAGCAGTTCTCAGAGAGACTAGGGTTGGGGAAAGGGGTGGGGTGGGCTTGGACCCTGAAAGTAGTAGGATGATTATCCTGAGGGATTCTTAATCCAAGGGAAGAGAATCAAAACAGGAGTACTTGGTTCTTAGCAGTTCTGCCAAATAATAGAAATAGTAGAAACCTTTGATAATTGAGGGACTTTGTTTCCTCTGGAGCCTTTAGTGCATTTTGAATTGTCAACAGCTAAAGGCTGGATTGATTTTTGTGGTCTGGATATATGGCTGAAGAGTACAAAGATACCAGAGAGGGATGCCAAGTTAATGGCTGCTGCCAGAAAGAATTCTAAGACATGCTTAGAAAATTAAACTAAATGGTTTGAGGTCCTATCCTAGTACGTAGATGCTAAAAGTTATTAGAGTCAAACATTAGTGGTATTCCCATTCAAATTAGAAATCAGCCATTGCTAATAATTCACTGTTACCTACAAATAGAAAGAAGCATTCTCAATGAGTTAAAAGTTTATCTTAGGAGCTACTGATAAAGACCATTCTAAATGATAAAACACTAGACCCTTGGTAATGAAACACAGAAACTAGAGAAATGCTATCTTTGCCATTTTTAATAGTGTTCTGGAAATCTTAGGCAACACAAAAACATAAGAATAAAAACCAAGATATGTATATACATTGAAAAAGAAAGAAATAGGGAAAGAGAAAACTGTCCTCATTTGAAGATGACAAGATGAGCAGAAGGAATCTACAAATCAATAGAAAAACTCTTGAAACTATTTAGAGATTTCAGTAAATTAATATGTTTACTAAATAAAACTTTAAAATCTGTATGTGCTGCAAACTATACAATTAAATGACAAATTAGAGGAAAACAGTAAATAGGGACAAAAAGTATTATAAGCCTTAATATATAAAAAGCTTTTACAAATAAATAACATAAATAGAAGCATATTGATAACATAGGCAAAGTAAACAAACATAAGCAATACCACTAAGTATATAAGAATCCCCTAAATACAAATAAAAATGTAAATTTTAAAATTAGACACAGCGATTAAAATTTGATAAAAATATTTTTCTTAAATATAACATTTGTAAAAATCAATACAATGTGCAACACCAAGAGTACACCCTAACATAAACTATGGACTTTGGTTGATAATTACGAGTCGACATAGTCGCACGTTCATCGATTGAAGCAAATGTACCACTGTGGTGCAGGATGTCGACGGAGGAGGAGATGATGCATATGTGGGGACAAGGGGCAGGTATATAAGAACTCTGTGCTTTCCATGCTTTCCACTCAATTTTCATGTGAGACTAAAACCACTGTAAGAAAAGTTCGCTAATTAAAAGAAGAGATAAGGACAAAAACATTCTTATGCTCTGTTATGTAAAAATATTTGGCATCAGGAATTTGAAAGATTGATACACAAGGAGCCGATAATGGCTTCTAGGAATGAATTTAATTTGTTGAGAACTAGCAAAGACTTATTATGTGAGGGTGTTTTGTATTACTTAAAAATAAACAACAATAAACAAAACAGAATCTAATTGCCAATGAGCATTCCAAACTAAAGGAAATACAAAGTCAATGAGGCAAAAACATTCCTGGACTATTTAACAATTTAAAATACTCAAGGTAAAATATCACATAAACTAAAGGAAAATGATATGGCTTTAACCTTAACTCTATAAAAATGTAAATATATAAATACTTCTTAAAAATGTTATCCTCAAAAAATTAAAAATAAAACTACTACCATATGATCCAGTAATTCCACTTCTGGAAATATATCCAAAGGAAACAAAAACACTAACTCAAAAAGATACATGCACCCCTATGTTCATAGAAGCATTATTTACAACAGCCAAGACATGGAAACAACCTAAGTGTCCATCAGTGGATGAATGGATAAAGAAGTGGTGAGATTATACACACACACACACACATACATAATCTCCCCACTTTTTTATCATGTGTATGTGTGTGTGTGTTATTTGGCCATAAAAAAATGAGGAAATGCTACCATTTGCAACAGCATGGTTGGACCTTGAAGGCACTAAGCAAAGTGACGTAAGTCAGACAGAAAAAGACAAATTCTGTATGCTCTCACTTACACGTGGAATCTTTAAAAAAAAAAAAACAAAAAAAACCATTGAAGAAGAGATCAAACTTGTGACTGCCAGAGGTAGAGGGTGGGGGAAAGGGAGAAAAGTGGTCAAAAGTACAAGCTTCCAGTTATAAAATAAGTAAGTACCAGGGATGTAATACCGCTAACACTGCTGTAAGATACACAGGAAAGTTGTTGACAGAATAAATCCTAAGAGTTCTCATCACAAGAAGAATATTTTTCTCCTTCATTATTTTCTTCTTTCTTTTCTTTTGATTGTGTCTATATGAGGAGATGAATGTTATCTGAACCTATTATCATAATTCTTTCAGAATATATATAAATCAAATCTTCATGTTGTACATCTTAAACACAGTGATGTGTGTCCATTATTTCTCAATAAAATTGGGGGGGAAATAAAGAGTTTTGGGCAGGTGCCATAAAAAAACTATATAGAAGTTTACAACTATATTAACAATACTGTCTCTGGGTGGTGAGATTTTGAGTGATTTTTACGTTTTTTTCTTTTTCTATTTTCTAAATGTTCTTCAATAGAACATATTACATATAGAACTTAAACACAAAATTGATGTTATTGTTAAAAATTATTACTCAAACCTATCTCAATATTTTAAAGTTAATCAAATTATCACATTAGCCATCTATAAAAAATAGCTACATGCTTATATTAATTCATGCAGAAAAAATATTTGACAAAATTCAACATCTCTTCATTATAAAACCTCTAACTTATGAATAGAAGACAACTTTCTCAATTTAATAAAGGGTATTTACAAAATGATAACAGTTAACATCATACTTCATGGTGGAAAAACTGAATACATCCTTTTAAGTTCAGGAAGAAGGCAATTTAAGACTTCTAGCATATTTTTAAGGAGAAGCAATGTAATTCCTTGTTATTCAAAGTGTGTTTCCAGGAGCCAATACCATGGGCAACCCCTGCAGGGGGCATGTTAGTGCAGAATTTCAGGCCAAATCCTAGACTTACTGAACCAGTGTCTCCAGCTTAATTAACAAGATCCCCACCATGTGCACATTACAGTGGGAGAAACCCTTGTGTGGAATACTAGAACAAGCTTTGGAGCCAGACAGCCTTGGGTTTCAATCTCGTCTCCACTAGTGTGTGGCTTTGAGCAGGTCACCTAATGTATCTGGGCTTCAGATTCTTCCCTTAAAAAAATGGAGAAAATGGTATCTCCCCTGCCACGTTCTCATAGGGGTAAAGATAATGAATGGACCTTGTGAAATTATGCTCCAAATGTGCTAGTCTTTGTTATTAAGAAAGTTCTTTTAAGAAGCCTGAGACATATCTGCTATTCCTTTATAATAACCATAGCTTTGCTAGTGAGTAACAAGATAAGTGCAAAGGTATAAATGTACACAGAGAAAGCTAACATTACCCAAACTGATAGAGAAAAAGCAAAAACAAGAACTCAGCTCTCCTGGGAGCCAGACTATATCACATACTGTGTTTGACTTGGCAGGGCCCTTATCACAAAGCTCTCACTCCCCAAGCTGTTTCCCGAATTGCTGAGTTATATATTCCTGTGATATATAATATCACAGTCATAGGTAATATTAGCCTATGTGTATATAGACATAGTATTGCTGTCATTTCTAAAGACCAAATTGAGACCTAGGGAGGACATCTCCCTTCTCAATCTCTCTTGTGTTTCCAAATGTAAAAAAAAGAAAAACTTCCTCATTCCAATCTTATGATAGCTTGTTGGTTTGCAAACAGTCCCCCTTACACACAGAGGGCAAGGAGAGACTGGAGAAAGAGGCACACCACTCCAGACTGGTAGGTGACAGTTTAAACAAGCAAGAGGGGAAAAAAAACAAAAACAAAAACAAAAAATACAAAGAGAGAGAGAGAGAGAGAGAGAGAGAGAGAAATAAATAAATAAGCAAGAGAACTTATAACTTATGAGGATTATATTGGGGCCTTAATGGGGTTTAGTCACATACAGTCCAAATGGTCTTAAAAACAGCTTCTAAGTCTTTGGAGTAGCTCCTAGTGGAGGAATGGTGGGCCGATGTACACTCCAAGGATGGGAGTGGGGCGAGGAGCTTGCGGTTTCCTGGGTCCAGCTTTCCAATCAACCAGTGGTCATGTCCTCTTAATGATCTCCTCCAACAATAGCTCTGGAAAAAATGTAAAAATATTTTATTGGAGTGAAAAATGTAAAGTAGCAAGTGTTAAAGACCTGTCCTAGAACTCACTTTAGCTCTAAATAGCAATGAGAAGATGGGAAAAATGAATTCCATCCTTCATATTGGTCAACAGCAGAGGTCATGAGGCTGAGTCAGGACAGGGCTTCTCATTCTTAATTCCAATATTTCAGGAACCTTCCTGTCATCATGTGCTCGTGTCTGATTTATTACCTCCCTGCTGCTATTTTAGCCAATGTCCCCTTTTTGTCCTTAATGAGGATAGAGAACATTTGGTCACCAGTTACCTTTGCAAAAAAGTTCTCATGTCCTTATTCAATCATCCCTCACGTTTGTCTTCATCAGCTTTGCTAAATTTTATCTTACGAACGAACCATTGTCTTTCACTCAAACAAGATACCAGTCCCTCTCCTCGCTTCATATTTACCTTAAATCCCTTTCATACCCTGACAACTTTGCTCTGGGTGTTTGAAAATGGTGGTTCTAGGAAGAGCTGTATAGGTCTCATCAGCTACTCAAATCTTGTGTCTCTCTCTTCACAACCTTGGCTGATGTCCACCTGTAGGGCCTGACACCAGATCCCGAGCAGTGCCAGTAGGGGTCAGGGCCCTCTATCATTTCTCATGACTGTGGTGTTGACCCACACCAATCCCAGACCCACGCACATCAGACGCCATCCCCAGTAACAGGAGACAAATGAGGGCACTACAGTGAGTTTTCATAAAACCGCACTTATGTCCATGGAAATAGTTGCCCTGTATTCTGAGATTACAACTTTCTGATTTCTTGTTTTTTCAAATATCTTTCTTTTGTTGGAATAACAATTGCCCTCCTTTTCAAATAGTCTTGCTTTTCAAAGCTAAGTTTCTGGCAGACCTCAGTCAAGCTCTTCATTTTTGCTGTTGTTGTTTTTAAGGTTGTGTAGAGGTTTAGAGCACATACCTTGACCTCTGTGGATAAGAATCCCTGCTCTGCTTTCTATTGATGAAGTAACCATAGACAAGTTGCTGAACCCATCCAAGTTTTTGTTTATTCATATTACAATGGAGATAACAGTACCTACATTGTCAACAAAGTTATAAATAATATATTGATATGTTAGGTGCATAACATAGTACCTAACACAGAGTAGTGAATCAATAAACAGTAAGTATGATTATTATTATGCTACCTTGAGGATTATTTGGCCACACATTTAAAATAAGCTCCCATCTGTTATTAAGATCTCACTTATTCTTCTGAGAAAAAGACCAACATCCAATCAACCTCAAAATCTCACCTGTGATTGCAGGTCAGTCCTACAGGACAGGGCATTATGACTAAAGCCGAGCCAGTGTATTTATCGTGGCTTTTATCTTCTGTACTTTAAGATGCTTTGGCATCTTGGAGGCCTTGTAAACCAGAGGGGTCCTACCCCTCCCAGAATGAGCCAATTATTAGAACCTTTGATATGCAAACCAACCAATTCAAAACCCGTTAAGTTCTATGACCTCCTTTATCTAACTCTCAAAACCAAGCCAATATTGGCCCTAAATCATCCCAGGTCCAGGTACCTAACAACCACCCCTACAGTCTCAAGCACATTGAACTATTTAAAGGAGCCAGTCTTTAACTGTTTACCTTGCCCTGTCTTGCCATTCTTGCAGAAACCACAATAAAGGCTTCTGGCCATGGTTACTGCTTCCCTTTCTGGTCCTGAAAGACCCAGGTGCTTCCTCTTGTGGCCCTGTGGGCCACACCTCCTTTTTTTAGGAGACTGTGAGTAAAAACTTCTTTCTTCTTGACATCTGTCTCCTGATCTGTTGGCTTTGCTATACCTGATTAAAGCAAATTCAGAGTACGTTTTAATACGGTCAGCAAATCAGACCTGTCCCAGATGGTTTTGGGGGCCTGAATAAGTACCCCCCTTAAATTTGCATAAACCAAGGTATCACATCAGAGTGGAACTGTATTCCTTACTGATAAACCCCTCCCATCTCCACTCCAAATCCACAGGGTACTCAATGTGAATGTGCAGGATGACTAGAGAGTTGACGCGGCCTCCTGTGGCGAACTCCCAGGCTTGAATATCATCCACGTGGTAACTGGGGCCAGATTCAGACCCCGCCTCTGCATTGCAGGAATAAGGCATTCACTTCAGAACATTTTTAAAAACCAGACCTCAGTTATCTTAGAACTGTCCCTTTATTTTCTTGGAGTCAATAACAATGCAGAAGAAGTAGCATACAAAGAACTAACAAGAAGCCTGGCCTCTATTTGAAATACAAGCCCCAATAGAGCAAAAATCATATTTTGCTTGTTTCCTGGGGAGAAATTCATTTCTTATTATTTACTTCCTATACATTGATGATATTAAAGATTCCTTGCAGTTCTTAAGTTACATGATTTGATTATCATTTCATTTTCATTTCATTTCATTTTCTCCCCAATTTTGATACAGTTCACTGAGATAACTGGTAGGATACATGAAGTATTATTGTTAATTAACGGATGAGACTCAACAAAATACATGTATTTGTTCATACAAGAAAGAACTTGTGAAGTTCAAAAAGTTAAAGCTTTGTTTCTTCTTATACCACTGATACCCCTTGGGGGAAAAACAAGTCTTCTAGGCCAAAATAAAAGTTCCTCTCAATCACCTAAAACATTGCTCCCTCTTCAGAGGGTCAAATCTCCGCACTCCCCATAGCCACTGAGGATGGTAAAATGGAGCACAGAATTTTAGAGGCTCTGAATTTCTCACTTTCTTGATTCATTCTGGACATTGACCAGAATAACCTGCTGGGAGACCCCAATAAAAAGACTGCCTTTACAAACACTTTGCCTTTCCCTTCATTTATAATTGAGGTTGAGCTTGTCAATAAAGCTTTCCAAAGGCCATTCCCCACAATACTCTTAGACAAGTATTTACATTCTTTCCTCCTCTCCTTTCGAAAGCAACACTATTTTGCTACCTTTAAAAAAAATGAATAGGAGTAGAAGGCAAATGGAGGCAGAGCTTAGCTTTTTTTTATCCTGGTGTGGTTTTAAAATATCCCCGCTCCAACAGGAACACATCTTGCACAATGAGAACGTGCCCCACTTTTCCCTCCTACTGTAGCTCTTACTTACGATGTGGTCTAAAGGAATTTCTGAAATGGGGTCCTGAAGCCCGGTGCTCCTTGCTTCTCCTGCTGTGACTACTTTGTTAAGCTTCCGAGGCTTTCTTCTTTTCTTCCTCTCCTCCTGCTCCCTCTCTCTCTCCCCCCTTCCCCTTCTCCTCCTCCTCCTCCTTCTCCTTCTTTTTTTTTTTTTTTTTTTGTAACAAATGAAGTGAGAAATTACTGGATATGGCCCAGTTTTTTTCCTCCAACACTCATTTTTCTTATTGGGTTTCTGTGCTTGTGTTCACATTTATGAAAATGATCCTTTGTAGATGCCTATAAAAAAACAAAACCAAACAAGGTAAAGTGAACCAGGAAACAGCTATACTAACTAACATATTCCTTGTCCTCATCATGTCAGCCGTTATCACCGTTGCCTACTGCATGCCCAGTCACCAAGTACTGAAAGTAACTCTTTTCTCTATTTATAATATTTATTTTATTTTACCTCACAACTTATGCAAATAAAGATTAATTGTACCCAGACTATGTAGATCATTTTTTAATTAGCAGAGTTCACTGTGCTTAGAGAATATGGTGATTAAAAAGGACAACAAAGTGGTTAATTCATCATGAAATTTATATGTTCTTCGCCCCAAAAGATTTCAACTTAAGATGCTTTTATTCATTTGAATAACTCAGTTCTGCAAGTAGAAGACAAGAAGGCAACTAATGTGAACTAAAGCTGCATGCTTGCATTAGCATCAGTCAATGGAAGAAAACAACACAACCTATTTTTAATTACATTCAAGGTGTTGTCCTATTCATCTGATCATTAAACATGCAAAAAGCAATTGTACTGATGAAATATTATTTTCCAGCATATTAGAAAAAGAAACAAAATCACACTGGGTATAAAGTGATGTGTGGTGAACCCTTCTTACAAAATCTTGCATGGTGGTTTCCTGGGAAACCAGAACTCTGCAAATGTACAGACTAAAATGCAGATGTGGGCATTTCAAAGAACTCAATCCAGTTTTCATTCCTACTGAAGTCAATTCATTTTCAGAGTTTTACCCAGGATACCATGCCCTGCTAAATTGGAATAGAAATCTGATCCCCTAAGCATGAACACCGATGCTATTTGAAGGTTAACATTTATTCAATCAAATTTGATTTTTAAACCCATATAATATATGATCTCCATAGACTGGCAACTAGTGAACCACCATGTAACCTTGTTCTTTGATATCTCATCAGGGGCCCTGCTGAGTCATCACCTTACAGGCTGTGCGCCAACCCTGGAACAAACACAAATGTATGTTTCCCCTCCAAATGTTCCACTTCTGCCAGGAGTCTAACAGATGCACCAACAAATGTTGCAAGTCTGCCTATTAAACATGGAACTCATTGAATTTCTATTGCATTTCTCCAGCACAAGTGCATTTGGAGCAAAGAAAGAAATTAAAATGAAGTCAGGTGTCATTCAAGAAAATTACAGTCCCACGGAGGATAGTTTTGAGATGCAGCTTTGAGTTGCCATGCTGTGCCTTTCACAGCTGCCTACTGTTCTTGTCATTAATAATCAGTAAATAAGATCTGCAGGTGGGCCTGGAAGGCACCCGAGCCAAGAAGATGATAGTTAGGGCTTCTGTCTCTAAGATGGGTGGCCAGACTCATTTGCACAATCCAGCTTATGTTTCCACACAAAAGTGCACCCCTACTTAGCATAGCTTCAGGGAAGCTGCCACAATATAGGGAATGCTAATTACTGTAACCAACTGGCAACGATGCATCCAAAATTAAATGGCCTGTGACTGAGCAGATGAACAATTTTTATGGCCCAAAGATCAGGGAACGGGGATAGTTCGTTAAATTAACTGACAGCCTCTTTGGTCTAAGTAGGTGAGTTGAAGTCATTTGAAAGCTGTGTTTGTGTGCAGTTACATCCCAGAGTCTCTCCTGTGTAAGTACAGTTCCCCCTGCAGTTTTATGTGGGAGTATGGCTACATTTAGTACATAAAATTCAAGAAGTTCCCCAGTTCAATTCATAAATGACCAGGAGAAGCTGTTCTGAATCCCTGTGGGATTGATTTTTCACACACAAAGGTTTGATCTTCTAAAATTTACCTGACACCAATTCAAAGAGTTGCATAGAAAGGTTTTTAGTAAGCCTGCAGAACTCTGCATGAACAAAAGCTTTTAACTTCTAATTTCCAACATTGATCACACTTAGAAACCAAGTCATTTCACTAGCATATCAGGAGTTGCTGTTATTATAAGTTTATTCCCAAGCATTAATGCATATCTAAGTCTTTCCAAACAAATAAATCACAGAGATGAAAGCATAGCCTACAAAATGTCCAAAGCATTGCTTTTAGCAAACAATACTTTTCTGTATGACAATTTATGCCAATATTTCTCAACTTCAGCACTATCAACATTTTGAACTGGATAATTATCTGCTCTGGGGGAAGAGATGGTGGAGGGGAGGACTGTCCTGTGCATTGTAAGATGTTTATTAACATCCCCAACCTCTAGCCACTAGATACCCTTAGCAACCCCCTTCCCCAAGCTGTGACAATCAAAAGTATTTTCAGGCACTGTTAAATGAGCCCTGGAGGACAAAAATCACCCCCTGGTTGAGATCACTGGCCAACAATTCAACAATCATTTATTGAATGTCTATGATTTTATACCAGACTCTACGTGAGATGAGAGAAGAGGAATAGGTATGAGTTAGATTGAGAACTAACCTGTGTCAAAACATGATGCAGTGTGACCTGGAGGAGAGTGTAGTTTAGTGAGGGAGACAAGCACATAAGCAGAACATTTCAATAATATATGATAAAGGCTAAAAAGAAGTATGTACTGGGTGCTCTGGAAAAACGGAGGAGAGGCAACTTGACTCCTACTGGTTCGGATGAGATTTCCTCACAGTCGTCAAAACTGTGAGCCGGGGCTTGAAGAATGAGTTAAAACTGGCCAAGTAATAAAAGAAAAGAGCATTCCAGGGGGCACTGCATGAGCAAAAACACAGACCTGTGAAATAGTAGGGTGCATGTGAGTTACTACATCCAGTTCTAAGCATTCTATCCACTGATACTAGTTTTAAAAGCACATTGAAAAAAAATGTGAGAGGTAGGAATGGAGTATATCCTGTTTTTTGATGTTATAAGAAAGTACTTCCTAATCAGTAATTCAACAAACATTAATTTGCTGTTAACTAGAAATTCAATGGTATGTATAAGACTCCTTGTCATCTAGATGCTGACCATCTGGTGAGATAGGAGAAGTACAAGTATGACTGAGATACGTTCTAAATCGCAGATTAGAATATAACTCGTGTTACTAACCTATAGAATCTTCGCTTGGTATATTAAATTTCACTAGGAAACATTAGAATTGCCGTATTTCTATAACAGCCTCATGGGGGAATGTGAAGAAGTTGAGGACATACCGTCTACAAGAAACTTACAATTGGGTTGGGAAGATGAAATTCCTAAAAAGATAATAAATCATGCAAATTATGAAAACTGTCAGAGAAGAGGTATAGACTCCTACAGTTGCAGAAGAGGCAGAAATAATGGTAGGCTTCCAAGGTCAGGCAAGGATTGAGAAAGACATAACATTTATTCTGACCTTAATGTATGGGTTGTAATAAAATGGTAGAAAAGAGAAAAAGCATTTTAGACAATGGGAAAATGGCAAGTATAAGAAAACAGATGTTGGCCTGTGCCTAGCTTCATGAGGACAGTGAGAAGACACACCATGGCAAAGCAATGGGTTCCTGCAGGAAGAGAGAGTTCAAAGTAGACAATAGCAAGATGTGGAGAACCTTCAGGTTGGAGGATGGGGCGTGGATAGGGATGAGGGTAGGCACTGCTGGGTATTTATCATTGAAAGATGGATTAAATGTCAATAGGAGTTAGGGGGAAATACATAGACAATGGCAAGGAGGTGGCAAATTCCAGTGCATGTGCAGTACGACTGCAAAATTCCATTGGCTTTGGATGGTCTCACGTGGTAGATGAAGGGGATATCTTATTTGCCCACAGCTTTTTCTATTTCATAGTAAACACCATTTTTTTTTTAGCATTGTGCTAACACACTAATTACCACAACAATTGCAAGAAGGTTTGTATTTTGTTAGAAAAAAAATTAAAGCCATGCTTCAATATGTATCGTACCTCTGTGACCAAATGCCAAACCTCTAGAAAGCGAGTTCTGCCATTCTCCTCCACACACGCGGACTTCAAAAAAATGACATCCATCTTTCTCAGCCCCACAGAACAGGCAGTAAATAATGCCTCTGAACCACAGATGCCTCTGCCCCACGCCCCTTAGGGACCCTGTTGCCTGCAGCCAGTAGACTTAGGTGCATCCCTGCCTAGAGCAGGTAATAATCCAGCCCTGCTAGTTAGCATCCTGAAAGTTAACTCCTTCTCTCCCAGAGGCAGCTGTAGGAGCCTCTTCCTGTTTTCCTCACATGCTTTGGAAGCACATAGTTTGGATTGTAAAAGGCAAAAGATTGTCTATAAATTCTGCCTTCCTATGACCCTTTGGTTCCAGCACAGAGGCCCGCATTTGTATTATATCACTGACTGAACATACAAAAAAGACATTTCTGCCCATGGTTCTCAAATTTGGGTGTACATAAGATTCTAGGAGACTGGCTGCCTAGAAATTGTGATTTAGTAAATACAGGGTTGAAATCAAATATCTGCTTTTAGTTAGATGGTTCTGACAGAGGAACGCACTTTGGTTATTAGAACACGAAATACAGTCTTTAAAAAGATATTTAAAATATCTTTCTGGAAATTAAGGCCAATTGTTCTTAGCTTTGAATTTTTATCCTCTCCAAATAAACAAATAAATAAATAAGACAAAAGGCAACCTTGTTGCCTTGGAAATATTTGGGTGATGACACAAGTGAATCAGGAGTGGTCAATACTTTAAAGTCACTTGAGGTGTCCTTCAAGAAAATCTGCTACAAGTCACAGGCTCAGAATCAAATCCTCCAGTTCTACATTAGTTACAAGGGCCTCCAAAAAGACATCTGTCAATTAATCCGCTTTCACTGACTAGAAAATCCTCACTATCTTTTGGAGTGGGTTCAGTGCCGTCTTAGGTAAACTTAAGAGCTGGTGATAGTTCCCATAAGACCTCCACCTTACCCAATTGTCTTTCACTCTATCCCTCCATTCTTTGCCAAAGAAACAACGGAGTTACAAACTATGCTAAGGGGAATGTTGAACAAAACTTGGGAACAATTTGCTTGAATCAGCCAAGGTGACCCAAAAGAATTTGCCTCACCCCTGGACTTGAAAGCAGCAGAGATGGGGGAAGGAGAAAGCACAAACTTCATCAAAGCTAAAAATGTCTGTTCTTAAAAGATACTGGTTAAAAAAAATTTTTTAAACCACAAACTAGGAAAAAATATCTGCAAAGCACGTTTGACCATAAACTTGTATCTAGAATATATAAAGAATTCTTACAGCTAAAAACGAAGACGAGCATTCACTTCTAAATATGGGCAAGAGGTTGGAGCAGATACTTCACCCGAAAAGATACATGATGGCAAATAAGTATATGAAATCATCCATTTTAGGGAAATGCAAATTAATGCCATAATAGACACCCCTACGTACCTGTTAGAATGACTAAACTTTTAAAGCCTAACCATCCAACTGCTAGAGAGGATATGCAGCAACTGGAATGCCAATGTTCAGCTGGTGGGAGTGTATCAATAACGTGATAAACCACCATGGACAATGTTGTGGCAATTTCTTAAACATAAACACTAACAAACCGAAGTCTGTCGATTGCAGGAGGGTTGCTGTGTAGATAGCAATGACATCTAAGGCCTAAGCAACTCAAAATGGAGCCTCCTAATCTCCTGAAGCAAGAAGGATAATCTGCTGGCATTTTTCCTTCGTGGACAAGTGAAATATGGTAAGTCCACCAGCAGAGAGGTCTGCCTTCTAATGCACGTCTCAGGATTGGCCTGCAAGGCTCAATGGCCCAGTGCTTAGCCTTGCAGATTTCATGTCACTTCTCCCGCTACTGAGCACGCCTGTCACTAGCAGCAGCATGCCAGCGGGGGCTGTCAGTTGCAGCTGTTTCCCAGCTGTTTACAGCAGATCTACATTGCTTCAGGCTGAGCTTCTGTGCTTTGTCCAGCCACCTGGTCTTATTTCTCCCACCTATTCTCTATGCATCTAATGATGATTGTTTAAGTTTCGATGCTATTGGGAATACCAACGAGTCTGACATCCTCATTAAGGACTGAATTACAGTGTCCTGGCCCCCCGGAGTGGTGCTAGGCATTCCTCTTGGCCTAAACGTATCCTAAGACTAGGTAATGCAGCCCAGGAATCATACCTGGCCCCCAACTCTGCATCCTGGGTTGATTCCAGAGTTTTCTGAACACTTGGATTCACTCTGGGGGCATTCCTTTGTTGTTCAAAGGGTATATATCTTTTTATTCCTAAAATGACCAGAGCCCTGATGGGAATGAATGTTAAAATCTCACTCATCCTCATCTTCATCTACTCAAACCTCCCATTAGCAAATCCAACCATTCTTCTAGTCTCCCCCTCCCCGCAGACCAAGTCATCCTGCTCTAGGAAATCTTCTAATATTCTAGCCTATAAAGATCCTTCTCTCTTATTCCTGGCTGCAGGCAGCACACCTAATATTCTGCCTTTTTTATTCCACATTCCAATTCATTTTGTTCATTGTTGATAGGTCATATTTTCTGAAGCATAACTCTGATCACATTCCCCCTTGGTCAGAAATTTCCTTTGGCTTCCAAGAGCTTATAGAGCAAAGTCCAACATCTTGGGGAGATCTACTACTGGCCTCAGCCCACCTGAGTGGCCTCTCTACTGCTGCCCATACCCAGCTAAACTGAACTGTTCCTTAATGCCTTTCTATTTCCATAACTTAGCATGTGCTATCACTTCCACCTAGAATACCTTTCCCTTTACTCCATGTGTCTATATAGGACAAGCTCAAATGGTGTTTTTCTATGAAGTTTTCCCTTTTATGCTCACTTAAAATAATTTTTTCAACCAATGAACTCCCATTGCCACATACTTAAATCTCTCTTAAGACTCTTGCCGTTTTCTTTCTTTTTAGGAGTTGTTTGTGTTTAAGTATTCGCTGTCCTCCTGCTGAACTGCAAGTGCTTTAAAAGGTAGGGTCCATATTTCATTTCTCCTTGTTTTTAGTGCCTTGAATATAGAAAGAGATGAACAAAAATTCTCTCCCAGACAAGCTCAATCTTGTCCTCCAAACTGAGACAGCTGGCCCAGAATTTCTAAGAATCTGAGTCTTTGTCCCAGTGTTTGTAGTTCTATGTTATAAGGCAGGCACCTAGCCTTAGTTTCCTCAAATGTAACATTGAAATAACATCATCTTCCCAGTTTGATCACCGGGTCATGATGAAGAACTAATGAGAAAATATGTTGACAGAGCTTTGAAAAGTGCAAAATTCTGCACAAGGTTTGCATTCTCCATAGTCAGCATCTATCATATGCTTTTGGAGGGCATGCGATTTTATATATTGCATCTTAAAGTTTTGGGCACATAGAACCTAATCATAAAATTAGAGTAACTCAGTGACATCTCCTCTAGTACCTTTCAGGCCAGAGAAGCTTGGGAACTTGCCCCTTACTAGTGTCAGAGACGCAATAAGGTTGCCTAACTCAGTCTCTCGCTACTTCTATTCAGCCATGTATAACAGACACTTAGAAATACTTGCCAAACCAAATAGATTCTGTGACATTTTGACTTAACGGTTCAAAAGGCACTATAGATTGTGGTTCCCTCTAGAACTTACATGACTGAGAAAATAATATTGAAACAGTAGTTCGGGGTACATGTTCTATGTCCTACCACACAACAAGTGTCCTATCTTCAACAAGGTCTCCAAACCTCTCTCTGAGCCTCTACCAGAAAGCAAACTCTAAGAGGGTGAGGGCTCAGTGTCTACTTTATTCATTGCTGTGTACCCAAACCTTGATCAGTGCCTGGCACATAGGTGTTCAACATAGATTTATTAAATGAGTGAAGGAACCTCCATTTTCTCAAAAGTAAAATAGTAACAATCTCGTAGGGTTGTACTACTGTGAATTAAATGAACAGAAGCACTTAAAGCTCGTAACCGTGACTGGAGTACAGTAAGTGAAACCCAGTAAACTGGCCATTATTACTGTCCTGAAAACAAATCCCTCATCATTCCTTCCAAGTGGGGACGGGGAAAGGAGAGGGCTCCAAAAGACTGGGCTCTCTAATCTGAACACCCAGTTGTGGTTACCAGGGATTGCAAATCTAGGGAGAATTAAAAGTCACATTCTGGGGGTTCCCTGGTGGTGTAGTGGCCAGGCTTCAGCGCCCTCAACTCTGCGGCCTGGTTCGATTCCCAGCCAGGGAGCCACCAAAAAAAAAGTCACATTCTGGCAAATGTTGATTGCCCAGACGCACGACCAACCAAGCATTATCACTGAAGACCAGAATGTGGACAACTAGAGACAAATGGAGCCACAGAACGAAAACTAGAGAACAAAACACTAAACCTGGGAATGGAAAGGACCCCCAGGAGCCGTACACCAAAGATATGCCTTTTTCTACCAAATACCTCAGAAATTAAATGTAGAAGCACACATATAAATAAGGCAGTTTTAGGGCATGTAGGTTATATTATTTTTATATTAAAGGGATATTTTTATTAATAAATGCCACATTATAAAGATATGGGTCTTTCGCTCTTAGTGTAATTGCATAAACTGTGTCTCTGAAACCATTGTGAAATCAAACGTGCATGTTAACTCATGTTTTCACAAATATTCACATACAGAAAATTAAAACATACTCAATTAACTAGGTAGGTCAAATGCCAGCAACAACGTATCACAAAGAGGAATAACCAATATCCAAATAATATAACAAAATCTAATTAACAATAATATTGACCTTGACATAATTTAATATACTCTTGAGGATCCTGGAAGTATCTTAAGATCCTTCAGGGTTACAGGATCATCATTAAGAATTTCAATTATAATTGTGTAATATTGATACTGGTTACCTGAGCTTTTTAATTATTTGAGTTCTGTATAATCAATAATTGTATTTAGGTATATAAAAGCAGGTCTGTGGATACAGTATGAATACAGAATGTATACATTTCCTTAATGGCTTGCTTTCCTTTTCTAGAACATTGCCTCCATTTTCCCATAAAAAGCACAGCATATTCAAAATTAAGAATTTTCACCAGTTTAAAAGAGGGCTTTGGGCAGTATTTAACATGTTTTCCATTTAGTACATGCTTTGACTTTTAAAAACTTGTGCTTTCAGATTCTTAAAAGTTTATTTTAAAACAATGACATTTTATTTCTTGCAGATCTATCCAGAGAATGGTTAAAATGACAAAATAATGACAGAGTTACTCAAACATCAATGAATTCAAAATTCACTTTTAAAGTATTCTGTTACCATTCAACGAGGTTGCATTTTCTAGTGATTACCTGTCCATTTTCCACACACAGTATTAGTTGCTCATACCTATATAAATATTTCTAAACCTAAACTTTCCTATTTAATTAATCTTTTAGGTATAGATATTAAATCAAGAGACAAGAGTCCTTCATGGAAAGGTTTGCATATTGAAGTATACCAAGATATATTCTGGTTTTCCAAAATAAATTCCTACAATAAAAAAATACCTGATTTTAATTCAGTGAGCTTTTTCCACAACTTAGTTATTTATGACAAATATAAACTTTACAGTTTAGAAAGTGTTCATTCTTCCAGGCAGAAAGCACCTGAGTTAAAATCACAATACTGAATCCTGAGTGAACTCACAAAATTCACTAATTGCCTAGCCCTTCCACCACTACCACGGCCACCCACTTGCTATCCAAGCTACCAATCCTGGAATATTCCTGACTTCCCTTCCCCCATCCCACAGCCACACTCTTGCACCCAGCCTGATAAAAAAGACTCTCTCACCCAGCTAGTTTCTCTGCACACACAGCACTGCCGTAAGGTGCCTTGCTGTCCCCTCTGGCTGCTGGATATTCTAGCTATGCTTCCCCAATGATGGAAAAACTTAGTTGATCCCTACCCTGAAAGAGACCATCTCCTTAGGGTCCCCACAGCATTGTGCAGACCTCACACGTAGCCCAGAATAAGTGCTCTATCAGTGGTAGCTATTATAGCTATTATTATCTTGCTGTATTTTGTCGAGTTTTAAATGCATGTCTAGCCCCAGAGTGATTCGGGTTCCTTGAGGACAGATACCATATCTTGTTCACTTTAATATCCTCCAGGTATAATACATGTTTTCTGGAATGTGGTGTATTCTTGACAAATGATTGTTGAATGAACAACCACTGGAACACAAGATAGAAAATCTATTTAAGGCATTCAATAGCTATGTAGTTTTGCTATCTCTCTGACCCTCAAATTTCTAACTAGGAAACTGGAAGATCATGGTTGTTGTAAGAAATAGTACGTACTGCAGAAATGTCTGCCGAGCTGACGGCTATTCTCATTGGGTTACCTTGTTACAGCTCTGTTAAGGTTGTGTGTCTGAGAAAAAAACTGCAGTAAAAGTCAGTCCTTGTGCTTCCCCTCAGGTTTTGCAAAGCCAGAGCTCTGTTGAGATTACTTTTTGAAAACATAATGTGTTAACTGTATGCTTTGGTGAAGGGGTAAGAGGAGAGAATGAGGGCAGAGAAGGAAAGTATTCATCAAAGCCCTTCTGGGCTGGTAATACACCTTCTTGCTTAGGGTGGGTGCGGGGAGGACTAGAAGATTCCTTTGGCCCGAGTCATATGTTTATCGCATGACTCCAACTTTGACTTTTAACATTATCTCAGAAAGAATGTAAATATGTCATCATAAACATACTGATGCTAATAAAAGGAGATATCCATCATTCAGCCTAAATGTGCATATTTAGGATGTTAGTTCTCAGACTTTTTAATGCAACCCTCAGTAAAATATCTATTTCACATCATAACCCAGCAGAAAATCATGTTTATCATTACTGCATGCAATGTATCGTATACTTGTGTGAAATTGAGAAATTTCTTTAGTGTTGGATGCAACCAGGACAGATGGAGGAGGTGAGAGAATGCACAAAGAGGAGGAAGTCACTATAAATTACCAAGGCCATGCAGGTAAGCAGGCAAACACAAATCGCACATAAACACTTTCTGCCACTCCCCCTGGCTGAGCGGTAGAAGGCGACAGAGTTTTTCACGCCTTGGTTGCTCTGTTCTTCACCCACTAACTGCTTTCATGACATACTAATGGTGATGTGACCCATGAATCGAAAACAAAAACAGAAAACAAAAATTTTATAAGGCGACACTACCCGTAGTGCCAGAAATTAATATTCTATGATAAATTCTATAATTATTTTGGGCAATGTGAAAGTAATTATATTGTATTTTTGTGCTAAAAGAATTAATACATTAAATGCAATTTTTCAAACTACGCCACAATATTTGTGATACTATAGTGGCATTTTTTTATTTTTTAATATCCTGAAAAATATTAAAAAGAAACGAAAACAAAGGGGTCCAGTCTCTTGGCCTCTGAAAGTTCCTTCTTATACCAATGACTTTAAACAAAGAAACTAGGTTGCCCTCTGAAAGTTAAACTTGCGCATTTGACATACCCACTGGAAGACGGGAGAAGGTCTCCGAAGCCCACAGGAGCAAAGTTTGACTACAGCTAATTAGTGATAATGGCAATAAGGAAAAGTGGAGGGACACCAAGGCACAGAGACCCATTGGCAGTAAGATGAGATCATACCGAAGTAGGGCAGACCCCTAATTAAATATGACTGTCGTCCTAATAAAAGGGAAATTTGGAAACAGTCACGCACACAAAGGAATACATCATGTCAAAATAAAGACAGAGATTGGAGTGATACTTCTACAAGCCAAGATAGGTTCCAGATTGCTAGCAAACCACCAGAATCTCAGAGAAAAGCCTGGAACAGTCTTTCTCTTTGTCCTCAGAAGGAACCCACCCTGCTGACCCCGCGTTCTCAGACTTCCAGCCCCCAGAAATGTGAAGCAATCCATTTTCAGCCGCCCAGCTCTCGTAACTTGTCGTGGCAGCCCTTGTAAACAATACAGCTCTCATTCAGTTCAGTCTCCATGAACAGCGGTACTTGTTTCACTGCAAAACACTTAAATTATGCTGTTAATTTATGGTGAATTAGAGTGCTTATTTGTTGAACTATAATAAAATAGCCATGCTTTCACTATTAAGGTGTGCTGAAGAATGAGAGGACTCTAAGTATCCCAGATAACTATGATTTGATGATTAAATTACCACAACTTCAAAATGGTTTTGTGTGATCATTCTAAAGTGATCACATAATTTCATGCCTTCTTTGAATGGCAATCAGGCCCAGCTACACAGACAGGGTCCACCGGCCTTCTGGAGGCCCCTTCAAATTTCTGAGAGTCGAAGGCCAGGACTGTCCCCAATGAAGACAGTGGGCCGGTGGAGTAAGGGTAAGGAAAGGTGCTGTCATGCTCTGATCCTCCTAGCTGGTTCTGAGAAACTAGCACCCACTACCTGTTCTGCCATTCTGTGATATGATGGACCTTTTCCTGTAAGTGGAATTTAAATGCTATAGAGCAGAAGAGGCCATTGCCTGGCCTTACCCGGCAGGGCTCATTGCCCTCGGTGTTGCTATTCTGGACAGATCCGCCTGTTACTTGCAAAGAAAACATAAATTTGTTTGATGGCTTGAAAACATCATTCTTAAGTAAGAATTCTCTCTCTCTCTCTCTCTCTCTCTCTCTCTGTCTCTCTCTCTCTTTCCAATCCTAAAAACTGCTTAAATGAATTAATATACATTCTGAACTGGTGATGATATGGAAATAGAGATAGAAACAGAGAGTTAAAGAAGGCAAAGATTACCAAATAGCCATTATTTGCTGAGATCGACTGTGTACACAGCACTGTGCCACACATGAATAATGGACCTTCAGTCTGGTTAGGGAAAGATTTATCAACAATGTGGAGCCCAACAGAGGTGTCTGTACTTCTGAGTATGGCTGAGGTAGGTGCTCTCCGCTCTACTCCTGCAGGAATTAACTCACTATGTAATGGGTGAGTTATTAATATATTTGTTTTCTTGCATTTAGACTTTACCAAGACAGGCTTAGGCCTTCATCTTTTTAGCTTTAGCATTTGTCACAGTGCTTGACTGACAGTAGATGTTAAATAAAGGTTTGTAGAATAAATGCATGAGGTAAAACCTTGGTTGATAGAGATCATAAATGATAAAGAATTTGAAAGGCAAGGGGATTAAGATGAGGGTGGAGCAGGCAGGAAAGGATTCATGAAAGAGATGAAACTTGAGGGTTGGCCATAACGAATGGTGTGACGGGAAAAAAGGAAGAAAAGTCAGATCAAGCAGTTGAGGATAGTAATGTGGGGAAATGAAGCCATATCTTAAATAGCACTTGTAATACATGATTCAGCTGCTAAAACAAGGACTAGGAGGGCTGAGTGTATAAAGGAGGCAGGTGTTGATGCCTTACCTAAAAAAAGCAAAGCAACTTGAGAAGCCTCCAGCCAGCTGCTGAGAACACAACCAAGTGCAGGACACCTTTTTGGGAGGGGTGCCCTCAGACAGAAAGCAAATAGTTACAGGGTTTCAGGAAATAGGATGAAAGCAGAGGCCTGACTTTGAGGGGCTATGGGAGGATCTCACCTTGGTAGGTGTGCTCACACCTAAACTAAAGGCAGGAAGAAAAGGAATGTGTTCTGCTGGCAATTTACAAACCAAAACAGGATTTCAGAGCTGGGTTCCCTATTCTGGTCCTTCAGCAAATCCCATAATCTCTCCATTCAAGTGGTTCCTGTTAAGGATATTCAAGATGATGATATTTCCTTCATTTTTTCTCTAGCAATGAACCAACATTTGTGAAGTACCACTTAGCCTTAGGTGGAACTAAAATATTCCTTTAAAAATTACCTAATTTAAAACAATCACCCAATTTGCAACATTTTTAAATATTTAAAATTATAACTCGCAGTATCACAATCCCAGGGGCTAACCAACAATAAGAGCATCCAGAAGAAAAATCACTGTAAAAAAAAGGCATTTTGTGGTGGAATAGAAGAGCTGGATCTTTTATAAAGTGGCTCATTAATAGTACAGTGGCTGGCACATCATTGGAAGTCAATAAAATATTTGTTGAATGAATAAATGCAGGCAGGGACCTCATTTGTCTTATTCACAGCTGTATATACCCAACCCTTAGACCAGTGCCTGGCACATAAAAAATATTTATGTTTTGGTAGAATAACAAATAACTAATTACATGCATTTATTTCTTCTGCCATCACTGATATTGCGATTACATACAAACTTGATATGCAAATTCAGTATTAAAACCTCAAGTGCTACTCAAGAGGCTGGGAATGGTGCAAAGGCAGTACAGCATAACTTTTCTATTAGAACGTAAGCTCCGTGAGATAGAACTTTGAGTTAGTTGTTCCTTAATGTTTTTAATAAAAGTACATTAAGTGAATGAATGCTAACTTCCAGAAGTCTATTAAAAAAGAACTGTGCAAGAAAAAGCCAACTTTCTTTGCTGTAGTAACAAGCATCTTTCATGTCATGTTCTTCAGACATTTCAGCTCAGAATTTCCAGGCTGTGAGATGGTACTATGCTGACGTCCATGCAACTGGGCCAGAACCTCTGATTAATTTTTAATCCAACTTTTATGAGTTTTCTCTGTGTTAACCACAATCCTAGTGGGGGTGTATAAATTTAAAACAAACAAACAAAAAAAGATTGTCTTTCAGAAATGAAAAATAAATGTAATCTGAAATCAATATTTATGAAGTTGTGATTAATTGACTGATGACCAAATGATTACAAAACGTCTGTCTGAAACATCTACTCAAATTTATTAGCTTTGATCAAAAAAATTAAAAAACAATCTGAACTGGGTCAATGAAAGAATAATGCATTCCTAATCAATTTTTAATAGCACTTAAGATTTTATATTTTTTTAAACTTGCTTTTAAATAATTTATCATAAAAATGAATCTGATTTAAACAAGGGGTAAAAGGTGTTCCATAGCTATTTGATGGTTTTCTTAGGAGAGAAATTCAATTATGACTGACTTTTTTATTACTGAATTACTTTATTAATAATAATACATCTTGCACTTACATGAAGGCAGTAGGCCAACAATCTCACAAGAGTACAAGTAAAATCTAGGATTTAGTTCTAATTCCACCATTATCTGGTGTTTTATCTAATCTATGCCTCAATTTCCTTATCTGTCGAAGGCAAGGCCTACATAAAAACCCCTAAGACCCTTTCTAGCTCTAAAAGTTTATAATTCTAAGGATTTAGGAAGGTTAGCCCAGACCAGGTGCTACATCTGCTAGAAATTCCTCAGGTCACAGGACTCACCCTAAGGCTACTAAGAAGTTGAGAAAGAAAGAAAGCAGCAAGTTAGGGAGCCATGTAATCTTTTTTTTTTTTTTTTTTTTTTTTGTTAAGAGTAATGGCAACATTACTTAACAATTTTTGCCAAATAATGACTAAAGGAACATGATTTGTCAAAAAGGAAATGCCCTTCACAGAACAGAGGGAAGACATAGTTCCCAGCCTTAAGCTGTCTACATTATTAAAAGCAAAGCCTAGGAATTGGCCTGGAATCAGTCCTAACAATATCATTTGGGTGTGTGTGTGTGTGTGTGTGTGTGTGTGTGTGTACTTATCTACAGAGCAATAGTGAACACAGCAGGTATGCTATTGAATGATCCCTAATTTGGGCTTAGGCACAGTAATATATGAATTAAAATGCTTGTAAGGATATGCTCTAGAATGTTAATAGTGATTATCACACAGGATAGTTGAGTTATGTAATTGCAGAGGAACTTTTACTTATTATTTTATACATGTATAAATGGGTTAAGGTTCTTAAGATGAGCCTTATTATGTTTCTAATTAGCAAAAAGCAATACAGTCTTCTATTCTAAAGTGAAAAACAAGTAAAGACAAGGTTTTAAAACAGCCTGAGGCTGTAATAAAGGTACTTTGTAGCTAAAGAAAATACTATACTTTGTGGAATAGTCACTTAATAAATAAATCAGATACGATCCCTGATCTCAAGAAATAGACAGTTTCTTGTGGGGGGCAAACACATAAACAAAAAAAATGTAAAACAATGTGATCAACACAGAAATACATGGATCACATAGATATATGGAGAGAACACTAAAACAGCACTGAGAAGCTATGTCAATGACAGTACTATGGAAAGAAATGTTGGAAATAGTCTAGATTTTAATATTCTACTTAACATGTAGGTTATGACTTTTAAAATTTATCTTTGTGACTGAGTATCAACACCAATCACCAGGATAGTTAACAAGAAATGAACTTGCCCTGGTAACAATGGAAAAGTCGTTAACAAATTATCTTCAATATGTCTTCCTGATGCACAATTTCCAGGGATAGATGTAAGAGGCAGGACATTCTCAGTCCTACATCCTACTCAGAGGTGGGAATAACAGGCCCTAAAATACCACCTTAGGTGTAAGCAAGGTGAGAACTGGGAATGGGCAAAATGAGAATAGGGAAGAATATAGTAAGGTGGGGAAATCTGGGTGACTCTGGGTAATGACCTGGAGCTTTCTCATTCTGAAGATGGAGGTCTACAGCCAGAAATGTGAAAGATGCATTAGCACACATGTGAGTTCCGGTCCTTATAGAAATATGACTTCAAAGAGCCAGAAAATAGCCAAACCAGATGATTTTTACACCGGGCATTCTGAAAAAGTGACCCTTAAACAATCAATATAACTACTTTGCTCAGTTCTCCAATTCCACATGCAGCATAGTCTCCAATTCCTAGGAAATGAAGTTACTGAACTGTCTGAAAGAATTCTTACTGCCACCTGTGAGACAATTTTGAATGGGGACTTCGGCTTCTTTAAGTGAACTAGCTGCTGCTCCAATCTCATTATCGTCTGTTCCTTTACAGATTTGATAGTATGCATACACTAACCTTAATACACACACACACACACACACACTTAACCAACAAGGAAGCTAATAAGCAGAGGTTAAATAAATAGTCTGAAGCCAGCAGAGCCAGGAAATTGTTCCGACAAAAATTTCGATCCTCACAGTCCAGGCCCAGAACCTCTTTCTTTTATCCACTTCTTGTAATCATAGTGCCTCTTTTCCTGAAAGATTTAGGTAGTTTCATTGGTTTTATTTCTAAATCTCCCGATGCATAGTTGTATTTGCATAAATTGATCACATTGGCGCTTCCTCACTTAAAGTTGCAGTTACATTCCTTATCTGTTATAGTCAAGATTCATTTAGAAACTTTTTTGTTAGAGTTTTTCTTTCTCATGGGTAGGATAATGGAAACTGAAAACCTCACACATTGCCCTTCGGAGTCAACAGCACGGTGGTACATTTCATATCCAACCCATGGGTGTAAGTCGTCCGTGGTTCCGAACCTTAAGTCCCATTTTAGATAGAAACCACAGAAGGGCTAACAGTGAAAGCGCGTTTTCAGGGAAATCTGCAACTAAATGTATCCAAAACGTCTCATAAAGAGATAGAGACAATCACAGTTTGCTGCTTTTAAGTGACATGACATCATTTAAGAAAAGAGCTGAGTAGCAGAAAGTTGTTTTGAAAAATTAAAATGTAGAAACTGTCTTTTCTCTTCCTGTTTTGGCTGCACAATGTGCTTGCAGGCTGTGTAGGGCTTAAATATTTAGGTGGAAAACTCCCCGCCTACCCCAGCTTCCAGGAAAGATCCGGGGATTTACAATCGCCTTTACTTCCTCTCCTCTCATCATTATTTACTCTTTCGGTTCAACTTTCAAGGTCTTCTCAAGGCCTGTAGTTAACCGCTTTCCTTCTCACTCTCAGGTATCTTGCAGCTCCCAAACAGGGGAAAGTTTTTTTGAAAACGAAAGGAATGAAGGCGACCGCGCGTTTCAAAAGCGCGATTTCGTTTTCTCTGGGAGGAATGTGGCCCTGCTGGGCTGCCGTAGCCGTCCTCGCGCTGCCCCAGTCGCTGCACAGATCCGCTGTCGGCGGGACTTCCGTGTTGGCGGGATTCTGAACGGTGCCATGGCTCAGACCGTGCAGAACGTTACATTGTCGCTCACTCTGCCCATCACGTGCCACATTTGCTTGGGGAAGGTAATGGTCGATTCCGGGCACAGCTGTGAAATGAGATCGGGTATGGAGTAACCGGCGGGAGCCGAGTGCGCTCTCCGTGTGTAGCGGGGACGCGGCGTGAGTCGCCGAGATGGGTGAAGACGCTAACCCGTGGTCTCTCCTTAGGCGATGGGGGACGGAGGGAGCGCACGATGATTAATGAGTTCATCCGTGCGCCTTTCGGAGGAGGATGACAGCGGCCTGGCGTTTGAAGGGAGGGTGGCAAGGCGGCCGGGCTGTCGCGGGCGGCGCTGATACCGCCGGCGGCCTCACCTGGCCAATGTCGAAGGGGAGGCCTCGTCAGAAACGAATCGCAACAATATTTGAAGCCCCTGTGCAACCCCGTGTTGGCATGTAGTGAAGCCCATGAAAGCACAATTCCTGGAGACCTCACCTAAGGTTCTTTCGTCCCCTACACAACTAGAGTGTTCACCTTCTTAGGCCTGCAGTGCTCGTTGGGGAAGCTTTTCCATTTCCAAATCCTTCTTATGGTTTAACCCGGCCTTGGATGGCCTTTGCTCTGGGTTCAAAATCTAAAAGGTAAATAGTATGTGTCCCTGAATAGCGTTTAGAACGAGAGGTGTGGTCTTTAATTCCATGAACGGATCGGTCACGCGGTAGAATACCCTCTCTGTGATGCAAGAGGTGCCTTAAATGTTTGTGAAATAATGTAGAGAGAGTTTTGAATTAGAAACGGAGATTTGAATATTCTGATGCATTCCTTTCTGTCCTTTTCGTTTCTGCCTCCCATTCGGTTTTCAAAAGAGCATTTACTGTGTATATGAAGAAGGGAGAGGATACTGTGAATAACCAGGCATTTTTTTCCACTCCGAATTTTTTGTCTTGTTTTACGTTTGCGGTGTGTCTGTGTGTTTACCCCCAAGCGCAGACTGCACCTACAGCTGCAGACTTAGAATTGAGAAACACAAAACTTCACGCAGCAAACACCTAGCCTGTACGATCAACTGCCTTCGGTGTTTAGGGTTATGTGTGAATTTATTGAGTTCAAGAAGTATAGGAAGGAATTAACTAATAACTCTTGGTATCAGTTAGAATGAAATGCCAACAAAATGCGCTGTGACAGCATATAGGGAATGGCTTGATCAGTTCCGACTGGAGAGATCAAGGATAGTCTGGTAGAGGGTGGTATTTGAGCTGGCATTTGCTATCACTGCCTATGTACATGGCTGGGAGGAGGAGATGATACATTTATTTGTTACAATCTACATATGGCCCTTGACATGAAATTCCCACAAGTATGTGTTAAATTCTGAGTGAATTTCCTCCAACAGTAGCCTTGAAGACTGATAAAAATATCCTTGGGAAGTAAATTTCTCTTGGTCGTAGTTGTATATGTTATATCTAGTTTCCATTAGTTAATAGGCTGTCTTTTTCAATTGTGTTGAAAAAGTGTTCTCCCTGACTGATTTTCCATACCTGTGTTTTTTGTTTTAACCAAAATGATATGTAGTAGAATATAGTGATTTGCAGATTACAGAATGCTTTTGTATGCATGTCATTATTTCATTTACTCCTTTCACCAGAGCTGTGAGTTAGAGGAGCTGATTTCCCTAATTTTAAATGAAGACTAAGGATTAGTCACTGGCATTTGAACCTCTATGTCTACCATTGTCTTGAGTAGATTATTTCTTAAAAACTCACAAGCTCATCCATGACAGCATACACTTTTGGTGTCCTTTTTTTTCTTCCTGTTTTAGTTAGCTGTATTCTAAAATTGAATATGATAATAAAAGATTAATAATTTGTAAGCAGGCATTTTTACCTGTTTACTGTGGAGGCAGAAAAGAATGGTGGTTGAGGGCCTGAGTTTTGTGTTCAGACTGCATGAATTCTAATCTAGGCTCTTACCAGTTATGTGACCTTATATAGGACAAGTTACTCAAGCTCTCCAAGAGCATTTTCCTTACCTGTAAAATGGGAATGGCAATAGTATCAACACCTGTCCTTGTGTTTTTGAGAGGATTAAATGAAGTAATTCATATGCAGTGCTCAGCATAAAGTCTGGTGCATAATAATATTCAATAA
This sequence comes from Lyroderma lyra, assembly GCA_004026885.1. NCBI lineage: Eukaryota > Metazoa > Chordata > Mammalia > Chiroptera > Megadermatidae > Lyroderma > Lyroderma lyra. The sequence continues at coordinate 123,343 of PVJL010001991.1, forward strand.
ATGTTAACCTTTACTATAGGCACTGAGGTAGGCCCTCAAACTGAGGAAACCAGCCTTTTCTAATAACTGTTCTTCCCATTTGCTTTGTGAGGCCAGCGCACTGACTAGATGAAGATTTGCATTCCTGACAGAGTGGGACCTGTTTCTTCTGGAAATTGCCATAGTACAACCAGGGTTTTTAATTGGTCTGTATAGCTGTTGCCTTTTGTGTAGTTGAAGCAGATCCCATCTGCCTGTGCTCCTCTCCCTCCCACACACAGCTCTGTTTGGAGATGGCATGGCCTGGAGTAGCACCATGTTTCCAGTGCCACTTCCTCTTCCCTGTCATACAGCCTCGCCAGCCACCTCGGAGAGCTCCCTTAAGGTCCTTCTTGCCTAGCCCTCTTCCAGATAATGATTCTTGTGCTGCCCTCACCATTTGTCCCAAAATCTCACCATCAGCAGTGTTCACTTCTGATTGTTCAGCAGAATTTGGAGGATTACTATGGAGGGAAAGGGGGCTGGTGTATATACATTAAAAGAGGTGGGGGTGGGGGAGACAGTGAATCTGAAGGGATGATACGCATACTGGCTGGGTGTGGGGTGGGGAAGAATGGAGAGGATAGAAGTAGTGGGGTTAGCCTATGTATCCTTGTAGTCAATTCTTTGTGCATGTTTTTTAAATACAAATGTAGTACTTAAAGTTGGAAAATTTAGATGTTTTGCATTTACTTACCTCTCTTACAGGTGAATTCTCTCTGCTCATTAACATTTATGAACCTTGCCAATATTGTAAAAGCTCTGTTTGGCCGGAAGTTAGGTACAGATCCTGTGGAATGATTTATGTAACATATTTTCTTGCTTTTTTCTCCTTAGTTTTTCCCCATGTCTTGGACTTGTGGGCGAGCAGAAATAAAGGAATGATCTAGCTCAGGGTATCTGCTAAGGGACATTTTGGTACCACCATCAGAAAGCTACAGACCTGTTTATCTTTAGATTATTCCAGGTATTTATCTCTTCAGTTAGTACTCAAGCTGTGCAGCCAAATTGTTGTTGCAGGTAATACTTTCATTGACCACATGTGTGTTTTGCCATGAGTGACAGCTAAATGTGGCCCACAGTTAGTTTTATGAAAGGATGAAGAATTATAGCTTATAGGGGGTAATCTTTATACACCTAGGACTGCCCCCTCAGGCCCTTTCCAGTCTGCTCTTCCTCCTCCTCTTCCTTACTAGCATCAGGGGTCATTACCCTAGCATATCACTTCCTAATGCTTGCTCCAGATGAATTTGGAATTACACTTGTCATTTACCCTTGCCATTGTCATCTTGCATTTTTATTTCATAAGTGTACTGTTTTATTGCCACAGAGCTCATTTGAGATTAAATTAGATATAAAGTCTAATATAATAACATAGGCAGATTATGACTATTTCTATCATAATTAGATCTAAAGAAAATGATGTGTATATTTTGTGTTGTAAATAGCAGGATCTGGGCAAAGGAAGGTAGGTAGATAGCACTTGAGGGAGGGCTAAATGTTTTGCTTTTTGCTTTTGTAGTTTAGATAAATAACAAGTACTATAATTTGGTTTAGTAGTTCTTTCTTCTTTAAAGGTTTCTAGTCTCCTAAGCTAAATTTAAACATAGAAATCATCATCTAATAAGTACTTGCTCCAAAGAAGAATTAGTCAACTGTTTAAAAATCCAACACAATACCAGACATTGAACAGTGAAAGTCATTCTCCTGTAGGTGGCATTGCCAGTGGCTCTTAGCAGACAGATTCAAGTAGTCTGACGGTGGTGGTTCTTCTGTATCATTTTGACAGAGTAAATGGAAAGGTTAAACTTTTACTTTTTCACAGTTTTGCAGCAGCTATTGACTTTTGCTTCTTGAAGCACTTTTAGGAGCATTATCTCAGCCTTTCATTTTAATATATCAGAATTCACTCTTAATTAATCTTCGAATATGCAAGGTCTGTAGGTGAATACACAGATGAGCAGGACAATGCTGCTACCCCCAAAGAGCCTGAAATCTAATAAGGAAAGCAGGTTGTAAACTATTTTCTAAGTACAGCACAACACAGAAAGAAGCTAACATTAAATTAATGCATGAGACAAAGACCCAGTCACTTCTAAAACAGGTTAGTGATTGCCTTGAAGCATTTAATTTTCAACTTAAACAGTAGGAGAGATTTTATTTTGATTGGGGAAACTGGAGGCCAGCTGGACAAATCAAGCAAGGCTCTACTGTCCATATTCTTTTTGGTGAGCATCAAGTAGACCTGTGTGGTTACTGTAGTTATGTCCAGTACTGAAATAGCAGATCAAGGGAAATAACTGGTTAAGAACCAGGTTATGCTGCTTTTGAATGCTATACTTAACACTCTGAGCAGGGGAAAAATATTGCTGTTTTGCAGAAGAGCAGTGAAAGCTGCTGATGTGTATTTTAGGAAGGAACTCTGGCATCAGTATGGAAGGTGGCCAGGAGTGAACATTTGGAAGCCACGAAGCTTGAAAGGGGTCATTATAAGAGATAAGGGGTAAAAGAATGAGAACCTGAGCCTAGGAGGTGAAGGTGGAAAAGAAGGGATAGTTGACAGGTCAAAGGATATTGGGAAGTAGATTTGCCATCTTTCAACTATTCTGGGATGTACTTTTTTCCACATTGTAACATCTTTGAGATCTGGTTGTATCTTACAAGTGATGGCACCTTACAGTTGTAATTGGCGGCATTTTTCATTCATTTTACTTAGTGGCACATAAAATATTGGTGTTTCTCAAAATCTCTGGCTTCTTGGACTTAATAAATCATACCAGGATGTGGTGACAGATTGGATGGTGAAGAGAAGTAAAAAGGGTGTCAGAGGCAGCTCTTAGTATTCTAGCCCAAGTGGTAGTAAGGTGGTGGTGCCATTTACTCAGACAAGAAGGAATGTAGGGGGAAGACCGAGCACATCGGGAGGCCAGCTTTGATTTGGACATGTTAAGGTTAAGACATTTGCAAGATCTTTACCTGGAGTTGGCTCCTGGGCATGTGGATGGAGTCACGTTGTTACCTTTTCTTTCTTTTTTTGTTTGAGGGAGTGCTGTGTAGAAGTCTTTGTGTTTCCACCTTTACACTATTAAATCTTAAGCAACACCTGAATGAAAAGTGTACTAGGTTAAACCACAGTTTTCAGAGATGGAGACTGATGTCCCTTGCACCTAAAGTGCCTAACCAAGGTCAAACTGCTCATTAAGTGGCAGCTCCGGAATTGGTCCCTGGTTTATCTCTCAGTGCTTGAGCTCTGCCACTTATTGAGATCTCAGGAGCTGTCACCATAGAGGAGATGTTAACACCATGTGATACATAAGATTAAGAGAGAACTAGAACTGTGTCAGATAAGATGGCCCAGGACAAAACAGAGAAGGCAGCCTCAGTATTTTGACTAAGCATTTCAGTCTGTGATCCTCTTCCTATCAAACCTATTCTCCACCAACATTTCAGCCTTACCCAGACCTATCTGTTGATTATGATTCTCTCACTTTTTCACTGTCATTACCATTCAAGTACTCATTTCCTTTATTAGTCACGGTCATTTATTATCCTCAGTTCCTGTCTCTCTCATACTCCTCGGCAAAACTCCATTTCTGGGTGAACCCAGCTACTCATTTATTTCCTGCCTGAACCTGAGCTGCTGTTAGTTGTTAAGAAAAATACACACCTATGTTAATTGGTCTTAATTTAGGGTCAAAACCACAGACCTCAAGTAGGAACTCAGCAGTGTTTGGCAATCCTGCTACATGTCCCTAGTAAATTCACTTTCTCACATTTCAAAATAACTGCTTTATTCTATTTGTTTCACGTTGATGTCCCTTTCCTCTTCTCCATTTCAGCTGGTAACCTCGCCTTACATTCACTGCCAAAATATAAGCAATTGTAGCAGTTGCAACAGGAGTTCTATAATCTTTGCATTAACATACCTTCCAACCCGTTTGTGTTCATTCTCATGCCCTCGCTCGGCCTTCCCTTTTGTCACAATGGAAGGCAGATCCTCACTGGTATATAAGCCAAGTCTCCACCTTGTGCTTTATGAGTAGATCTCGCTCCCCTCTTCACTTCTTAGGAACTTTGCTGTCTGTGAAATCCTCCCCTGATTTTTCCATCATTAATAGCCTCTCCTTACTGTATCATTCCCATTGGCGTTCCTTACCGTGGCCTCATTTTTATGTTCTCTCCTTTACAGCAAAACAACTTTTTTGTCTCTCAACTTCTGATCAGATTTCCAACCCCCCAGTCACTGGCACAGTGCTTAGCAGGAAGAGCTCACTGTGACTTCCATGCAGTTAAATCCTGTAGTCACTTCTGTGTTCACATCAGACTCAGTCTGTCCTCAATATTTGACATGCTTGGCCTCTGTTGTGCTCTTAATTTTTTTCTCTCTGCTTCTGTGAGACAACACTCTCCTGTCCTCCCACACAGGCCCCTCCTTCTCAATTCCTTTAGCTGATTGCCCCTCCTCTTCCTCTGCTTTTGAGAATGCCTTATCTCCAGCTGTTTTGCCCATGCAGGGATTTTCTCCCTTGGATTCAAATGCTATAATTTTTTATGTCAGTGATTCCCAGAGCCTCCCTTGTCCACTTGGAAGTCAGCTTGGCATTACAGATTTAATATGGCCAAAACCAAATTCTTGATGTCTACCACGTGTGAAACCTTCCATTCCTCTTTCTTTCTCACCTTAGTGATATCACCAGCCACTGAGTCACAATCATTTTTTTCAAACTGGGGAAATACTGTGGGAGCAATTACATAGGAAATACTGGTTGTCTTTAAGTGAGTGCTTCTAAGGAGGGAGGCCCATAAGGGATGGGAGAGCACCTTGAATCCCCTTAAACAATGCCACAGATTTATGTTGTCATTGGCTTTCATACGTTTTCAGATGGCTTCATGACCTACAAAGAGAATTTAAATCATTGCTCTAAAAGTCCAAGGTGATATTTGGGGGGTATAGGTACTGCTGTGAATTTCTTGGGAATCGGGCCTATGTGCTTGTGTGGGTATGTGCATGTGTTTGAGCATCGACAGGATAGATGTGATTTCTTCTTGGAACTTAGTTTGAGACTTTTTAGTTAAATCATTTCATAACTTAAAGATGAAATTAAAACACACGTGAGTATATTTTGGTCTAGACTTGCGAATCATATGAGTATTTAGGGAAAAAGAAAACAACCTACAATGAAAATTTAAACTTTTCTTTCTGCCTCTTGAAACTAAGAATACCTCCCTGAAAGAGTTCCCAGACCCAATTCCAGCGTGGGGAGGGGGGCTTCCCCACACAAACAGGCAGTTCTCAGAAGCCAATAGGATGTCTGAGAAATCAACTCAGTCCTGGCACTGTCTCCCCATGGACAGAATCAGATTCTGCAGGTAAAGGGCTTAGTTCTCAGTCATAAGCCCAGGTTGTTCCCTGTACCTCTCACAGACTATAAAGCAGAGGTTCCCATGACCCTTTTCTCAGGTTTGATTTATTTGCGAGAACAGCTCACAGAAGCAAAGACAACCCATTTACCCACTAGGTTATGGACTTATTGCAGGTAATATTAAAAAATATAAATGAATAGCCAGAGAATAGATAAGATACATAGGGTGAGGGCTCAAACGAAGGCATTTTTGCCCTCCTGGAGCTTGGGGCCTGGCACAGTGGCACCTGGAAATGTTCTGATTCTCCAATATGGAAGCTCCAAAAAAGGGCCAAAAGGCTGTCCTTTTGGGTTTTTATGGAGGCTTTATTACTAGTCATGATTGACTAAGTCATTGACCATTGGTGATTAATTCAACCTCATCCCCTTTCCTCCCTGAAAATCGGGGTAGAACTGAAAATCCAATCTTCTAATGCATTAGTTGCCAAGCAGTGGTATGTGTACCCTGGCGGGGTACGTGCTGGGCCATTCAGGGGTACATGAAAAATAGTAATGGCGAAAAATCAAGTAAAGTAAAAAAGTGCAAAACGTTAGTTATGGAACAATGAATGTTAAGTGTGAATCACCCTTAATGGAGACACTTCAAAATTAGATCACATTAGCGAATGATGATTGGTGAGGGTGTGGCTACGAACCAGCCCTTCCCCCAAACCGCTCTACCACCAATCATCATGCACAGTTTCAAAACAATGCATTTGTGATGTTTCTAGAGCTTCCCCAAACATATAAATACGTCCGTAGCCAGAGAGTTTGATCAGATTAGTTATTGACTGAGTAAAAGCACATTGTCGTTAATCCTGATTCTTTTCAAGTAGTTTTTTAATGTAATGTTTAACATAGTTTCAGTTATTATTGTCAGTGATTTTTAAGTGTATCAGTTATGGGTCAGTGGTTGAAAACAGGAATGGTTAAAAAAATGAAACCTGATGTGGATTATAACCTGTCGCCAAGTACTTCTCAACACATGTCCGCAGCTTCAAGTACACCCACACTGGGAGATAGTAAAAAGGTGCATGCCTACATAGAAGAAAAGACAACACTCTGGAGAGTATATTAAATATGGGTTTTCCTTTGTAGGGGATGATGACTGTCCTAAGCCTTTGTGAGGTGTGTGTGGGGGACTATCCAATGGTTGCATGAAACTCTCTCTACTCATGTGACATTTAGAAACTAAACATTCTGTGCATAAAAACAAAGAAATATTAATAACATTTTCAGCACTTAGAAAAGCACCCAACTGTTACTTCATATGTGATATCAGGAAAGAAAGACAATGAGAATGCAGTTGAGGCTTCATACTATATTTTTTATCACATAGCTAAATGTGGTAAAAAAAAACAAACCACACCATAGCTGAAGATTTAATTTTTCCTTGTATTAAGGATGTCATATTTTATATATCTGGGAAATAACATGTCCGCAAAATCAATACTATCTCTTTTTTAAACACTACAATATCTCGATGAATTCAGGAACTGTCTGACGATGTTGAAGCTGTACTAGTAGATTTAGGAAAAGTAAATTATTTTCCATCCAGGTTGATGAAAGTATAGATCTTGCTGATTTCTGTTTTGCTCATCATTGCGAGTTACTTGGTAGGAAATGAAATTGAGGAAAACCTGTTGTTTTGTTGCCCAGTGACAGAGCGTACCACAGGCAAAGATCTTTTTAATGCAATCAGTGATTATTTTTGAAAAGGACATTAGTTGGTTGAATTGCTGTGGTATATGCATTGATGGAGGCAAGCCTATATCAAGTTATTTCATAGGCCTATGCAACCGAATTAAAGAAGTAGCTCCTCATGTACCAGGGAGTAACTACTACATTCAAAGACAAAGTCTTGCATTCAAGCCTCTTCCTAGTAAAGTAGAAGTTCTTTAAGAGACTGTAAAAGTTGTAAATTTTATTAAGTCACAATCACAAAACTCCAGATGGTTTTAAAGCACTATGTGAAGAAATGAACAGCATTCACAGCACATTACTTTTGCATACTGAGGTAAGGTGGCTATCTCGTGGCAAAGTACTTACACAGATGTTTGAACTTAGACATGAAGTCCAGATATTTTTGAAGACCCTTGTTTCTCTCTTGCTCCAAAGTTTCAGGACAATGATTGGCTTAAACATCTTGCATATTTATCAGATATTTTTCTAGAAATAAACTCAACTTGGGACTTCAAAACAACTCAGTCACCATATTCAAAGTAATCGACAAAACTGAGTCAGTGATTTAAAAACTGGATTATTGGAAAATGTATTGAAAGAGGTAAGCCTGAAGTTTTTGAAACTCTGTACAACTTCTTATATGAAAATGACTTGCACCTATTCCAAAATGTGAAAGAGAATGTTGTAAGTCACTTGGAAGGTCTTAAAGTGTCCTTTTATAAGTATTTCCCTCAGTGTGGAAAAGAAAACAACTGGATTGTAGTTCCCGTTAATGAAGAATTCTTCAAAGAAGCAAACTATCAATGAAAAAGAGCAGTTAATCGAACTTTCACCTGACTCTTCTTTAAATTCTGATTTTAAAGAAAGCATCTTGCTAATTTCTGGGTAGATGTCAGTGAGGAATATGAACAACTGAGTGAGAAGGCATTCAAATACCTCTTTCCATTTACTAATATTGAACTAGTGGAGAGAGCTTTTTCTTCTTGCAACTTCAGAAACAACAAGTATCACAATAAGCTTAATGCAAGTCCAAATTTAAGACTATATCTTACATCTTTTGAGCCTGATTTCAAGGAACTAAGTGCATCAAAGCCAGCTCAGTGATCTCACTAACAATGTTTCAATGGACTAGTGATCTGCATAACAATTACAGACTTTTCAGATAACACAAATATTATTATTAATAATAAATTAAAAGTTTGTTAAATAGTTGATCATTATTATCAATATTTAACTGTTATGAATATTGTAAAATTAAATCTATGATTTGTATTTTTAGTGTAGTAATTTTTCTTTCCTAACTTATTACCTCATTTCCACTATTTTACATCAAGATAGGTACTGAATGTGTCAGTATTTAAAAACAGCTGTTTTAAAAACAAAGAGTATAATTTATAGAAATGAGTTTAAAAGAGGAACACAAGTGGAAAAAGTTTGGGAACCACTGCTCTAACTACAAAGTTGGTTTCTACTGGCAACCAGCCCCCACCATTGGGTGGAATCCAAAAGTCACCTCATTAACATAAGAAGAGACATCATTGTTGCTCTTATCATTTAGAAAATTCCAAGGGTTTTGGGAGCTGTGATGCAGGACCTGTGGATGAAGACCAAATATATCTGAAGAATGCATTTAGGTTATCTGAATAACCAAATATATATGTGCATACACACACACACACACACACACACACATATATATACATATTAACATATTGCACTCCCAGAGAAGCACTCACTACTGACTGTTAGCAGGGAGGAGTACTTTGGAAGAAGAGTTTGATTGAGATGTTGCACTTCAGTCTTATTAATTAATTAATTAATTAATTTTCATCCTATCAAATCAGTTGAACAGAATGAATTAGATTGGTTTCTCCAAGAGAAAGTTTAAATCCATGCTGAATTTTATTCTTTGTTTAGTTTTCTTACATTAGTGTTCATAATCAAGGAAGCACCTAAGTTTTTGGAAATGCAGACTAAGAAAAGAGAGCACTTTATAGTGAGACATCAACTGACTAATTACGTGCCTAGCATGGATCCCCAAGTGTGTGATTTGACTCCTTTAAAATGAATGAATACCCTTAGTCTGAGTATTCATGTACTAAGGTGGACATACAGTGTTTTCACATGGAAAATGGTTTGTGGTGATTCTGTCTCTTCTTTCTCCCTTTACTTCCTCTGTTTTCCCTTGATCTTGCAATCCCTGATGGAGAAGAACTCTCCAATAGTATTGTTATTATTAGAACACGAAAATTTTGAAAATGTCGATTAAGTGTTTTGAGTCTCACAGTAAAACTACCATGTAAATCAAGTGAAGGCCTAAGCATTTCTGTCTTTTTATTACTATTTTTGGTTGTTTTTGTTAAATTTGTGCTGTTTGAAAAACATTAAGTCATTCTTTCTGTCAAGTTCCCCAACTAATTGAATGTTAAATACTGTCTTAATAGCAATTACTTCATTCAACAAACCTTTATTGAGTACTTGCTATGTACTAGGCTGTCTTCTAGGCTCCAGGGATTTAGGAGTGAATGAAACTAAGGAAGCTCTTGCTCTGTTGGAGCTTCCATTCTAGAAGGGAAGACAGACAATAAATAAGTAAATAGGTATATAAGAGCAGGTAGAAAACTAAAACAACTTTCTGTTTTCCCTCTGGGGAGATAGCTAATAAATATGTAAGCAACCAAAGTACAATTACCAGGTACAAAACCAAAGCAACTTCTCTCTTCTATTTTCCCTCTGATAAAACGACTGAATGCCTACTTAACCCTGAGTGAGCTGCCTAAGTTTTTCCTACTTTGGTTTATTTATTTGTTAAGTGTATTTATTCAGGTCACCTCACAGGACTATTTAAAACCAAAACAAAGATAGAGTGAGAGAGAAAATGCATATGAAGACCCTTAAAATACAAGGGCTGTCTGGGAAAAAAAATCCAGCCATAGATGCCTCTGTTTTTCATATTACATAACTGAGTATTTTCCGGACAGCCCTCATATAAGACTATATAAATGTAAACTATTATTTGTATTTGCTTAAATGCAGTCAAAAATTTGTATATTTGGTGTGTGTCAATAATTCTGTCAGCATTATTGTTTAGATTATACACTACTTGAGAGTAGGACTCGTGTCTTTTAGGGTTATTTTAGTTTTCATGCCTCTTTTGGTTCAGGGACTTCTAGTAAGATGTGAGTACTTAACAGTTCATTGCTGTTACTCTGTAATATACACGTAGAATGAATTGAGGGAAGGATTCAAGCATCAGAAAGGTGCTTGCACTAAACTAAATGATCTTTAAAGAACCTAATCCTCATTTCATATTCTAAAGTAGAATAGTTGAAGGAAAATTGTCCTGGCCTTCATGGGACAAAGTGCATTTTCTCTTTGGCTGTGAATGTGGTTTGGAACAAAATAAAACCATATTATAGTAGGTCAAAAGTTTCAGTTTCTGTGACCAGGTATCACAGCTAGGTTAAACATAGATAAGAAACAATGTGATAGCAGAAGCAGCTACTCTGCTTCTACACCTCCTCTACTGTGTTCTGGAGAAGCAATTTGTTTGCTCTTAACTAAATCTTTTGGGATTCTAGTTATGACTCTTACTCTGTACTAAAAGTAATGCTTCTTTTTTTCAAAGGTGCGCCAACCTGTCATATGCATCAACAACCATGTATTTTGTTCAATTTGTATCGATTTGTGGTTGAAGAATAATAGCCAATGTCCAGCTTGCAGAGTCCCCATCACTCCTGAAAATCCTTGCAAAGAGATTATCGGTAAGGGCCTATTTTATAAACACATAGAAATAGATTTGAAACAATCTCTAAGTAGTATATATTTGAAGGAAAACCAAAATAGATCACTTTCAATGATGTTACTTTGCCAATATCATACTGGATTAGTTGGTCATTTGTATAATCTGTAAGTGGAACACTGAGGAGGCACTATGGGAAATCTTAGAACTTCATGGAACTTTCATTTTGGTAGAGGTTGTATATGTGGACCAAAATATTAATAGTTTAAAGCAGCAGATGCAAGAAAAGGCCCACAGATTTTAGGCAAGAGGATTCAGCGAGGAACGTCGAGAAAGCCTTCGTGAAGAGATGGTCTTTACGATGAGATTTAAGAATGGATAAAATTTTCAACTGGTAAAGATTAGGGAAAGCATTTTATGCAGAGGAAATAGCGTGACTAAACTTTCGAGGTAGAAAAACGTACAACGTGTTTTTGGAAATGATCGCTAGTCTAGTTTGGGTCTGACTACTAAAATAAGACTGAAAAGGTAAGTTGACACTTTAGTGCAAAGAATCTTGAGTGACAGATCAAATCAGGGATTTGCTCTGAGTGAGAAAAAAGATGAGGTGGGCATGAGAGTTTTGAGTTAGGGAAGTGTCATCCAAAATATGCTTGAGGGATATTACTCAGGTGAGGATATAGAGGTTGGGCTGTAGGGAGAGACAGGATGTGAATAGGTCAGGTAGGAGGTTCTTGCCTAGGTGAGAGAATGTGAGTCCAGATTAAGGATGAAAGAGAAAATCCAGTGCTGTACTAGTATGGGCAAGAAGGGGGATAGGGATTGAACTAGAAGATACCAAAAAATAAAATTTTTATAGAGCGTTTTTAGTGTTGGATTTTTGTTCTGATCATATAAGTTAATTCTCTTAGATTGCAAAATTAAAATGATTTTTATTTGTTTCTGCTTTAGGAAAAATTGAAAGTGAATTTATCATTAGCTATATAGAAAACACCTTTCAGAAAACTTAAGAAGTCATTGTAATAGTCCCAAAGTAGGGAAAATGAACTTAAATAAGATTTCCACAATGGAAGTGGAAAGGAAGATATACGAGGTCTGACAATTAAGTTCATGAACTTGCACCATGTGCTTATGTTGGCAGCACTGCACAAACTACTCGGTAAGGTTTCATTACCTTGGTATATCTGTCTCGCAGCTGTGTTGGTGTTGACGTGTGGCAGTGTCTTGCTGAGTGTTCATTATTGTTGTGTGTTTTTGTGTGCCATAATGAGAATGTCAGACCTTTAATTAGAGCAACAAGCAAACATTAAATTTCTTGCTAAACTTGGCAAGAGTGGAAGTGAAATCAGGGACATGTCAGTCCAAGTTTATGGGGATAATGCCAAGAAGAAAATGGCAGTGTACAAATGAATTAAACGTTTTTCTGAGGGGAAAGAGTCCTGATAAAGAGAGGTCCAGGTGGCCAGTAACAAGCAGAACTGATAAAAACATTGCAAAAATTTATGGAATTGTGGGTCTAAATTGTCAGCTGACTGTGAGAAACATAGCAGACCAAGTAAACATCGATAGAGAAACAGGAAAATTTTAACTGAAAATCTTGGCATGAGAAAGGTGTGTGCAAAAATGGTCCTGAAGGAGCTCATGAATGAACAAAAGCAAAGGAGAGTCAAAGTTTGCCAAGATCTTTTGAAGAGGCTTTATTATCACTGGTAATGAAACATGGGTGTACCAATATGACCCTGAAACAAAATATCAAAGTGCCCAATGGAAGTCAATCAATTCTCCACAACCAAAAAAATTCCATCAGTCCAAATCAAGGGTCAAATCAATGTCGCTAACCTTTTTTGATATCAGGGGATTGTTCATTATGAATTTGTACCAACTGGACAAAGAGTCAACCAAATTTACTATTTGGAAGTGCTGAAAAGACTGTGAAAAAGTTAGACAAAAATGACCTGAACTTTTCGCCAACTCATGGCTCTTGCATCATGACGATGCACCAGCTCACAGACACTGTCTGTGAGGGACTTTTTAGCCAGTAAAGAAATAACTGTTTTGGAACACCCTCCCTACTCACCTGATCTGGCCCCCAATGACCTTTTCTTTACCCGAAGATAAAGGAAATACTGAAACGAAGACATTTTGATGACATTCGGGGCATCAAGGGTAAAAGGATGACAGCTCTGATGGCCATTCCAGAAAAAGTTCCAAAATTGTTTTGAAGGGTGAACTAGGTGCTGGCATCAGTGCATAGCCTCACAAGGGGAGTACTTTGAAGGTGACCATAGTGATATTCAGTAATGAGGTAGGTAGCACTTTTTCTAGGATGAGTTCACGAACTTAATTGTCAGACCTCGTATGCCGGAATAAAAGAACTAGTAGGACTTTGGAACTAAGATATCTGAAGGAGAAATCAGAGCTAGCTCCAAGGTTTCTTTCCTGGGTGCCTGGGTGAAGTCTGATAGAGGAATAATTCTCTGCTGCTCCATACAGCAGTGTTTATCTCTGTGCCTCCAGTTCTGTACCTGTACTGAAGGCAAAGTCTTTGCCTGTAATACAAGGTGTCAAGTCTTCTCTTGCAAGGTATGAGGTTAGATGATTAAAGTAACTGGAATGTTTTCCCCCAGCTTCTCTTCACATCCCTTCCTGCCCTCATTTATCATATCTCTGCAGTATTTCATAAATTATTTCAAGTAAAATAGTTCATCTGTCCTTGCATTTAGATAGAACATCCTGAAAAAGAACATCTGCAAAATGTCCTTGCTATCATGATGCTAAGTATAAAGAAGGTAACCACAGCATAAATGAATTTGCAGGAAAAAATCATTTTTAGTATATTTGTAATGAATTATTATTGGCAGACACTAATGCTGTCATTTGTAATCCATTGTAACTGAGTTGTTACAATCAGTAAAAAGACCCATTAATCTATTTAGTGTGTTACTAGTAATTAGGTATGTTTGAATGAATATATTGGTTACAATATAATAATATATATCAGAATGTATATATTATATATTATGCTATATAGATAATATATGAAATATATATTGAAAATGTTGATAACATATTTATGTAATATATCGCTTAATGTATATAATATTGGTTTTATCATTACTTAACAATTATTGTGTATTCAAAATTTGCTATAATTCAAATGTGATAATAAAATATAATATTTGCCTTATTGAGTTACATAGGTAAGTAAACTCAACATGCTATTTTACTGTAGGTATTCTTATGATGTTATTTGATGTTAATTTTTTCTCAGGGTTAAGGTAGAGAAAAGGCCCAGGTGGCAACCCCAAATATGAATATAAGTAGAAATTAAGCTGGAGAACTATATAAAATAATGAGAAGTGTGTTCCTTTTTATTTGTATTCTGCCCCAACGAGAATGAAAAGTGAGATATTTTGTTTCCTGCAGGAGGAACCAGTGAAAGTGAACCTGTGCTAAGCCACACAGTCCGGAAGCACCTTCGGAAAACTAGACTTGAGTTACTCCACAAAGAATATGAGGTAAATAATAATTAAAATTTTAAATGAAGACAACATTGAATTCAAGGTGGAACAGAGCTATCTCTGTTCCTGGACTTCTTAGAATAAATATCCAGTGAAATCTTATTTCAATGCCAATTTAAAAATAATCTTATTTCATAAATTCTTTTTCTTCTTTCCTGTTTCAAATAGAAGAAAGAAACATATGGAAGTATTTCTATTTTTTTTTTCTTTCTTTTAATTTAAAATTCGCCCTCAACAGACAGATCATTTTGTAGGTATTTGCTCCCTCAAGAAGTGGGGAGGTAAAAGAAAGCCTCTTGTAAAATTCAGTGTTCCAGTACCCACAAGATACGATGAATGCTGTGGTAAATAGTGACTACAATCCTCACTCTGTTTTGTTTCGGCGTGTAAATTCACTATAATTATAAGCCTCATCAGTCCTGAAAGTTAATATACTTATGTCAGCTACAAGCAAAGAATTTGTTTGCGTGAAATATGGTATTTCCTGATCTTTTTTTTTCATGTAAAACAGTGTTTCTTTAATAAAAATTGTATATATTTAAGGTATACAACATGATGTTTTGATATTTATAGAGAAATGATTATATCAGTCAAGCCAATTAAATTAACATGTCCATCTCACAGTTACATGTGGGGGTGGGGGGTAAGAGCACCTTAAATCTCTCTTAGCACATTTCCAGAATACAACACAATATCAGTAACTGCTATAGTCATCATGCTGTATACTAGATCTCTAGCCTTAGTTTTCCTACATGATTACAGCTTTGTACCCTTTGACCCATCTCTTTCTCCACCTCTCCCACCTCCCCATTTCCCCTATCTCCCCACCCTCATAACCCCTGTTTAACTCTCTGCTTCTATATATTTTAGAATTTCTTAGATTCTACATATAAGTGAGATCATTCAGTAGTTTTCTTTCTGTGAAAGTGATTTGACACAGTGACGGAATTTTTCTAAATTAGCTTCATGCTAATTTGAATAGTAAACATTAGGCCCTATTTTCATTTTATGTTCTCTAAAGGGGGGATATTATTGATCTCCTTCTTTGATACAAAATATCTTTAAGTTAAACTGTATACATGGAAACTACTTCAACTGCCTCAAACTTTTTATTGAAATAAAGGGGTTCATAAATAAATGACTGAATAAATGTTCATTCACATATGTGCTTTTCTGCTTGTATTTCTTCATTCATTAATATATTGATTCAAACAAAGTGATTTTCTCATTTTATAATGTTGTTTAACTTGAAATGTATTATAATTTAAAATCATAAATAGTACTATATGTTAATTCTAAAATGTATTCTTACATACATAATAAATATTTATCATACTTAGGCACTAGTCAGATTAATCCTTTAGAAGTTCACTGGCATGTTGAGCTACTTGGAGTTTATTTTCTAACAACAGAATTTTTCATAGTCTTAGTTTAAGAAGAAATACTCATTATAGATTAATAAATAGGGAGTTCCCTGGTGGTGTAGTGGCTAGGCTTTGGCGCTCTCAACGCTGTGGCCTGGGTTTGATTCCCAGCCAGGGAGCTACCCACCCTCAAAAAATAATAAAATAAAATAAAATAAATGATATCATAGAAAAGAATTCTAGCCCAAATATTTAATAATTGGACTTAAGATAATAAGTAGTTCCTGATGGGAAAATCTAAACTTGGAATAGTCATGATGGTAAATGAAGAACCAGAATGTAGAAAAGTTAAAAATTAACTACAGGTTTATTCTGAAAGGAAAGTGGAAAGAAATGGTACATGGTTTTAATTCTTACTTCAAATAAAGAAGCAAAAATATAAACATCAAACAAAACTATAATAGATCACCTTCATCAACAGTGTATTTCTAAATTTCCCTCTGTAAAGCAATTAAACTATCAGAATTTTCTTCTGAGGAATCTACTTCCTTGTTGAATTCATATGACTTTTGTTTCCTGGATATGTTAAATAGAATCAGAGACCTGACATTTTTATTTTTTTAAAACCACGAACTGTCATTGAATTTAAATGAAGCAGTGGCAATGCCAATTTTTATCAGAGTCAAATATATTTTGAGAATTTGAACTATATGTGACTTTCTACCTACAAAACTATGGGGTGCCAAAGAAATGTATCCACACTTTAAGATGTTTTCTATGTATTACTTTTCAAAGTTGAATTGAATTACTGTAGCAATGTGTAGAATGACGTTCACTCAAAAGATGGTATTAATCAAATGAATACTAGTGTCACCATATGACAGGGAGGGCATTCAAAGAAACTGGCAGAAGCATGGTTGTTCGAGGAGTTGAAGACCATTTTGAAGTGGTATTTGAAATAGAACGTTTTTTGAGTTTCCCTCAGGTTCTCCTTAATTAGCACCCCTTGATTTCTACTTATGGAAGGCCTTAAAGGATGTGGTGTACCATAGAAAACTGGCTACATGGTGGTACTTTGGGAAGAAATTGAAACGGCATGCACGGTAATACAGGTGAACACTTTGGTCAACATTGCTCAAGCAGTAGTTCGCTGTACTCAGAAGTGTCTAAGTAACCACTTTGAGCACCTCTTGTAATTGCCAGTCAAATGCGAAACTTCTGTTCACCTTTTGTTTTTGCTATATATTAAGTATTACAATTTTAATACAGTTTTTTCCTTTCTTAAAATGTGTATACATGTTTTTGGCACCCTCTGTATTTTGATGTATAAAGAATCTGTGTATCTATAGAAGTTGAGAGTATAAAATTTAAAAACACACTTGGCCTCAGGTTAGCGTGTGTATGTGGTTAGTGTCTGTGTCTGCCTGACGGTTTTGCAATGCTTTTTTAGGATGAAATAGATTGTCTGCAGAAGGAGGTAGAAGAACTCAAGAGTAAAAATCTCAGCTTGGAGTCCCAGATCAAGACTATTCTGGATCCTTTAACCTTGGTGCAGGGCAACCGAAATGAAGACAAACATCCAGTTGTGGATAATCCAAGTAAAATTGACCAAGAAACTATAGCAGAGTGGAAGAAAAAACTTAAAACAGCTAATGAAATCTATGAAAAAGTGAAAGATGATGTGGACAATTTAAAGGAGGTAAGTGGTGGTTGTTTTTAAGATTCTATTATCATTTTAAAATTTCTATTATAGTTGTTTTCAAAATTCTATAATATTGTAAGTACCTTCAAAAGTATAAATAGCCATGTTACCTTGACTCACTAGATGATTGTGAGAGGAAAGGACAAAATCTCTGGATGAGCATTTAAAAGGGATACGAAAACTTTTTCTCCTTAAATATCATTAGCTGCCTAGAAATGTCAGGTGGTTCCATTTGTGACTGTAGTTCGGGACTCTGTGGTGCTTCTATATGAATTTGCATCTTGTGGGAAAGTGACATCAATTTAAAGGATGACTTTCTATTCCCCCTCTTTGTGGTTTACCTTACTTTTTCCTAAGCTTACATCAGTGACTGCCCTGTATACATAAAAACAAATATGTATCCATTTCCCTACCTATAAAATGAAAGACTTGGACCATCTATTTTCTAGTACTAGCATTCTCTGATTTTTAAGTAAATAGTTAAGGCTTAATGCCTAATTTCAAGAAAGCTGTAAGTAGCCTTTTTAGCGATTTCATGCAAAAAACTGTTATGGCTTATAAAGTGTGTTCATTTTTTTTCAATTATTCTTCCATTCATCCAATAAGATAGAGAAAGCGTAGGTGAAAAAACCAAACCTTTAGGATTTTTCAGTCTAGGAAAGAAGATTAGATCCACGCAATCAGCACCAGAAATTATAATCAGGTGCTATATGGCTTTGTTTGCCAAAGGGACCAGTCTTTAACTTGACTTCAGTTTTATTCACACTGGAGTCCTGTTGTGCTGAATGCAGGTGGTTTTGTGGTATCCAGGTTGACAACCACCCATTCAATCTATCTGCATGCCCTTAAAATACTGTAACCGTAGTGTTACTAAATCCTGCCTTCTAAAATTACTAATGACCTCTATATGATACTTTAAAGAAGTATCACCACATACTGGCCCTCAGATCCTTAGTAAGGTTAAGTAGCAGAGAAGTATCTGTAACTTTTAGTGTAAATACTAAGCCATTTTCACATACCCACATGTAAAATAATGCCACTTGGGTTCAGAAAAGGCAGATGAGAGAAAGAAGGGAACTTAGTCCTTTCAGGAAAAAAAACAAAACAAACAAACAAAAAACCGCAGACATAATTGCACTGAGTTTGTTACATGTTTAGGGAATTGGGCATTGATGGCCAACATGTTGGTTTGTCTAAGAGAAGAGGACACAAAAAGGAAAGACAGCTGGGAAGTTACAATATTTATCAATCTTCCATGTCCCCATTAACTTCCATTCCTCTTCTTGAGCCATCGGTCTCCTTTATGGTTACTAAACTTCATTTAAGTTTTTGCCAATAAATGCTTCTTAGAGCATGAAGCTTGGTAAGGAAACTTTACTCTGATCTCCTAAGAGTGGGGTTGGGGATGTATGCAAAGGAAAAGTATATAAAGTATAGTTTTTCTTTGCTTTTTTAAAGGTCACATATTGATTCAATACCAAAGCTATCCTGAGATCTCAGAATTATTTGGGATATTTAATAAGTCCATTTTGGGTGCATAGTGATGGTATTAGGCAGTATTAGGCAATAAACTAGGGCACAAATGAATTAAAAAACATAACTTGCAGGGGCAAAACTTGAATGTGAAGGAAAAAATAATAACCTATAAATCACATACAGGAGGACAAAAGATACAGAATAAAGGACTACTTAGAATGAGTGAAATGGACTTTTTTCTGACGTTTTTAGCACTAACTGAGCACTAACCATTATGAGATCAGCATCATTACCCAATCAGTGCTGAGAATGCAAAATAGTTAGCTAAAGACTTCTTTACTTCCAGATGCAACAAAGAAACAGAACTCTGCCCTTTGTAATCTTTACCCCTCTAACTCTCCTGAAAATATCTCCTGATAGTTGAGGAATTAGGCAGCCCATAAAGAGAATATTAAGAGAGCCCAGAACTGGTAAGAGACCTTGATGATACAGTATAGAGGGAATAGGGAAAAGAAATCTCAAATGAGTTTCTAATTTAAGCTTATCATCATCATCAAAAAGCATTCACTAAGTGCCTCCTCTTACAGTGCTATGCTTGAGAGCTTAATTCATTGTCTGTGTGTATGAGGAAGTAAATGACTTTTATGTCTTCCCAGCCGCAGTAATGGTGTTTATCAGTCACTTAAAGAATTAACCCTCCAAAGTCCTGGTTGGTTTGCAACAGGAAGATAAGCAGGTGCTCAGAGCCCAGAAGGAATCTGGATACATTTAAGAGAGTTAGGCTTTGTGCTGGAAGAATGTTCTCTGCCTTACTTCTCTTGTCATCCTCTTGGGGCCTTTTTGTGTGGGTGGGCTAGTAATATAGTCAGAAGTTCTAGAAATTAATCAAAAACATTGGTCAAATTTTGAAATCTGTTTATAAGTCTTGGTTTAAACCTTTCAGCTGACAGTAATTCCTGTGACCCATTCAGTTTGAATGTTAATGTTCTTGTCAAACAATGAATTTTTCTTGCCAGGTTACTGAGATTGGTTTCTACTCTAGAGAGTCTTATATTTCTTGAGAATTCAAAAATGCAATGACCAGGCAATTTAAAGGAGGCAGCTTTTAAGAACACTCTAAAATTTACGTACATTACTTTTCAGGGTGTCCAGAATCAATATTGAGCCTCTAGATTTTCTAGCAAGTAAAGTTTTGTTAGATAATTTTTAAGGCTCATACAATTAAAAAAATAAATTCATACTTGGGATTTTTTTAAACAAAAGAGAATCCATAGAATTTATTACAAAATATTAAGTCAGTTTTGAGAGTCTCATCTCAGAAGTTGTGAGCCGGGCCATTTGGGAAAGGCTTTTGAAGAAAAAACAAATGGTTTAATCATATTAGATTTGTTATCACTAAAAAACTATTTTTAAGTAGTAACCAAAAATCAATCTCAAAGTCAAGAATTAACTCAACATAAGTTTTGCAAATAATTGCATGTGGTATAATGTTAACATGCTTAGAGTATTCAGTTATGTAAAAAAGGGTAAAAAATGCCATTAGTATAGTCCCTGAATAACTCTAAGCTAACTAACATAGCTCCGTTTATTTCCCTGGATAGGAGATTTGCAGAGTGCTTGGGGAGTGTGGACTTTAAATTCCTGGTTATAGTCACAGTTTCACAAGTCGTTCCCAGTGGTGATTTTAAGTTTCTGAAGGCCATGCTCTAGCATCCAGTTTTCTAACTTTATTACTCTAAAAAAATGATGATGGCTCATGTCATAATTTTTACAAGGCACTTTTCTTTTAGCTTGTGCTTAATTATTTTCAACTCTTTTTTTAAGGCAAATAAAAAGTTGAAATTGGAAAATGGTGGCCTGGTGAGGGAGAATTTACGACTGAAGGCTGAACTTGATAACAGATCACCCCAGAAGTATGTATTTTGTTCATAGAGCAATTTTCAGGTTGTGTCAATATTTTAGAACAAGCTGCTGTTATTGTACATGTTCGTTTGACTCTTCTTTGAAGCGTGAGGTTTAAGTACAGGGTCTTGCCTCTAAACGTCAAGTGTATATGACGTGGTAAAATCTCAGTCTCACTTAAGGCTAATTTTAAAGATAAGATTTCATTTTTATCCTTTTCCTTTATCTGATTAGCAAGAGGGTTGTTTTGTGACCTAAAACAGGGAAACTTTCACGAGGTTTCACATATAACTGTTTAGTAGTACTAACAAAGTGTAGGGAAACTAACATAATGCCTTTTAGAAGTCTTCTGAAATAATCTTAATAGTTAACACTGTATAGGGCTTTCTCTTTGTCAGGTATACCAACCTGTGATGTAGAACTGTGCTTCATTTACAGATGAGGGAATGGAGGCCTAGAGAGAGATTAAATTAATTTATTTAAATCTGCACAGCTAGTAAGTAGTGGAAATAGGATTCGAACCCATGTGGTCCAGCCTCAGATTCCATTACACTGAAAACCATTACATTTTTACACTACGCCTTACACTAAAAAGCCTATCTGAAATAGAATTTAAGGCATTAATTGTTCAATTTTGGACTGATCAGAGCCATACAGTTAAGTGATTTTGTTCTTCCTTTATGACGAAATAGTATTGATTCCATGCCAGAATGTAAGAGATTGCAGGTATTGACCCATTTAACAGTTAATTTGTTTAAAATTATAAGGAACAGTTGAGAGTTAAGAGTTGCATATGGAGAAAAGATTGGATACAGTATGCAGTACTTGGTGTTTTTCATCTTCTAGGACAAAAAGTGACAAGTAAGAAGAGAATACGGCCCCCATCCCTCTCTGACAGGAGGCATATCAGAACTCCACACTTTGTTCCCATCCAACCACTAGACTTCATGTCTTCCTAGTGGAAAAAGACAGGGCAGGAGTGAGCAAACGAGTTATTTATCCTCCCAGAAATAGCTGTCTGCTTGTCATTTGAAAAGAAGACAATGTTGCCTTTAGTAAAACTAAGTGTGGTATCAGGAAGTGGTAGGAATAAACCATAATTACTCAAAACAGAGATAACTAACCAATAGGAAAAGAAGCACAGCCTTTACTTTTAAATAGCTCCTTCCCCTCTGTTCCCCAACCTCATTTTGCTTTCACTCCAGATAATGTCCTATTTGACAAATTAGTGAAATAAGCTTAGGAAGCGTTGCTGTTATGTGGTGGTTTTGAATCTCTGCTCCTCATTTATTGGCAGCTCGCCTTGCCAGTCATAGTAATGCTTGTCCATTAGCCGTTTCCCACAGCATGCTGAATGGAATGAAAGCTATTTTGTTTGTAGCTTTTATTTCTTGAAAAGTTGCCCACCACTTTCAGCTTTAATGCCAGTCACCAGAATGTGTGTTTTTAAATATCCATGGCTCCAGCCTGATAAGTAACTGAAGAACCTCACCTGAAAAAACCTGACCTCTGCCTATTCTAACAAGCAGCCATGCTTCTGAATCCCATGTAACTTCAGTTAGAATTTGCTGTCTTTAACTTTCATTCCTTCCCTTCAGGGGAAGGGGACAGTTTCACTTGAAAAATGATATTAACTGACCCTATTCCAGATCAGTTTGCAATGGAGGTAGTAAAGGTATTGCATTTGATTTATAGCCTTGTTTACTCTGTACCACCAGCCCTGGGATTCAGAGAGAAGCTGACCACTACTGAAAATACCCAGATCTAGTTTACCTGAGGAGGGCTTCTATTTATATTGAAAAGAATATGAAAATTCAAGACTTTAAAAGTACATGCAAGCAAATAAAAACCATGCATTCTCTTTTCTTCCCTTGATTGGGAAGCACCATGACCAATTAATTATTTTTCTCTTGTCCATTTGCTTAGATGTCAAGGAATGCTTTTTATACACATGGCCTCAGTTTCTGATGTATCCTTCAAATTATGCAGGAGAGCTTTAAAATTTAGACACGAGAGAATTTAAACTATGAAGGTTTATTTGCCAGCTTGTGCTGCCATCCAAAATATTGTAGGTGGGGTTGCTTAAACATAGGGTGTTTATTTTCTCACAGTTTGGCTGCTGAAAGTCCAAGATGAGGAGTTGGGAGTTTTGGTTGCTGGCTTGGCTTACACACTAGCCCCACCTGCCACTGTGTCTTCACGTGTCAGAGAGGAGATCTCTGGTCTCTCTTCCTCTTCTTGTAAGGACACCAAACCTATGGGATTAGGGTTTAATGCTTTGGATCTCGTTTAACTTTAATTACCGCCTAGAAACCCTCTCTCTAAGTAGGGTCACACTGAGGGTTGGGGCTTCAACATGTGAATTGGGCAGGGCAGGGGCTGGGAAGTGGGAAGCACATTCTATACTAGAATTTATTTATTTTCAAGATACTCAAACAAGTAATGCTAATGCCCTCAAACTAGACTAACGTGTTTGGAAAGAGGGGAACGTAAACATTTACATTAGTCTCATGTAGACAGTATTGTATTATACAAAAGTAATATATTTCTTAATCTACTTAAAAACAGTGCTATACTCTTTTAACATAAAGATCTGGATTATCATTTAACTTCTATTCAATCTGCTACCCTCCATTATATCCAGTCTTAAAGTGTACCTGGATACTTTTCCTTCCTAAGCTTTAACTTAAAAGCCCTTTGAGCAGTGTGACAGATATCCTACTAAGCATGTTCTTCTAGGTTTCAAAAATTCATTGTGCTGATATCTAAAGGGGTGGTGAGGATATTTGATCTCTTCTTTGTCTATGTAGCTACTTCTTTCTCTTCTAAAATAACTTACTTCACCTGGGAGAAACCATCTATTTGCCCTTTCAGTTTTCTCATGGACTCCTAAGAGAATCAGATTTGATGGTCAGAACTCAAGAAGTGAAGAAAAAAAAAAAAACAAAACAAACAAACAAGGGAGTTCCCTGATGGTGCTATGCCCTTTAGTTTACAAGGCTGGTATCTGAAGAAAACTCACTCCGCCAATCCAGAAATACCGAACATTTATTTACTTAACACTGTACAAGGTACTTTGAACCATACAAAATACTCTTCCTGACCCCTAAAGTAGGTTAGATTACCTTGATATAGATACCATTTACTTTCCTTTCTTAGCACATATCAAGCATAGGAAGGTTTACAGTCTTCTCCTAATATACATTTATTGAGTAAATGAATGAAAAACATAGGCCCTAGGACTGTGAAGAAGCAGACAGAAAAATTCCTGATGTGGTATACTCAATGAGAAAGATGAGTAGGTTTCTTCATTAAATCATGGGCACAATGGAAGTGGGAGAACTGCTTTACAAGTGACATAACCAAATGCAGTACAATTAACCCTTGAACAACATGGGTTTGAATTGCATCGGTCTATTCATTGTGGATTTTTTTCAATAAATACAGTTAGCTCTTATATACCTGAGGTTTCACATCTTTGATTCAGCCAACTGCAGATCAAAAACAGTATTTTTAATCCATAATTTGGAATTTGTGGATATGGAGGGCTGACTGTATGGATTGTTCTATGCCATTTTGTGTAAGAAACCAATCTCCCATGATACCAACCAGTGACAATAGTTAAGTTTTTGTGGAGTCAAAAGTTACTTTATATGAAGGAATTGAGCATCTGCAGATTTTTCAACTGTGTGGGAGGTCAAGGGCCAACTGTACATGGATCACGTTTGGATATTGATTAATAACAAAACACATATCAAGACATTTTTGAGGCAATAAGGTACATTTAAATATGAACTAGATATTAGGTTATACCAAGGAATTACTGTTAATTTTGTCTAGTTATTGTGGTTACTTAAGAAAATGTTTTGGTTTTTTTTTTTTAGAAATGCATACTAAAATATGGACTATGAAATATTTTAACAAAAGAAAAAAGGGATTTATGTACATGAAAAATGAGGCAAAATCATGATAATTATTGAAAGTGGGTGATGAGTATATGGGGATTTGTTATATATTTCTTCCTATTTCTTTGAATGCGTGAACATTTTTATAATAAAAAATCAAAACCAACAAAGCATGTTTTTTACCTTCAGGAAGCTCATAATCGAATGAAAGCAAGAGACAAAAATGTATGAAATAAATATTAAACAGATACTAAACCAAATAGCAGACACAGCAGTACGAATTTATAGAATGCCAGGTGGGTCGTAGCGATGAGAGTCTTTATCAGAGAGGCAGGAATTGAGCCCAGCTTCGAAGGGTGGAAGTTTCAGAGGAGGAAGGCATTCTGAGCAGGAGGAAAAGCCTGAGCTGTTAGAAGTACTATAGTCCCTTCAACTACAGTCCCTCCTCTATTAACAGCCAAGCGTCATGCTCAAGAAAAATGACTTCCTTTCAAACTCATCAGAGCACAAGACCACTGTATAATTTGTACATCTCTCTGTTGTGACCATCACTGCCCCAGTAAATAGCTGGTTGGCATGATTCCACTACTTCCCGCTCTCTGCTGTAAGGAGAAAGGCCTGTTCTTAGTTCCATTTAGTGG
Source organism: Lyroderma lyra (assembly GCA_004026885.1). Classification (NCBI taxonomy): domain Eukaryota; kingdom Metazoa; phylum Chordata; class Mammalia; order Chiroptera; family Megadermatidae; genus Lyroderma; species Lyroderma lyra. Next base: position 148,699 of record PVJL010001991.1, read on the forward strand.
GGAATGCCAACAGTGTCATACCTCCACATGGTAAGAAACAACAAGAATGGGAAGAAGCTAAAGGGAAGACTTTAGTATTGCATTTCTCATATTCCTAACTCCCCATGGCTTTCAATTACTATTCCTAAACTGTACCAGAGAATATGGAATGTTTGTCCTTGATGGAGTTGGGAGTTACTTAGTGAATTTTTAGCTTGAAGAGGTATGAAGAATTGACTTGGAAAGCATTTGGAAGTTCCATGCCCTTTGTCTGAGTTCTCTGCTCAGTTGCGCCATTTTTTTTTTGTTTTGTTTTGTTTTTTGTTTTTTGGTCTAGGCATGATATGCAAGGTATGTGCCATGTTGTCCATTAGGAGGCTCTTGCATAGCAGTTGCTCTTGCACTCGGCTAACTCGCCTTAATAGCAGAGGGTATAAAACTTCATAGGTCCTTCATGTCAAACTTTGTTATCATTGGGTTAATGACTCTCTTTTCTATAAATATGTATTCAGGAATGTTATGAGTGCTTGTCATTGTGTCATTAGTGGGATCTATGTGTTTGATAATGTCTCCTCGCATGTGGCAGCTCTTTTACTACACAGCAACTTTTAAGACTTTATGGACCAGTCTTCTTCATCCATGCCCCAGCTCCCTCCTGGGGAAGATAAAGGCTCCAGATACTCTGGACAGCCAGCAGTATTTCCTTTTATTAGTATATGAAAGGAAGTACTGTGAAGAGGAAAGAGTAGACTTCAAAGATTATGATCTGGCTTTCTTCCCTTTTTGCTGTTATGCATATTTGTGTTCTTTGAGCCATCTTATCCATACCATGGTTTTATGCTGGCATCCTAAGGATTAAAGGAAGTTTTATGTCTTTGCATAATATGTAACACAAAGAACTGGTAGAGGCGTGTGTATAAGTAATTGTATTAATTTCCATCCATGCAAAAGATTGTTTATCCTCTTGCTTTGTTCCTATTCCTAATGGCTTTACTACTCATCTCGTTGCGTAAGATAAAAACCTCAGTCTTCCTACGTTCGGCCACCCCACACCTAATTGTTCAGCATAGTCTTACCTGTCCTACCTCTTCTTTGGAATCTATCTTCTCATCCCCAGTAGGTTAGAGCCACATGATTTCTTGCTCAGCCTGCTTGCTCTTCTTTTTCACTCTCAACCCTTGAGCACTTGCTTTATTGTTGCCTGAATTTTAGAATGTGAATTTGACCATCTCACTCCCCTGCTTAATAACCTTTGGTGATTCCTCATTGCCCATAGATTAAAACCCAAATTCCTTAGTATGGTGTGTGAGGCTCCTTACGACTATGATTTAGGTTTAGCCTTCTTGTCTCCTTACCAGCCTCCCCCTTCTTGTACTCTGCTGTGGCCATGCTGAAGTTCTCACTGGACCCAGACTCCCCAAATTGTCACATGGCTTTATCGTTGCTGTGGCCTTTGCCTTTGCCTTCCTTGGTCCTGTCCTTTAGCCTCTTCTTTTTATTCTGCCGGGTTCATTCCTACCTATCCATCCTTTGAGATCTAACCCAGTTGTCACTTTACCTGTGAGGCCCTCCATGATTTCCTTAGACAGAGGGAACACTTTCCTGTTGTTCTTCACACTGTTTTGTCACACCTTTTTAAGGATCACGTTGTATGCTGAACCAGCTCGGTGGCTGCCATGCAGTTAGGCTACCAGCTCCTCAGAGCTAAGACGTATTTTTTTGAATGGATGCATACGTCTATATCAAATACGTCTGTGTGAGCCTCCTCTAGGGCGTGGCAGAAGGAAGGAGTCCTTATTCCCTGATACTCCTATATTGCTACTTAGAGGGAACTGACTTGGGAATTAAGATTTGGGGCTTTCTTGAAACTCAAAGCACAAAGGGTTTGAGAGGGCAAGAAATCAGACTCCTGGCATTTTCTCCAAATGAGAAGTGTAGAGGGATTTCCTGAAGCTTTTCTGAGCTGCACTGGAGATTGGGAGTTAGGAAGGGAAGGGAGGAGGTGCTGGTAGGCTCACCTGGCTCCCAGACAGGGTTTCTTCTCTCCTTACTTGAACTAGGTTTTCCTGCCCTTACCTGTCTCCGTGCTGACTCTTAAGCTATGGCCCCTTGCCCTTTCACAGGTCTGCTCTTTTTAAACTGTGTTTTAAGTTGTGGTACTACTGGCTTTTGACTTCCTCAACAGCACCTCTCTGGTCTTGCTGGCCTTGGCTATTGTCCCTTCTTGACCTATTCTGGCCTTTTTTGTGTCTCATGATTCTGCTCTGATAAACACCATGATTCCTGGTATTTGACCCCAGCCTGATCCAATGAGTGATTCTGCTATGCCCTTTGGTTTTCCCGGAAGGGGAACTTGTAGACTGTCAGGGGAGCCTGATGATACCCTGGGGCCAGACTGTGACAGCCAGGTGCTCAGGCCCCTCAGCTGCCTGAGGGGCCCTTCTCTGGATATTCAGCTAATTGGGGGTGGACAGTTACTGCAGTTTTCTGTCAACTTGTCTTTATTGTATTGATAAGATATTTTAGGAGCCTGCAGTGCATGCTAATGACTAAGCAATAGGGTTGTCAGAAAGATTATGAACTGCTTGAGAACAAGGATAATGTCTTCTTTTGTTTCCCTTCTTCATAGTCCCTCAGCATACATTAGTCCTCAGTAACTGTCATTTGAGTAATAATTAGGGGTGTCTGGATCACAGTTTTTAGTTCTGTTTTATTTTGTTTCAGATTGTTCCTCATGCTGAGAGAGATTGATTTAACTATAGGGAAAAATATATAGATAGATACTAGTCCAAAGATTTTAAAATATGCTTTTTCTCACCCAACAATAGTACTCTTTTATACTATTGAGATTTAGTTGTTAAGTTTTATTGTGTTTTGGGAAAAAGTGTAAGTCCTTTATTCCTCTTGGAACTGTAAAAAGATATGAAATAGCTTATCTTAAGGTTCTCTCCTCCCATGAAAGATGAGGATCCCCACTGATGTCATATAAACAAGGCTAATCTTTTCTTTTTGATCAAAAAATTAGGGCATTTCTACAAGAGAGCGAAATGAAATTTATTTATTAAATAGAATGGAATTTATTCCACAACTACACAGACCAGTCCACCATCACAGGTAGTGAGTATACACATGGGTCAGCCCTTGTAAGAGACCTACCACAAAACGAAATCTGTTCCTCTTCAATTTACATATGCTGCTCAACACTTGGGTTGTTTGATAAGCATAATAGGCCTTTGGTAAATTAAGAATTTCCAGGTATCTCAGCAAGAATTTTCAACAACACAGTTTTTTACTACAGATGACTGGTTAGTTTAATAAAATAAATACTCACACAAAACTTTCCTTAACATTGTATAAATAATATGAGCTACTATCTTTATACTTTGCTCTCTACTTGAAAGCTTACAAAGCAAACTCTGCCTTAATTTTTAAATAGTACTTTGGGAGATAGAGGGAGGAGGAGTGGCCACAAGAGCCTCAATTCTGTGTCTGGTTCCACTGTCCTGTGATCTTTATCTTGAAGAGGGAGATTGTGGCCATTTATTTTTTTGTTTTGTTTTGGGTTTTTTGTTTTTGTTTTTGTTTTTAATTCTTGCAAATAATGAAGCACTTTATGTTTTGTGATTAAGCTAAGATGCAACACAATGTAGCTTGTAATCTTTTTATTCCTCAATATTAGACCCCAAAACAAGGACCTATGTGATGTGTAGACCCTAAAATTTTGTATTTAAATTTTTGTTTATTTCATGTAAGTGGCACTGTTTCCTTGTAGTTAAAGATGCCTGCTGATTGTGCATGGAATAGACAAGGTGATCATGTATACTTTTTATACTTAGCACACTTAAAGATGGAGCTTTCAGTTCATAGATCTGGTTCAGAGTTAGTCTTCATATCTCTGGTTAAAATAACCCCACCTTCATTGGGTTGGCATTTGCCAGGGTGTATCTGTGCTATAGTTTCCTGCAGGGCTGCTTTAGAAAAACATTTGAAAGTTTCATAATATTCTTGAAACTGTGTCTAAAACATAGTAGGTGTTTGATAAATATTTTTTAACTTTGTGCGTACATATCTGTATGTCTTTCCACATCTTGTTTTCTTTTTCTCTCCATGTTTCTAACACCGAATAATATATATTCCAACACTGCTAATCCCTTGACTGTGTATACAGACTTCGTGCTCAGTAAACCTGGCTTGCATCTTATACCATTACACAGTATAAATAGATGCTAATATTACTTACTAAAGGAATTTATGTTCACACATGTCATACAGTTTCAAACATGGTATGTGGATTGAGACAGACTTGAATTCAAATCCTTTTTCTGCCGCTCACTTTCTGTATAACCTTAAGCAAGAGACGACCTTTTTAAGCTTCTCATTTCTCATCTTTAAAATAAAAATAGCAGATCTTGCTTCTTAAAGTTGACATGACAATTAAATTAGGTAATATATATCAAGCACATAGTAACCTGCTTGACACAAGAAAATGTTCAGTAAGTTGTGACTGTTGCTATTATTGTTGTTATCATCATTTTCAGTTGTCTCTTAGACTGATTAAAGATTTAGTTGTTACCCATACTCTTGGTAAATTTCATCCCAAAAGTTCACTTTATTTTTTATGTTTTTGATTATGGGCCTGGGAACAAAAACTTTCTTGAGTCTTTAGGAGGGAAGAATTTTTTTCTTTTCTCTCAATATGCTTCGTATTTGATATATTTTAGTGGAACCAACTTATGTGACTAAGATAAGTCTAGACAGTACACTAATGATTAACAGATTCTCCAGGAATATAGCATTTTCATAACTGAGTGGTTAATTTTAAAAAGACAAACCTCGGGGGTTCCCTGGAGGTGTAGTGGCTTAAGGCTTCGGCGCTGGTGCTGTCAGCGCTGCAGCCTGGGTTCGATTCCCAGTCGGGGAGCTACCCACATACCAAAAAGCAAAAAAAAACAGAGACAAACCTCTCTTGAAGAAAGCCTGCAAGTCTTATGGCTTAGCAGTCGTTAAAAATGTA